>OY757934.1:61210227-61275227 GCA_963585895.1 Sepioteuthis lessoniana
CTCAATGTAAGAACACAGTGGCTAAAAATCTGATAATCTTTGAGAATCACATGAAAAAAACATGATCATTGCGATTATGTTTTTATGAAAAGAGATCTTCAGGCAAAATAAAAGTAAGCTCGAAAAGTGTCTGAAGATCGCGTCTCAGGTGAAACTATCGTTCCAGTTAATGTTGTATTTGACATACACACATAAAAACAACTTACACTTATCTGATGTTCGATAATACCTCACTAAAGGTTCTGAGTCATGGGTTTTTGCCCAGTTTTATGATTATCTTATCTTTCATTGATAGCTAGCTAGATAGATAGATAGATAGATTTGTCCCCATAAGAGAGTTAAATTTTCAAATCACCCTACATAAATGTATATGGAGAAATGGTAGATTTTGGTAAATCAGAGAAGATGATAAAAATTTGTGGAAAAGTGAGGAAATCAAATATTTACATCGTGTTTCCCTTGAATAAAGAACGAAATATTACTACTAAAGCTGTTGTAAGTGTTTGATTTATCCACTTTCCCACTTATTTTTATCATATATATATATATATATATATATATATAACAGTAACTTTATCAGGAACAAGTTATGTTTCGATCTCTCACGAAGACTTGAACTTGCTACACGGTATTAATAATCAACAACACTATTGCTCTTATATATGTATATATATATATATATATGTGTGTGTGTGTGTGTGTGTGTGTGTGTGTGTGTTTATATATATATATATATATATATATAGTAATTATTACGTTTAACACTTACTACTAACCTCTCTCAGACACTCACTGACTCTCTATCTCTCTCTATCTCTCTGAGTATGTATATATATATATATATATATATATATATATGTATATTTAGGCAGCATTTCTTCGTTAATGCAAATTTCATTAAACATAATAGACATTTTATGTCTACATATTTTCTTTTGGATCCGTTCGAATTCCCGTATTACTTTTATTGTATTCTGGGGGAATTGATTTATGTATTGTCCATAGTTGCATGTATCCCTAGTACTTTCTGCCCGACTTTGGGCCATCATCACTTTTGTAGTAGATCCTCCCCTGATGATGGCCCAAAGTCGGGCAGAAAGTACTAGGGATACATGCAACTATGGACAATACATAAATCAATTCCCCCAGAATACAATAAAAGTAATACGAGAATTCAAACGGATCCAAAAGAAAATATGTAGACATAAAATGTCTATTATGTTTAATGAAATTTGCATATATATATATATACACCATATTTTCTATGCATACATATCACATGACACAAAACAGGTATTTCTTCCCAAATAAGATAGAATATTGAGACAAAAATTTCCAAGTCAAAAAGATGGTCATAATAATTGTAGATTATGTCTGAAAAAATGTATTGTGGAACAAGCTGAATATAATAAATTGCAGAACAAGAACAAAAAAAAACGAATTGATTTCTCAGTGTAGATGTATTAACAGATTTATTCTGTGATATTTGCTACCTGACTAATTTCATAATGTATTTACCTGTATTTAAACAGTCCAGATTTTTGAAACCAATGATTATTTTTTCTTGTGAGCGTCACGTGGCCAAACATTGAGCTATGTGACCAACTCCTTTTATCGGTTTTTACTCATATTTCCGCTTGCAGTTGTGCTTGTTTATTAGTTTGTGTTTCATGGTATATCAAACTTTGTAGGTTATATCAGACCAGATCCATTTTTGAAAAAATAAACAGTTCTATTTCAAGCAATCCAGTTTACTGGAAGCTCACCATCAAATAATTTAGTGTCATATTTAGAACACTCGTTGAAGGCGGGGTGTCTAATCCCTGTGCAGAGATGCGCACGGTGTATTCTACAGCCCTAGCCAACTGGGCAAATTATTATTGTTTGAAAGTAATACTTTCAATATGACCGGCTGTCGAACCAAAAATATAAAGCTCTTGGTTTGAATTATAATTTCTACATCGTTTCCCTTTCTTCAGTATCTTTTCGTAGCCCTGCCCAATTTGCTGTGGTTGTAGAATGCACCGACAGCATCTGGCAGAGGTTAAGAACCCCCCAACAAAAAATCTGAAACTAAACTGTATCTGATAGTCAGGTTCTAGTCCTGGAGCTTCATTGTCATTACACCCAGGTACACTCTGTCCCAGAGTAGTAGTACTCTTTATGGCCCAATCTATGGGTAAAATAAAACTACTAAATCAATTACTATACTGGAAACCATTTAACGGTGTGCTAACAAACGATTTATGTAAAAATGAATTATTTGTATTTCATAGCAATGCTTAAAACAATTTAACCATGTGTAAATGAATGAATATTATTGAATAGTGTTATTAATGACAGAAATACTCGAAAACATTTAGTGTCCAGTGAATGACATTAAGCTGCATCTGATAATGAGGCTCCCCTCTTGGAGTTCTGGGCATGTAGAATACTCCTTCATTACCATTACTCTCAGGTCCACTCTGAATTGGTGAGGTAATACTTTCTATGGTCTTATCTATGAGCCACATATATCTGTTCAATCTATTGCACGAGATTAATATTTATACTAGATAGAATTATTTTTGCTTAACAGCAATCCTTGAAACCATTTACCTGTAGGAAAACTCGTTTAAGAATAAAGTTACCAAAAAACGATTCGCATATATATATATATATATAAGCGTATCGATTTTAGGTAACATTATATAGGTCGCTTATATATATATATATATATATATATATATATATATATATATATATATGTATATTATTACTTATATATATATATATATATATATATATATATATATATATATATATATATATATAAGCGACCTACATAATGTTACCTAAAATCGATACGCTTATATATATGTATATATATATATAACCAGGGTTTGGCATTATATAACCCACAAGAGTTGATATGCAGATATGCCTTTAAAATAAATAGCCTACCCTTTTCTCATCCACCCTCCCGCATTCACGCACGCACACACACATTCATATGCATACACCCTCACATACGCATACACATACATGTATACACATTTACAAGTACATACACAGAAGCTGATGATAGATCGAAATGGGTTCCTTTTCTCAGCAAAATATACGAGCATTTCGACAAAAACTGTTTATGAAACGATTGTATAAACCTTCAGATAACAAAAATGAAGATAATTCACATACTGCGTGATAACCCAATGGTTTGAGATGAACATGTTCTTTTCTTTATACATATATTTCTCTTTTCTCCGATCGCCCCAAACTTGTTTTCTTTTGTACGCATGCGCAGTGCCTCTCCAATATTCGTTACGCGCGATATATTTATTTTAACAACAAATGTGACACGCAACATTCAAATTCCTTCTATTATGAAGCGAAAATTGGGAACGGGGGCTTTGTTCATGTTTTCACGATTGAATCCAGCGATTCACTGACACGAGAAAGAAGGAAAAGAAAAAAATTATCAATGCTATGAAAAAGAAAATATTAATAAACATGTAAATTTGTTTTTTTATAGGAGAAAGAGAAAAAAATCCTATATCTCAATTTGACGCCATTTTCTTTTGTTTCTGTTTTTCTTTTTTCTTTTTTTGTTTTACTTTTAGGAAAAGTCTCGAATGTTATCGCAAAATCTCGTAGAAAGAATGAAGATTCGAATGAGTTAGGGTTATAGATAGAGGATCTGGTGGGAATGATGCCTATGGATATGACGGTGGTTTGTAATATAAGAACGTTTTCGTACAGCAAATAAGGTATGCTCTTAAACAAAACCCTGAATATCAGCGCTTGACATTTAAAGAAAGAATGAGTCGCCAATAAAATAAAGATTTCCTCATAGCCTTTTACTTTCCGATGCAAATGATGGTTACATCTGGGGGGGGTCTTATTTTTTGGGGAAGGGTTTTTTTCTTTCTCTTATTCGACAGGATGGGAAAAACTCTCGTACAGAGCTAGACGTTCCAAATAATCGTCTGTTTGGATAATGGCGCAAATCTTGGCCAGTGTCTGAATCCATTGAAAAAAAACAACAGTGTCTGGATTTTACAAGTACATACAGGATTTCCTTATTTGTCAGCATAAATTTTTAAAATGTTTTTTTTTTTTTTTAGTCGTTTAAGGCTTTAACAATGCAGAAACTATCTATCAATCTGTCTCTTCATCAATCTATCTCAGTCTGTTATATATATATATATATATATATATATATATATATATATATATATATATATATATATGTGATAGATAAGTAGATCGATAGATATCACAAATACGTTATTTGAATTTTTCTTTTCTTTTTTGTTTTGATGGCATATGAACCTTCGGGGATTATTTAATTTCAAAGCCTTTCTTGTAAAAAACCGTAGTTTGGTTTGGTTTTTTTATTTAATAGCGTATCAAACTTCATGGATTATTTAATACCAAAGACATATTTGCATCAGAACAATAGTTTGTCTTGCTTTCTTTGTTTGATGGCATATCAACCGTCGGGGATTATTTAATACCAAAGCCGTCGTTATTTAAAAAAGGGAGCGGCACTATTTAAATAATAGCCGGAAGAGATTAGGTATTTCACAAATCTCCTTTCGAAAGAGAACGTAATTGCGTGCCTGGAGTTCGAACTTGCCAACAACGATCTCGCTGTCAGCGCATTAGCAACTACGGCACAGGGACTCCCTATATTTATAACTGTCGCCCTGATTCTAGCTCTTTCTTCGCTATACACTTTGGTTAGCAGTTCCATCACAGGGCAATCCCCGTGATGTAATGGCTAAAATGCCGGACTGCAGCCTTAAAGTAAGCGAGTTTGAATTTCTGACATGCTAGATGTTAAATAGCGCCATTGTTATTCTTCAACTTTGACTTTGGTTATAGAAAACCCACGAAGATGGATATACTTTTAAACAAAGAAGCGAAACAAGTTGTCACACTTACAAGATATCAAAAAATATTCGATGATTTCTTTGCATCACATTTGGATCCGTTAATTGGATTGGTTAATGAGGAAATGCACAATTTATTGATTAGGTTTAGTTTCTTACTGTAATTGCATGTCAATCTTCGAGGGTTATTTAATGTCAAAGCCATCCTTGTCATCATTCATCATCATGTCGTGCCGTTAGCACGGATATCCCTGACCCTCTCTCGCCACTTCTCCCTATTGTTCATTGCCTCTGGCAGGTCTTCAGGGCTGCATCCCGTATCCTCTAATAGCTGCTGAATATATGTTCGAGCTGGTCGTCTTGCTTTTGCATGACCATGTGTGGGGGTCTATAGGAGTACATCACTTATGAGCTCGTCCTTGCTTCTCTAGCAGCGTCCTGCATGTCTGGTTCGTCTGGCTTGGATAGTTTTGGTGATGGAAGGCAGGTGGCCGTATAGTTGGTGCCTTGTGGGGTGTTGCTGCCAGGACTTATTAAATATTGCTCGCAGCACTCTTGTGTAACTGCCGTCTATCTTCTTTTCCATCCGTTTAGTTAGCGTCCAAGTAGTGCATCCATACAGCAGTATCGATACGACCACTGCCTGGAAGAAACTGAGTTTCATTTTATCGGTCATGTCTGATTTCCATATGATCGATAACCTATCGATAGCTGCCCATGCCTTCGTTAGCCGCGTGTCGATGTCCTTTTCGGTTGATGAGACGCTGCTTCCAAGGTATTCACCTACCTTGGAAGCAGCCATCCTTGTATAAGAACGAAAGTGATACTATTTAACCGATAACTGGAGAGTTCATGCCTTTCTGAAACGCCATTTACCGATGGGCTCTTACACGTTATCGTGCGAGTGTTGGCTGACCAGTAAAACTTACATACATCAGCTTTAAACGGACACAAGATGCTGTCTAGAAAACCTACCAAGAGCGATGGATGATTGGAAAGGATGGCAAGAAAGAAAGTCACAGAACTCCATGATGATGAGAAATAAAATCCTGGCACCTTTGATTTAGGTCAAATTAACTTAATAAAAATAATTGCTACAGCTGTATTTACATTTGGTTTGATTTGTTTTCTTTGCTAAATGGCATATCAAATTTCAACGTTATTAAATGCTATAATCATCCATGTAGGACATCTGTGGCACTATTTACCCAATAACTTGAGGTAGATGGGAGTTCATGCCTATCCAAATGGTATTAGTCCAAAAGTGAAGGTAATAGCGTAACTGGAGTTCGAACTCACATACTTCGTAGCCGCAGTCTAGCACATTAGCAATTAAAACATGGTCTCTCCTATCAGAATGTATCTTAAAGCTGACACTAAGCCAAAGAAATGAAAGAAAATTCTATGATCACTGACTAATGAATAACTGATATAGTTTTTGTTTACGGGTGTGCCCGTGGTGTAATGGTTATCGTCGTTGGAAATGGACACGGCGACACGAGTTCAAATCCCGGACGTAACTGATTGCATTTCACATAGCACTAATACTCTTGAGAAAGGTATGAATCCAGTTATTCTCCTTCCAGCTCTGGGTAAAATAGTAGGGTAGACTATATTCTTCAGCCTTGAGTGAGGCAACTAGTCTAGAAGGACAACTCTGAATTCAAACCTGTTAAACTCCGCTTAAAAAATTGACCTTGTGTCATATCCTGCCCTAGCAGAGGGCTTGATAAATATGAATATAGTTTTTGTCTATTCATTCGATGACAACCGTAATTAAGTCAAAGCTTAGTTGATGAACTAAATTAGAAAAGACAGCAAATTGTTTTAGATAGAACTGATTATTTACATAAAAATGGATTTGGCGTTAAATAACCTACAAAGGTTGATATGCCATAAAACCAAACCAAAGCAAACCAAGAAAAGACAGTGTAATGCGCTTGCCTCATTTGAGCAACCATTTCCATGTGATTTTTACAGCTATATCGTTTTTCTACGAGGGAATTGCGTTCAATGTTGAAATTTGTTTCGTCCACAATGCGAATAGAAATTGTAAATATAAATGTATATTGGAAACAATTCGATTACCTCTTAATACAAAATATCCCTAGATGTTCAAATCAATCAATTGATCAGTCAATCACTTTATTTCTTTCTTTCATGCTTAAGCCTTCTTTCGTTCATTCATCCGTTCATTCTTTTTCTTTTAATATTTTTCGTTCTCTCTCTCTCTCTCTCTCTCTCTCTCTCTATCTATCTATCTATCTATCTATCTATCTATCGATCTACGATCTCTTTTCATCTTTGTTCGTTTTTAGATATTTTTTAGATTTGCTTCTGTATCATTTTCTTTCTTTTTTCTTTTCTACGTTTGTTTCTTTCTTTTTCTCTCTCTTTACTTCTTTTTTTTTCTCTATTTTTACAATTTTTTGCATAATTTTCAATTTTTTTCGTCTTTCTTATCCTGTTCTATATCTCTTTCTCACCTGTTGTTTTTCATTAGTTCCTTCATTTTCATTATTTCCTTCTCTCTTTCATTCATTTTCTTTAACTTCATTTTTGTCATCTTTGCTTTCTTTTTCTTTTTTCTTCTTACCTCGTTCATAATCTCCTTCGTATTTTCTTTTCTCATATTTTGTTATATTTCTTTCTTTTCTATCCTTCTTCGTTGAGACTTTCTTTCTTTTTTTGTTTTTGTCCTTTCTTTTACTTTCTTGGCTTACCTTGTACATCATCTTATCCTTGCTTTTTCCTTCAATTTATTAATTAACTTATTTATTCATCTTGTTATGTTTTTGGCAATCCTTCTTTCATTTCTTAAATTATATTATAAGTTTGTTTGTTTTTCTTTCTTTCTTTCTTTCTTTCTTTTACAATTTTTCTTTTCTTTACCTTTTTTATACTCTCTTTCTATGTTTCTTTTGTTATTTTACTTATTTATCTGCTTTCTTTGTTCTTTCTTTCTTTCTTACTTTTTTTTCTTTTATTAATTTTTAATTCATTTTTTTTTTCTTTCTTTCTTTCTTTCATTTATGTTTTATTTATTTTTCTCGAATGTTTTCATTACATTTTTCTCTTTCTTTTCTTTCTCTTTTTTTTTAGTTCATAATCATTGTCTTTGTTTTTTGTTTTTTCTTTCTTTCTCTTCCATCTAATTCAAAACTTCTTTCTGTCTGTCTTTTTTTCTTTCTTCATTTATTGATTAACTTCTATTAGTTTTCCGAATGTTTTCTTTCTTTTTATGTTCATAATAGCTTCCTTTGGTCATTTTTTCTTTCTTTCTCTCATTATCTAATCCAAAACCTCTTTCTTTCTTTCTTTCTTTCTTTCTTTCTTTCTTTGCTCTATTTACAATTTCATTCGTTTTTTCTTTCTATTTTTTACTCATCTATGATTTCTTTCATATTTCCTCCTCTATCTTATTTTCTCGCTGTATTTGTTTTGTTTTTTTTTAATTTTCTTCTTTATTTCCTTCTTTTTTTCTTTCTCCCTTTCATCGTAATCTCTTTCAGTCGGCAATTTTCTTCTCTCTTTTCTGTATTTTCTTACCATCCTGTAAATCTTTTTTCATTTTTTTTTCTTTCTCTCTATTCAGATACTCATTATTTAGTTAATTCATTTTTGCTTTTGTTTTCTTGTTTGTTTCTTTTTACTTTTTTTTTTATTTTATTTTTTCGTTCACGTAAGAAAATAAATATTATCAGCTTATTCTTTTCCAACTATTTAAATCGTTCTTTCTTTCTTTCTTTCTTTCTTTCTTTCTTTGTCCCATTTACAGATTCATTCTCATTCTTTTTCTTTTTTATCATCAATAAATTATTCATTTATTTATTTACTCCATTCTTTCTCTCTCACTTTTTCTCTTTCTCTCTTTCTTTATTTGTTCAGTTTACGATTTCATTCTCCTTTCTTTCTTTTTTTAATCCTCCATAATTTCTTTCTTTGTTCTATTCACAGTTTTTTTCATTTTATTTTTAATTTTACTAATCTTTCTTTCTTTATTTATTTCTTTCTTTATTTCTTTCTTTTTTCTTTCTTTTTTCTCACTTTTCCATCCTTTTTCCTCCTTGAACTAATTAATAATTCCTCTCTATTATACTTTCTTTCTTTCTTTCTTTCTTTTTCTTTCTTTCTTTTTTCTTTCTTTCTTTCTTTTCACATTTTCATACTTTTTTCTCCTTTTACTTATTAATAATTCCTTTCTATTGTAGTTTCTTTCTTTCTTTTTTTTCTTTCTTTCTTTTTACATTTTCATGCTTTTTCTTTCTCCTTTTACTTATTAATAATTCCTCTCTATTGTTATTTCTTTCTTTATTCCTTTCTTTCTTTCTTCGTTTTATTTACTATTTTATTCTCTTTTTTTTTCTTTTACTCGTCCGTAATTTCTTTCTTTCTTTCTTTTTCGCTTTCTTTTCCTCTTTGTTTTTTTTTTCTTTTGATTCTTACATTCTTCATAA
Organism: Sepioteuthis lessoniana; assembly: GCA_963585895.1. NCBI lineage: Eukaryota > Metazoa > Mollusca > Cephalopoda > Myopsida > Loliginidae > Sepioteuthis > Sepioteuthis lessoniana. The sequence goes on from OY757934.1 coordinate 61,219,559, forward strand.
TCTCTTTCAGTTTTCAGTAATTTTCTCCCGTTTTCCTTCTTTCTCCCGTTTCCCTTTATTTTCCTAGTCTTTTTCTCTCTTTTCTTTTTATTTCTTTCTCTTCTTTTATCATTTATTTAGCAGTTTTCTTTTTCTCTTTTTTTTCCACTTCACTTCAGTCTATTTTCTTTTAATTATTTTTATTTATATTTTATATCTCAGCCTCATTTATTTTTCCTTCATTCACTCATTCACCACACATTCTCTTTTACCGATTCTTTCTTTCTTTCTTTCTTCCTTTCTTTCTTTGCTCTTTTTATAATTCAGTTCAATTCCCTTCTATTTTTTACTCGTCCATTATCTCTCTCTTTCTTTCGTTCTTAATTTCTTTCTCCATCTCCTTTGTTGTATTCATATCTGATTTTTCAAAGCAATATTTCATTTTCACTCTAACTTCTTAAACCGAGAATTATAACCAGAACAAAAATAACCCAAGACAGACAAAAAAAAAAAAAAATTCTGAAAGTCAAGAAACAGAAAAAATTTTTATAAAAGCACTTTCGAGAATCATACAAGCTTGGTGTCATACTAAAAAAAATCTTTTCACAAGAATTTAAAGATGAAAAGAAACACCATCATTTCGTTGGGTATTTTTTCAGTTCTTGTTTCGTATTCTTTTTTATTACTTTCATTTCATTCCTAACCGTAAGAGAATAAAACCTGTTTCTTGTGCAAATTCTTACAAATGGTCGAATGAGCAAGCATCCAATGATTATTTCAGCTTAGAAGCTCTCGCGGGAGCGGAAGTTTAATGGTCGGCATTAAGCATGAACGAGTCAATATGGCGGCGATCTCGGAAACTGGCCACTGTTGACTCTGTCGACCAGTTCAATAATAATCGTCTGGAATTTTGTTTGTGTTTGAATAGACTGTTTTTCCTAGGCCTCGTCTTTTAATCTCAATCTTCAAATAACCTGGTCGAAACAAGAAAATACAGTTTATTCGGCAAATAAATAGAGAAATCGTACAAAGAAGAGCGAAGAAGAGGTTGTGTTTAAATTGTATTCTTAAGAGGTTGCAAAAATCAACTCAATCGTTCTGACTCAATTGCTCTCTGAGAACTGGAAACTGAGACATTTTTTATACCGCTAAACATGAATGAGAAGTTTCTAGTGTGTAATGATTTCTACAGGTCCACTGTTTAGTCCCATCTACTCTCAAGTTGATGGGATACGGCATCGTTAATATGGGAGACGCTCGTGGGGTAATGGATATCGTAGTAAGAAATGGACACGGTGACACGAGTTCAAATCCTGGACGAAGTCGTTTGCCTTTTGACGTAGTGCAAATATTCTTGGGGAAGATATGCATCCAATTAATCTCCCTTTACTTTTGGATAAATGATAGGGAAGACTAGACACTTTAACCTGGTAAATCAACTAGTATAACTGAAGGAAAACTCTGAATTCAAACCTGTTCCAAGATTGGGGCTAGAAACAATCATCGGACACAAATCCCCGAAATAGTGTACACATGACTGCATGTTGGAAACGGATTAACCCACATCAAGCAAATATCGTCACAGACGCACAAACATGTGTACCGCCACTCAGCTTTTATTTTTAAATTAAAAATCAATTTTCTTTTAAAATTTACAAGATTTCAATTTAACAGACGGCTCATAAATACGTTAGGTTATCGTTGAAAAAGTAGAACATGATAATATTGATGCTTCTAATTGGCTGGTTGGTAAATATATAAACCATATTGATGCTTCTGATTGGCTGGTTGGTTGGTTAGTTTTAAAACTTGTCAATCCTTGCCTGTAACAGCTGCACCGTGTGAGTGAGAAATAATTACAGCTTTGTTCCATGAGAAAGTTCGGTTTCTTGCCCGGAGCCTTAGGTGACCTTGATAGCGAATGCCGACAGAATCAAAGCAATTTTCAAAACAGCAAGTAACTTGATTTCTGTGTGGGCATTTTAAAAGAATTGATATCGTTTGAGATGTCCAGGTTTGTTTGTTGGGTTTTATGGCATATCAATCACTGTTGGTTCTTTAATGCCAAATCTTATTTATACATACATATATATTAAATATAAATGATTTGTAAACATATTTTGTTGATAACATTTTCAAACGATTCTGTGTTCATTTTCATTACACTCAATTGAATGGTTTCAAGTATTGCTATCTAATAAGAATAATTCTATTTACAATAAAGCATATCTTTGAACACAGTAAAATGGCTACAAGTATTGCTGTTTAACGCTAATTCTATTCAACTGCATTCATTTGCATACAGTCAAATGTTTCCAAGTATTGTTATGTAATATAAATAATTCAATTAAGGAACACAGTTAAAGAAATTTAAGTATTGCTATTTAACAGTAATAATTCTATTCAACATTACTCATTTGTTAGCACAAATGATTCTGTTTCAAACAATTCGATTTTGCATAAGTCATTTATTTTCTCTCCTTTTAAATATCAAACATTTATATTTGACCCATCGATAGGACCCTATCAGATGCTACCACTCCGGGTCAGAGTGGACCAAGAAGTAATAGCAATGAAGGAGTACTCCACATTTCATAAATCTCCAAAACCGTGGTGTAATGGTTATCGTCGTAGGAAATGGTCATGGTGACACGAGTTCAAATCCTGGACGAGACTGATTACATTTCACATAGCACTGATACCCTTGGGAAAGGTATGAATCCAATTATTCTCCCTCCAGCTATGGGTAAATAATAGGACAGACTGTGTTCTTCAGCCTTGGTGAGGCAACTAGTCTATGACGACATGACCAGGTCCTCAAAGTTATTGCTGGAGTGGTATCTGAGGCATTAAAATCGAATAGATTCAGTCCTGGAAGACATAAGGTTATTTTTGTTAGAGTGGGAAGCTCGAAAAAGCCGCAGACAAAAAATAAAGTATCGATGTTATGATCGGCGCCAGATTGGCAATTGTTGGTGGACCTGGAAAGGCAGACGAAGTTTCCAGCGCATATTGTGGAGACAAAGCTCCGACCAGATTTAGTAATGTTTTCAAATTCCACAAAGAAGGTGATAATGTGGGAATTGTCAGTCCCATGGGAAGAAAACATGGAGTCCACACACGAAAGAAAGATAGCCAAATATGAGTCGCTAGTAGAGCAATGTCGAATGAATGGTTGGCAGGCAATATGTCAGGCAGTCGAAGTGGGATGTCGCGGATTTAACGCAAGGTCGATGAGTAAAGCGTTATCAAGCATCGGCATTTCAGGTGCGGTAAAACGAAAGGCCCTGAAAAATATTACCACTGCAGCTGAAAGAGCAACGAATTGGTTATGGATCAGAAGGGCGGATAGTTGGGGTTGTAGATAAGTGATTATTAGAAGTGGGGTTAAAAAGGAGGAAAAAAAAGATCGTCTAATTTAAAACGGTATATACACGTATGATTTTATTTAGTTTTTTATCTGTTATTTTTTTAGTTTTATTTATTTATTTTTTGCGCACGAAGGAGTGTGGTTGTATTAGGCTTTAAGCGTTCATTTGAAATCGGTTCATTTAATTGATTAATATCTTAGACGTTTTAGCCATTTTGTAAATATAGCATTTTAAACAACAATGTTTTGGGGAAGATTTCAACGTATTACTCGGGGGTTTTTTTTGGGTTTTTTTTCGTCTTTTCTCATTCGTAAACCTTTCAATGAGTTGCAACGTATAGTAATGCGCAGCGTCTGTTTTAGTTCGTAATTGTATATTTATGTACAGTTTTTAATGAAAATAAGTTTTAAAACTAAACGTATGTCAATTTTATATAGGAGTTTGTTGTTTTAATCGCAATTGATATTTATGTACAGATTTTTTTTTTTTATCAAAATTTTTATTTTTTATTTTTTTCGTCTTTTCTCATTCGTAAACCGTTCGATTAGGAAGTTTTAACGTGTAGTAATGCGCGGCGTCTGATTTAGTTCGTAATTGTATATTCATGTACAGGGTTTAATGGAAATAAGTTTTAAAACTAAACTAAACGTATGTCATTTTATATACGAGTTTGTTGTTTTAATCGCAATTCTTTAGTTATGTACAGTTTTTTATGTTTTATTTTTTTTTATTTATTTTTATTTTTTTATTTTTAAGTTTTTTTTTCTTTCTTTAAGTAAAAATTAAATCAAAAAAAAGGGGGGGAGGAAGGAATACATACCGGAATGAACAAATAACCGAATAACGACCCCATTGTGGCAAAGAAGCAGAGTAAAGTGGCCTCCCGATTTTTAAAGGAAAGATTTAGAAGTCATCAGTAGAGCTTAGCTCTGATTGGCTGTTGCAAAATTATATATAGAGCCTTTTCTGTGGTCATTTTTTTTTGTGTGTGTTTTCTCCTTGTGTGGATGCGCAGGTTGGCTGCCGGGATGGGAGTTGGAGTTAGATCGATGCCAACTGGGTCATTTGGGTGAGGGGGTCTGATGTTGAAAGACCCGAAACCCCCCATGATCCCAAAGGAAACATCACTGACGACCCATCCCGAAGCATCAACTAAGATGTATGGTATAAATGAAAAATGAGAAGGACAACTCTGAATTCAAACCTGTGAAACTCCGCTTAAAAATTGACCTTGTGTCATATCCCGCCCGGGCGGAAGGGTTGGTAAATATGATAAACCTCCAAAAATGGAGGCTCGTCATCAGATTGTTTAAGGTCATATCTAAGACACTCGTTCGTGTGGCAGTCTTACCCCTCTGCAAAGACGCAGTCGGTGTCGGTGTATTCTAAAGCCCTAGCTGACTGGACTAACGATGTTTTTCAGTAAAATTGCTATCATTTCGTAATCAAATAATTTGACAAATTCTCAGCCAAATGATTACGATTTTTAACAATATATGTTGAAACAAATCAAAATTTTATGTTTATTGTTTAAAAAACTTTTCTTTTCGAGCAAAAGGCATTTCAAAAGCTGAAGTGAAACTAAAAAAAATACAACATAATACACTAAATATTTAAAATTTGAGTTATTTTTACATATGTTGGTGAATTTATGAGATGTGTTCAACGAGAATTGTTCAAGTTATTAGATAACAAAATGATATCAATTTTTCAAACAACCTGGATATTTCTAGATACGTTACGTATTTGTCAATATGTGTTCATTAGCATATACATTCTTCTACTAACTTGATCGAGTCTTATTTTGATTCACGATATTTATTTTATCTATTTATTTCTTATAATTTATTTTTCTGACTTGGCAATTTCAGGAAAATTCGCCTAAGCTGGATCTATATAATTGAACATAGAAAATCGTTTGTTTCACTCAATTCTCTTTTGCACTCACTCTTTTCTATGAGATAGAGGCGGTGCAGCAGCTGGTATCTGATTGTTAGCCCTACATATATGGTGTAACGGTTATCGTCGTAGGAAATGGACACAGCGACACGAGTTCAAATCCTGGACGAGACTGATTGTATTTCACATAGCTCTAATACCCTTGGGAAAGGTATATATCCAATTATTCTCCCTCCAGCTATGGGTAAATAGTAGGGCAGACTGGGTTCTTCATCCTTGGTAAGGCAACTAGTCTAGGAGAAGGAAAACTCTGATTTCAAACCTGTTAAACTCCGCTTAAAAATTGACTTTGTGTCATATCCTACCCGAACGGAGGAGTTGGTAAATATGTATATATATGTATATATATATATATATATATATATATATACTTTCCCGATAAGTTTTCTTTTCTTTTTAAAACTAACTTCTCTTGTTTCTATTTGTCTTGAAATCTCTTGTGTTACGATAGAAAGCTAACGTGACTGAGCATTACCGATGTCGGATTTGCGGCATGCCAACCCCTGTTGGGATATATCATGCCAAAGACGTTTTGTTCGTTCATTGTGGGGTATGGTTATTACTTGTGTTGTTATTTGTATATTATCTCAGGTAATAGCTCTGTCAGTAATTCAATATTCTCTAAAGTTAAATGGGTTCGGTTATTGCTAGCTGGTAGAGTCTGCATTTCTGTTGAGGGTTTCTACATCCAAGTGTGTATTTAACTATATATGTTTGACGTTTCGGTCTGGGGACCCTTTTTCCAGGAAGTAGATTATGCTATAAGGACCTCCTTTTTCAAATAGTTCCCTCATACTTTTACATTGCTGCCTAGAGGTTGTTGACTACACTGACTGTATCTCTGTTGAGGGATTAGACCCGCACCCAACGAATGCCCGAGATATGACTCTAAACAACCTGATGTTGAGACTCTTGTAATGCTTGAGCTTTGGGGAATGTGGAGTACCCCTTCATTACCATCACCCCCAGGTCCACTCTAGCCAGTGTTGGTAGCACCTGATAGACTCCTATCTACGGGTCAACTAGAAATGTTTAACATTTAAACAGTGCAAAAAAATGACATGTTTAACTGAATTGCAAGAAATAGAACTGTGTGTAAAAAATTATGTTTAAATAAATTGTTCATCATCATCACGTCATGCAATCAGCATGGATATCCCTGACCGTCTCTCGTCACCCCTCCTTATCGTCCATTGCTTCCGGCAGGTCATCAGGGTTACATCCGGTATCCGCACGGAGCTGTTGTATGTAGCTTCTAGCTGGTCGTCCTGCCTTTGCACGTTCATGTGAAGGGGTCCACAGGAGTACATCCCTTATGAGCTCGTCCCTACTTCTCCTGCATTGTCCTGCATGTTTGGTTCGTCTAACTTTGATAGTTTTGGTGATGGGAGATAAGTGGCCGTACAGATGCTGCTTTGTGGGTTGCTGCCTCCATGACTTGTTCAACATTGCTCGCAGCACTCTTGTGTAGTTGACATCAAGCTTTTTTTTTCCTATGTTTAGTTAGCCTCCATGTAGTGCATCCATATAGCACTGCTTAAACCATTTAACTCTGTATAAAAGAATGAGCTTAGGCTCGTTTAAAAACGTTAATAACAAAATTTTAATACCAAAAGATGTTTACAAATTATATATTTATGTTTATATATATATATTGTGTTCTGGTTAGTGAACGCTTGTAATATTAAATAAAGGACAAACCACGATATGAAAGGAAATAGAGATATATTCTCAGGAAAAAGTATATACAATAGAGAGACAATTAGTAGACAAGAACATAGGATTAGTGAATACAGAATAAAGATATAGTCCAACGATAGTATTGGCTTCCGTTATTACGGTAGCAAGTAAAGTGATCTAGTGCGATCTCCAGTCTCCAACACTCTAATACTATTCCTATAAGAAGCTGCTCTTCACCTTCTAGTCTACTCTGGTATTAGTAGCTACTGCTACATATTGCAGATAGACTAATTCATTGTGTGGGAAAAGGTGGGTGATACCCAACAATATATAAAAAGGATTTATTTAATTTATTCATTAAATATCCTTAGATGGTTGATAGGCCATAAAACCAAATTAAACCAAACAAAAGTAATCTTTATATGGGCGACTTTTCTTTGAGTAAGAACGAAGTTTTTATATTCCATCAAAATATGTTTCACTATATATGCTGTTACACATCAACATTTTGGTGGTTTTCGGATGAGAAAAAGGGTTAATCTAGATTAGCCTGTGCATTGCCAGTTCAGATTGGTCTATTCTCTTCAGGTCATATTGGGATATGATATGATTTTTAAGAAAGTGTCAACTTACGTGGTGCATACGATGAAGTTTCCAAACTTTTTTCGTATGGGCACTTTTATTGATAGTACACACATGAAATTCTAGCCCTTTTCGAAGTAATCTCCTCCGACTGCAATGCACTTGTTGTAACGTTCCAACAATTTCTGGAAGGCCCCATGAAAGTCCTCTTGTGTGAGCGTGTCAATGACTTTCTTCACAGCCTCTTTCATCTCCTCAATTGCCACATAACGACAGCCTGTGAGCTTAGCGAATAACCAAAAGTCACAGGGAGCAAGGTCTGGACTATAGGAAGGGTGAGGAACTGTCTTGATGCCCATCTTGGTCAAATAGTCTGTGACAAGGATGGAGTTGTGGACTGGTGGAAATGTCACTGACCCGATTTGAAGAGTGCTGGCCTCTTCTGAAGGAATCTGTTCCTGAACACCCTTAAAACCTGAACATAGTAACCGTAACCCTAACCCTTTGGCCAATCAACTCTGGTCTATTGACTTCCTTATTCCGCCTACACCTTTCATCATCCCTCTCAGACTCCCTGCCTTCCTTGAATCTCTTATGCCACTCAAAAACTGATGCTCGATTCATGCAAGTTGGTCGAAAATAGTCTGAAGAATTCCATAGGTTTCTGTGGCATTTTTTCCAAGTTTAAAACAGAATTTTATTGCATATCGTTCTTCTAAAGTGTCAGATTGCATTTTTGAAACTTCACCAGCTGTGACAATCAGGCTTTAGTAGGGTGTCTTCCAATTGCTGCTGTAGCTGTTCGTTTGAATCTGAAATCATAAAAATTGGTCAGTCATGTTATAAGATGTATAGCAATTACATACTGAATGTTCAAGTGTCTACGACAATTATAAATGCCCATACGAAAAAAGTCTGGAAACTTATCGTATGCACCTCTTACTTTCTACACACTTAATTGGTTTGGTTTCTGTTTAATGATATATCAACATTCGTCGATTATTTAATGTAACGGCCATCTTTGTAGAAGGACATTATTGGTACGATTTAAACTAAAGCTCGGGATATGCACTTTTGGTTTGGTTTAGTTTGGTTTTATTGCATATCAAATATTGTAGGTTATTTAATGCCAAATCTGATTTTTAAATATATATTAGATATATATGATTTCTCATTGACAATTCAAATAAACTTCAATCGTTTGTTTACACACAGTTAAATGATCCAACAGTTCTATTTCAAGTAATTCAATTAAACATAAGTCATTTGTTTTGATTCAGTTTAAATGTCAAACACCCTATTTGACCCATAGATAGGACCTTATCAGATGCTACCTTTCCGGGCCAGAGTGGATCTGGGAGGAAATACAAGTAACAGGTACTCTCCAATCCCCAAAGCTCCAGCATTACTAGAGCCTCGTTATCAGATTTTTTGATGTCATATCCAGAATACTCGCAGTGGGGAGTGGGCTTACCCCTCTGCAGAGATGCAGTCGGTGTATTCTACAGCTCTAGCCGACTAGGCTGAGAATTATTAGCGTTAGATAGCAATCCTTGAAGCCACTTAACGGTGTGTAAGCAAATGAGCTTTCACTCGTCTGAAAATAAAGTTACCTAGTTAAAAATCATATGTATAAACATGAGTTGGCATTTAATAACCATCAAGGGTTGATATTCCATTAAATCAAATAACCAAACCCAACCAAACCTAACCAAAGTATATGTGTATTCTCTCTCTCTCTCTCTCTCTCTCTCTCTCTCTCTCTCTCTCTCTCTCTCTCTATTATAAATTTATTTCCATCCAGTAACACATTTTTGAAATTTCCAAAAACACGAAAAAAAATTAACAGGACTTCTTCAGATCTTTTAGATAAAAAAAAAACTAGAATAGACACAGAAAAAGTGGGAGGGGATAGAAGAGGGGTGAAGAGTTATCTCCTCATTAAGCCCACTTCCGTTTTAAATTTTAATTTCGGTTAGAAATGTAGTAAATTTATTTTTTAAAAATCTTTTTTATTTTTTAATTACATTTTGACCTAAATTACAGATTTTATATTGAATTAAATTTAAACTTTAATTAATAACCTTACGTAATGATACTGTAATAGATATATTAAACTAAAACAAATATTTCATTTATTTAAAATATTTTAAAATTTCAAAACTATTTGGAAACCGTTAATCAGTTACACTTTTTATGAGTAGTATGTATGTATTATATTCTTTTTCACAATTTTCTATCTAACATTTTATTTTATTTATTCATTTACATTAATTCTCAATTTAACGCTATGCTTTTTTTTAATTTCTTTTTTTACGTAGCTATATATATATATATATATATATATATATATATATATATATATAGGATGTCTCGAAATAGATGCACCCCGTTAATATGATAATGATTTATTACTAAGACAAGTGCAATGGCCCTCATTTTGAACATGTCCTTTAAAAATGCATCCTTTGAGCTTAAGAAATCAAACCAAAGTTGTTTTTTCAATTCTTATTATATCAGCTTCCAGGACATGCAATCTTTTTTTTTAGTTTCATGTCTCAGTGATAAATCAATATCTTATTAATGGGTTACTTCTACTTTGAGACTTCTATTTTGAATGATTTTGTCTCTAAATAAGTAGTGACGCAAAATATTTTTGCTCTCTTCACCAAGGCATTGTGATCAAGTATTGATCGTTATTATTGTATACTATTTTCAAATCTAAAACAAAAAAGAATAGAACATTGTTATTAGTAGAGTTATTAGCAGTCAAGTTGGTCCCATGTTTATTGAGACACCCTCTATATACGAAGATCATTCTAACAGGCGTAACATACAACCAAAAAGAAGACTCATCTCTTAAAATTTACTTGTGGTATAACGCTAACATATCTAGAAAAAATTTTAACTTCTATGCAGGTGAAGCGCATAAACGAAACTACTCACACACACACATATCCGGCTCATTGGCCCAGTTGGTAGAGTGTTCGTCAATGGTCTGGGAGACCTGGGTTCAATTCCCGGTTGCGTCATATCAAAGACGCTAAAAATGGTACTTGATACCTCCTTGCTTAACACTCAGCAATATAAGGTTCGAATCAAGGGTAAAGTGGAGTTGTAATGTCTAAAATACTGCACTGTAGCCGGGAAGTAAATGATTTCGAACTTCAGTGGCTCTTTTATGTTCATTTTCGGACTAATGTCTTTAGGTAAGGATTGTGCATCCTCATACCCACTGCTATGGTTTAAATTGTATCCCTGCTCTTCTCCTATAAGGATGACTTGAGCATTGAATAAGCCACGAGGGTTGATATGCCATAAAACAAAGAAACCAAACTAAACCCCACTTTAACTTTTGTGATTGGTAATATACTAAATAGGAAACAGAAGGTGGCGGGTATCTATTTTATAATTTAGCTATTTTCAAAGATTTTGATTTTGTTTATGGACGCCTTGAAAAACGTTATTCGCTCCATCCCACAAGTTTTTTTCAGATAGTTTTTTTTTTTTCATATAAATTCAAAAAACAAATGACCAGAAAACATAAATGTCCTCGAACAAAAAAGCAAAGAAGAAAACAATTTTTAAACACTTTTAAACGGATCAGGTTTCATTCTGCTCACAAAAGAGCACCAATATTGATTTAGTATTTTTAATGCAAATCGACAAGAAAGAATCGTGTAAGGAGAGAGAGAGAGAGAGAGAGAGAGAGAGAGAGAGAGAAAGAGAGAACATGGATGTCTTTTTATTCGATTTGTCTATTGTCATCATTCTTACTATCATTAGTAGTAGTAGTAGTAATTGTTCCAGTACTACCAGTAGTAGCTCAGTTTCGTCTGGGACTAAGCCAGCATTTAAAAACGGCGCACCCGTGGTGTAATGGTTATCGTCGCGAGAAGTAGACATGGCGGCCCGAGTTCAAATCCAGGACAAGACTTTGAATTTAGCTAACAAGGTATAAATCCTGCTATTCTCCCTCCTGCGATGGGTTAAAGTAACCTCGTCCGAGACCATCGAAAGAGAAGGCCTGCTCCATTGTGCTGTGATGTCACAAAAGTAGTCCATAACGTCAGTAAAACAGTCAGTTATCATAATGTAATGAATTGCTGTAAGAAAAATGGTTTTTGAATATTTTTCAAAAATACATTTAAAAAGAAAGAAACAGGGTTGGATTTTATTCAGAACATTATTTAATATTGATTTTTTTTAAATAGTTAATTAAAAAAAAATTGTTAAAGTAACTAAACTAAATATCACGTTACATTTCATTAAATTTTAAAGACTGAAATACGTTCATTATTTTATTTGTTTCAAATTTGAAAACATTTTTTTAAATCATAACCAGGATTGTTTTAATTTGAATGTTTTTATTTTAATTTCAAGTTACAATATCGTAATTATTAAGTGATTACACCAACAACTGAATTATGAATTTGGGAACAAATATAAATTAAATAAAAAGACAACAAATTACGAATAAATAATGAATAAATCAATAAAATATAAATAAGAAACATAAAATTAAGTACAAACAAGTAAATAATTTCGATTCAAACAAAAAAGAGATTTAAAAATTCAAATATAATTCTTATAGAAAAATAGGTTACAAATAGAATATTTTAAGACTGAAATTCGTTCATAATTTTAATTGTTTCAAATTTGAAAACAATCTTTTTATAAATCATTATCAGCATTGTTTTAATCTGCATATTTTTATTTCAATTTTAATAATTATTCTGTACAGTTACAATTTTGTAATCATTAAGAGATTATTACTCGAATACTGCAACAACTGAATTATAAATTAGGGAATAAACAAAAATTAAATCATCATCATCATCATCATCATCTCGTGCTGCTAGCACGGCGTTCCCTGACCCTCTCTCGCTAACCATCTCTATCGTCCAGGTCTTCAAGTAGCGGCTCAGATCTGTCGTAGATAAGTTCTAGCTGGTTGTCCAAACCTTTGCTTATCTGTGTGAGGAGATTGCTTGTGAGTTCGTCTTTACTTCTCCAACACTATTCCGCAAGTCTGGTTTGTCTAATTTACATGTTTTTCATGATGGGTGGTAGGTGGCCGTACAGTTGTTGTTTATGGAGTGTTGCCTCGATCACTTGTCCAATACAACTCACAGAATGCTTGTGCAATTGCCGTCAATCTTTTTCTCCATACCCTTAGTTAGCGTACACGTGATTCAGCCATATAGCAGTATCGATACGACCGCAGCTTGTGAAAAACTGCGTTTATTTTATCGTTCATGTCTGACTTCCATATGACCGATAACCTATCTATAGTTGTCCATGCCTTTGCTTCATATATGTTGATGTCATTTTCGGTCGATGAGAAGCTGCTTCCGAGGTAGGTGAATTTCTCAGAGGCCCACCCTTTAGTGTGGAGATGTCGCCTTTTTTATTAAAGCACATGTATTCTGTCTTGTCTACGTTGACATGGAGGTCTATACCATCTGTCGCTTGAGCGGGTGTATTTGCTAGAAGCGCGATGTCATCGGCGTAGTCAATTATAGTTTGTGCGAGGTATCTTCTGCTTTTTTCCTTTGCCAGCTTGAAACCGTTTTCTTTCATTTAATCTATTGATGTTCGAAGCACGTCGTCTAGGCAGATAATAAACATGTATGGGGCTAATGGTGTTGCATAGCCGAAATACATATACAACTATACACATATACATACGGAAACAAAATCAACAATAATGACGAGCGAACACACTTCTTTAGAAAAATATACCTCTCACACTTTATTCGAAATGGTTGCGAAAGGTTTATGTGTGAGAGGTGAGTTGGAGACTGAATAAACTGCAACATATTGACCCCCAGTTCTTTTGTCTTTAACGGCACTTCTTTCTCGTTCTGCTGGGCTGCTCAATCGGGGGTCCTGAGGGCCCATAACCCTCTGCTGGGTGCTGGTTCTCTCTACAGCATCTTATCTCCAACTCTGACTCCAACTAATTGAACTTGTCTGTGGCACCGGGTTATATAATTGTTTGACATCCACCTGCTTCTTGTGGGTGTCACATCTGCACCCAATTCAACCCGTCCACAGTCAAGGTTATACCCTGATTTCTTCGACTGGATGCACCTGTTCCTTGATCGACGGCTGGGTCGGAGGTCAATATGTTACAATGGGTCTCCTTGCAGCACACCTGCTGCAATATCGAAGTTATCTGTGTCTCCATCCAGTGTGCGGACTTTTACTTTCGTGTTTTTATAAAGCATCATACTGGCTGCAACGTTTTCTTTGGGGAGACCGTAGGCGAGAAATATTTGCCCCATCTTCTCTCTGTGTATGGATTCAAATGCCTTAGAGAAGTCGACAAATAATAGTGTTGCCTCGAGGGGTTTTTTTGCACGAAAACCGTCTAGAAGTCGACGGATAGTCAAAATTAGTGATGTCGTGGAGACAAACAAACTACAAATAGATTATGAATAAATAAAACCATTAACTATAAATAAGAAACAAATAAATTAGATATACAAAAGCAAATAAATTAGCTACAAACAATAAAGCGATTTTAAAAATCAAATGATACTTATAAAAAATAGGTTACAGATACAAAATTTAGTTGAATGTTTGAAGTTTTTTTTTTTTTTTTTGCTTAATTTGTTATTTTTAATATTATTTTCTTTGGAACAAAAAATATTTAAAAGATCATTTGTAGTGCTTCAGACAAACATTCTTTCTATATCTTTATATTGTAACTCTCATCGCAAGTGTCGACACTAAAAAGCTAATAATTTGCCAATGTGTTCGCCAATGGTCAAAGAGACTTCGGTTCAATCACAGGTCGCGTAATACCATAGACTTTAAAAATGGTACTTGATACCTCCTTGCTTAACACTCAGCAATATAAGGTGCATATCAAGAGTAACGTAGAGCAATCCAGGGAAAGAAGTAGCGCCCTCGCCTACACTTCGGTGTAGTAGCTATTGAAAAGGGAGCCTTCTGGTCACCCTCGACTACGGTCGCCAACTTTTACTTAATTTCCTTAAATTTACTGAATGAAGAAAATATTGATGTTTTATCAGCTTATCAATGACTACATAATCACAAAATTTTTAGTTGTATCATAAGGATATAAGAGAGAACTTCTAATACCCCGCCCCACAAAAACACCAGTTTATTTCAGGTATTCCTTCCACATTATCACGTCTAGATATTAAATTTTTGCAACTATTGCATTTAATTTTCTTAAGAACCTCATAACAGCAATAACCTGCAAAGTATAGTATTACAGGAAGAACTTTTCAACATTTATTAGTATCACCTTCTTTAAAATCAATTCTAAATTTGTACACATCTAACTTTTCCTCCTCTGTTACTTCATCTCAGTTTGGTTCCTGTAAACTATTTAAATCAAGTCTAATGCATTGTTGATTAAAACTTAAGCTCAATTTTAAAACTGAAAAAAAAATTTCCCCTTGCCGTATCGAGATATTATATTAATCCCCACTAAATTGCTGGTATAGACCAAGCCTTGCCTCAAGGTGAGCAGTTTGTGATTTGGCAGGTAATATATATAGAATTTTCAATTCTTCTATGCAATATTTGGTCAGTTACAGAAATGCGTCGGTTGTATGATGCAAAGCAGTGAATGTTTCCTTTGCTAATTTGTCATTTCTTCCAGAAATTCTATTCCAAGATTCTAACCTGTCAAAGGATATAGAGTGAAAGCTAAAATTCACTCTAAATGGATTACAGTATTTATTTCTCAGCCGACAACCTTTATATGGTGTTTTTATATTCATTATTGTAAACCAAAAATAACATGTTTATATATTTTGCAACCTCTGCAAAATTTGGCAAATTTTTCTGTTTTTCTAATTTTAATAATCCCTGAATAGTTTACTTATTAAAATTTAGCAGAACTAAATTAACATTTCAAGATTAGTAGGAGAAAGTGCTTTTGAAGTCAATTCATAACAATATTTCAAAATTGAGTAATTTTCCAAGGCATGAACTTTCTGTAAGGTACAAAAATGGATACTATCTAATTCATGATTTCTATTATGATAAAATTTTGGGAACATCATGCATTTATTTGTATCTATTTGACCAAGCCAATTATTTGTAATGCATCTTAATATCTGGACTCAGTCGAATAGGAAGAAAAGACTTTATAAATAGGTGTGAATATACAATGGAAAGCTTTGTAGGATTGTAAAAGAAAGAGAAAGCTATTTTCATTCATAGTATTATTATCTGTTATGATTCATAATACTTTAAAGTCTATCTCTTCAAAAACAAATAGTATAAGTTTAACTATGTCAAATAAATTCTCAGTTTTAAGACATTTAGTTGGCATAACATGCACAACATCCTTATATTGTAAGAATACACTGCTTCATTGTTGCAGCTTCATTGCCAACAATATTACAACCCTTATAGATAAACCAACAATATTACCACCCTTGTAGATAAGCCAACAATATAACAACCCTTGTAGATAAGCCAACAATATTACAACTCTTGTAGATAAGCCAACAATATTAACACCCTTGTAGATAAGCCAACAATATTACAACTCTTGTAGATAAGCCAACAATATTAACACCCTTATAGATAAACCAACAATATTACCACCCTTATAATTAAAATAAGGTTTTGAGTGAATTTCATCAAACTGTAAAGATACTGTGGTATCCTTCTGCACTAGTAACTTAAATTTATTTTAAATATACATAAGAAAACTCTTATCCTGTTTCTCAATCAAAGGATTCATATATGTTGATAAGGTTAGTCTTTTAGTAGTTGTATAGTTTGCTAAAGTTATATTTTTGCTGTCTCCTATCTATGGGTTAAAAAGAACTAACTGTATACTTATGCTAAACTGAATTGTTTGACTAAAATGAATAGCTTGAAATAGAATTGTTTTTGACAACTAAACAGTACTTACATTTAAATTGCGTGCTTACGCTAAACTGAATTATTTGAAAAAGAATTGTTTTTGGCATTGAAACTGTACTTAGACTAAACTGATTTGTTTAATATAGAATTGTTTTGACATTTAACTGTGTGCAAACAAAACCTGTAATTATATTAAAGCTAATTATCTGAATTAGAACTGTTTGACTAAAAAATAAACTGTGTACTTAGATTTAAACTGCTTGCTTATCCTTAACTAAATTATTTGAAATGGAACTGTTTTTTGACATTGAAACTGTATTCACACTAGACTGAATTGTTTATTATAGAACTGTTTTGACATTTAACTGTGTGTAAACAAAATCTGTACTTATACTAAACTGAATTAGAACTGTTTGACTAAACTGAATAGCTTGAAATAAAAATATTTTCCACAATTAAATTGTACTAACAGTTAAACTGCGTAAGTATGCTAAACTGAATTGTTTGAAATAGAATTATTTTCATAAAAATGGATTTGGCGTTAAATAACCAACAAAGTTTGATATGCCATAAAACCAAACCAACTATCCTCAACAATCTATACCGTTTAGAGGAGCAGTTATGTATAACATTGTTGAAAATATCATTTCCCTTGAATAATCAGACTTATTCTGTGTCATTACGTTTAGCGGTTCATATATAAATTTTATAGAATTAAAATGTTTGTTTGATTCTTCTTGCACCAAAAATAGAAATGACATTACCAATTTTAATATAAGAATCATATTCTGAGGTTTGGCTTGCTGTTGTTTTGTGTTAATTTATTTCATGTTTTCTATTAGAATTTCATAAGTATGTTGATCAGTTACATGTTTAGGAATCTCATAGTCCCCTATTTTATGAATTTCCACATCTCTATAAAATACATGTACTGCAAAATCAGATTCAATAACAAGAGACAGATTGATTTTTGGATATTTGAATTGGATGATGCTGCATATAATAAATGTCTCTCGCTGCCTAACAACACTCCAGTAATTTCTCTCAAGAAAATCTTATTTTCCTTCGAGATCATATTATGGAATTTTTTCTGCTTTTTAAAAGCTAAGTCATCAGTAATACTTTGATTTAAAGCACTTTTAAGGACAGATTTCTCCAATCAGATTCACCAAAAATCTGGTGTCTCTCTCAAGGTATTCAATGAATATAAATTTGAGGTACAGTTTGGCAGTTTTCTGGGCATTGCACCATCACGAAAATATGTTTTTTGAAGTTTAACTTCAACTGTGACAACTGTTTATTGGTTAAAGACTGACGATTCTCTTATGTCCTCCAGTCGAAAATGTAGTTCACATAACTAAAAAGATTTTTAAAGATTTATATTAAATTCTTGTGAAAATCTAAGAAAATCAGTCAGCAAAAATTTACAGTATGAAGTATTTTCTTTTCAATTGTACGAAAAATAAAGAGAGTGTTCTGGTATTTTTAAGGAACATAAATTAATTTATTGATTTAACAAAAACATTATTAGTAACGCAGCTATGTAAAAATAAACAGATAATTTTAATGTTTATTAATTTTTTTAAATTAGATTTAAAAAAACAGATTTTTATGAATGAAACAATTCTAAAAAATTGTTAGATTATTAGAATTATCTTTTATGTCTTTAAAGATATTCTTTTATGAATTTATTCAAAAAAATTCTTTAAAGTTGTTTTCTTTAAATAAAGTTTTGAGCTTTTAAAAACTCTCGTAACTTTCTTTTTAATGTGTTGTGAATCACAAAGATATGATATTAACTTAATCCCTAAAGTTTCTATTGAGTTTGATACATTTTTAAAACAAAACTTTGTCTTAATGTGTTGTGAATTACAAAGACATGAAGTTAATTCAATTAAAGTTTCATTTAGTCACGAATAAAACATTTCTAAATTATTGTTAAAATTATTAGAATTATTTTTATGCCTATAAAATTTTCCTTTATGAATTTATATCAAAAATTTCTTTCAAGTTCATTTTTTTAATAAAGAAGATTTAGCTTTGAAAAGCAACACATGCGGTGAATGTTTAAACTTTCTCGCTAGATTTACGTCTTAACTGTGTGTTGTGAATTTCGAAGGCATGAAATTAATTTAATCTTTAAAAATTGAATTAGATTTACCTATTTTTTAATACAAAAATTACTCAATCGGCTGAATTTAGTAGGTCAAAAATTATCTCATTTGATTGTACGAATTCAAACATCAGATGATTCTTTATCTTTAGGAAAGGAACATACATGAATTTTAGGGCCGGTTTCATAATTTCCTTTGCAATGTGGTACAACGCATCTATAAGGCATTGGTTTACTTTATAAATTAATTCAATATTTAAAAGAAAATATAGATGAATAATTTTAAAATACCGCTGTAAAAAATCTAAAACACAAGCAATACCTTTCTTGAAAGCTGGAGTCAAGATGATGACGTCACAATATTCCCCCTTCAACCGGTTCGACTTTCTCATTCGGTAGTCTCGCCTCGTGTCGTATCGTACCGATGGGTGACGGTTTCGGTAAATTACACCTTATATATATATATATATATATATATATATATATATATAGTACACTATAAATATGAATATTATATTATGGAGAGTGATGGCGACAGAAAGAGCCAGAAAGACAGGGACAGAAGAAAGCAAAGGTTAAGTATACACAGAGTCAATGGCTCTTATATACTATAATTTGTCGCCTATGTGATCATCACCGAGCGCCGATGACCCTGTGTCTAAGCTATAAAAACTTAGAAATATATGTTCTCTCACCTATACTGAGCTTTATTTATTTATAAATAATAATAATAATAATAATAATAATGGGGCGAGACACGACTGGGTCGGCAAGGTGATCCACTGGGAAATGTGCAAGAAACCTAAATTTAACCATACAAACCCAGCACCTGTCCTAGAAAATGACACGCATAATCTCCTATGGGACTTTAACATACAAAGGGATCACCTAATCCCGGCCAGAAGACCAGACTTTATAATAATCAACACAAATAAGAAAACTTGCAAAATTGTCGCCTTTGCGGTCCCGGTTCACCACAGAATAAAACTGAAAGAATGTGAAAAGAAGGATAAGTACCTCGAACTTGCTCGGGAATTGAAAAAGATTTGGAACATGAATGTTACTATTATACCGATTTTGATTGGTGCTTTTGGTACAGAAACTAAAGGATTACTAAAGGGACTGGAAGAGTTGGAATTTGACGAGTGGAGACCATCCAAACGAGAGCATTATTGACAACGGTCAGAATACTGAGAAGAGTACTGGAGACTTGAGGAGACTTCCTGTCAGTCATTCTCCAGGGAAGAGCATCAGCTAACGCTGATGTGGAAAACTCTAAAGGAGTAAATACTACTGCTACTACTACTTCTACAACTAATTATAATAATAATAATAATAATAACGATGCAACAAAACAGCAGATATAGGTTATGTGGTGATAGAGACGAAACGATCAATCACTTAAAAAGCGAAAGCAGCAAATTAGCACAGAAAGAGTATAAGACTAAGAACGTCTGGCTGGGCAAGATGATTCAATGTGAAATGCGCAAGTAGTTTAAATTTGACCATACGAACAAATGTTATATGCACAACCCAGCATCTGTCCAAGAGAATGAGACTTAGAAACTCCTCTTGGATTTCGAGATTCATACAGATCACCTAATCTTGGCCGCAATCATATCCAGGATACTCGTTTGGGAGGGGTCTTACCCCTCTGCAGAGATGCAGTCGGTATATTCTGCAGCTCCAGCCGACTGAGCCGGAAAAAATAGTGATCAATATAAGTGATCAGATTTTATATATATATATATATATATATATATATATATATATATATATATATAAACTGATCATCGCATACGCAAAAAACTGACAGCAAATTCCATTAACTTCATGTCTGCGCAATCTTCATTTTATTAAACACACACACACATACACACACACACACACACACATATATATATATGCCATTAAAAATTAGGGATTGTTTGATTCTTTTTTTAATTTCAGTCTGATAACTGTTTTTAAAAACGCACGAAAATTTTAGTTTTCGGCATAGGAAGAAAGTGAGGTGACCTTTGAGTGTATATATATATATATATATATATATATATATATATATATATTAAATTCCTACTTCACATTATTCGAACAGAAAAGCGGCCAGACATTGTAGCGTGGTCCGATTTAAAGAAGAGTGTCCTCCTCTTAGAATTAACTGTCCCCTGGGAAGAAAACCGGGAGGAAGCACTCTAGCAGAAGAAAAACCGCTACAAAACACTGCGTGCCGACTGCATGGAAAAGGGTTGGATATGCCATGTGATTTCTTTTGAGGTGGTTTTCTTGGACACTCAGTCATTTCGTTTCTTTCAAAAATAGGAATCACTGGCCGCAGTTTGAAACTTGCCTCATATCGTTTTCAGATAACGGCGAAATATGCATCAAGTTGGATTTGGTCGAAAGCGAAAAGTTTTCAGCATTAATAAAATGCACAGGGAATGACCATTCCAATGTGATTACGTAATATCAAGTAACGGTTACTGTAAACGCGTAATGACATCAATGGCCGAAAATAGACGCGCTTTAAAAATCACGAACTGCGCTAAAAATAAAGATAAACGTGCAATGTAATCTCTACTTTTAGCTGATCTCGCGTATATATTCATATATATATATATATATATATATATATATATATATATATGTATATTTTGGCAGCATTTCTTCGTTAATACAAATTTTATTAAACATAATAGACATTTTATGTCTACATATTTTCTTCTGGATGCGTTCGAATTCCCGTATTACTTTTATCGTATTCGGGGGGAATTGATTTATGTATTGTCCATAGTTGTATGTATCCCGAGTACTTTCTGCCCGACTTTGGGCCATCATCAGGGGAGGATCTATTACAGAATTGATGTAACTTTTGTTTTAGCATATTACCTCTATGTAAGAGCGTCTTGATGTTATTCTTACAGAGTGTAATTTGTCTCTTCACGAGATCACGTCTGTATTCCAAAGTGCTGTTATATATATGAGCTGCAGGATTATGGAGTTTAAAATATGTATATTTTGGCAGCATTTCTTCGTTAATACAAATTTCATTAAACATAATAGACATTTTATGTCTACATATTTTCTTCTGGATCCGTTCAAATTCCCGTATTACTTTTATCGTATTCGGGGGGAATTGATTTATGTATTGTCCATAGTTGTATGTATCCCTAGTACAGAAGAAAATATGTAGACATAAAATGTCTATTATGTTTAATGAAATTTGTATATATATATATATATATATATGTATATATATATAGAGAGAGAGAGTTATAATCATCTTTCGATGGCTTTATTTCAATCTCATCAACAGATGCCATCCTTATCGATGAGTTATTTTCTGACTGAACTATGTGTTCCTAACCGTTGACTTGTTGGATTCTTCTGTTCAGCATCTGGTGAAGTGCACCGTTAATCTTACACGACTATGGAAGGCATGGACTGCTCTCAACTGGTTATCGATCAGATGGAAGTTAAAATTATATGATAAGATAAAACGCAATTTTTTCCAAACAGTGGTTGTCTGAATTCTACTTTATGGATGCACCACATATATGCTGAATAATAATAATTGCAAAAGAAAGCTACAAGCTATATTGAACAAATTTTGGAGGCCAACTGTTGGGTATCACCAACCTTTTCGGTATAATGAGCCAGTCCCATCTGCTACATATATAGCAGTAGCTTATAAGATTAGTAAGCCTGGCCCTGAGTCTGAACTAGTCTGAAAGGTGAATAGTCGCTCCTTATAACGGAAGCCAATAACTATTGAACTATATCCTTATTCTAGCCACTAATCCTATGTTCTTATTACAAACAGCCCCTCTCTTGTAAATACTTGTTCCTGTAAATATAACTCTTTTTCCTCGTATCTCGTGGTTTGTCTTTTATTACTACTACCTGCGTTCATCAACCAGAACTCAACAGCAACAATCCTCAAAACAGCCGTTGTACGGCCACCTACGTCCCATCTTTAAAACCATCCAAATGAGAAGGACAGGACATGTGAAGTACTGCTGGAAAAGTAAAGACGAACTCTTAAGCAACGTTTTCCTATGAACCCCTCAACACGGACGTGCAAGTGTAGAACGACCAACGAGAAAATATCTACAACAGCAATGGACGGACACAGAATGCAGTCTAGAAGACCAGCCGAAAGTGATGGATGATAGAGATGAATGGTGAGAGTGAAAGAGAGAGAGAGTCAGGGTAATCTGTGCTAGTAGCACAGCATGATATATATATATATATATATATATATATATATAGGTGTCTTTATATGAATGTAAATATATATATATATATATATATATAAAAGATCCTCATTTACATCCATAATAAAAGTCTAAGACGAATTTTCGAAGCCGCTGCAATCTCATTTTTTAATTCCCTAAATACTCGTCCTGGCTTTTATAATATTTCTCCTTACTTGACCAAATCCATTTTAAATAGCTACGATATATTTCATCTTTAGTTAATATATTCCACATATATCATAATTTTTATGCTTTCTATTTTTATTTTTATTTTTCCTTCTTTTTCTTCCTTTTGACTCGAAATCTTTCTCGTTAAACAAACGTAACATAAATTCTATACAATATTCCTAATAAGTCAAATGACGTAATTTAAAACAACAAACGCTGATTCACTAATTAAACGGCCAACTCTTTCTTGTTATGCAAATTTTCCCAAAGTTTTTGTATTTTAAATTTCTGAACATCCATCGCTAATATCACCCCTCATGGTCCTGATGATGGTTCAGTAGAACCGAAACACTATAGTGTCGACTTTACTTTAAATTAAATCTCTCCTTCCACTTGGATTACCTTGTTATCAATTTTTCTCCACACACGCACACACACACACACACACACACACACATATATATATATACATATATATGATAAAGAAAAATCGATAAAACGTCTTTAGCTTTCGCATCATACTAAAACAACCTCAAACCACTGCTTTGAAATAGAATGGGGTGATTGGGATTGACTCATAAACAACTATATAAAAAAACTCCCCTGCCAAAATAGTCACAGCTAATTTAAATACGCCTCATTCATGCTTCATATTGTATCTTCTAAATGTTGACCTCAGTGCCCGGTGTCTACAATTAGCAGAGATCATCTTAAAATCAGCTGAAAACACTTGCGTATCAAACAATTCTCATTCAACAATTTCTCAGTGTGTGTGTGTGTGTCTGTGCACATATGTGTGTGCGCATATATATATATATATATATATATATGCATGTATGTATGTATGTCTGCGTGTGCATCTTTGTATGTTCGTGCGTGTGTGTATATATATATATATATAAGTAAGTAAAGTTGGCGACCATAGTCGAGGGTAACCCGAAGGCTCCCTTTTCGATAGCTACTACACCAAGGTGTACGGGAGGGCGCTACTCCTTCCCTAGATTGCTCTACTTTACCCTTGATCCATACCTTATAATGCTAAGTGTTAAGCAAGGAGGCATCAAGTACCATTTTTTGAGTCTTTGGTATGACGCGACCTGGGATTGAACCCAGGTCTCCCGGGCCATTGGCGAACACTCTATGTATGAGTATATATATATATATATGCATGTGTGTTTGTGCAGGCGTGTGCGTGTATATGTGTACGTGTGTGTATGTGTTTGAGCGTATGTGTATTTATGTGTGTGTGTGTGTGCGTGTGTGTGTGTTTGTGTGTTTGCGTTCGAGCATATGTGTATATATACGTGTGTGTATGTATATATGTGTGGTGCGTGTGTATGTGTACGTGTGTTTGTGTGCGTGGATGTGAATGTTCATACCCGCATGTGTGTTTATATGCGTGTGTGTATGTATGTGTGAGTGTGTGTATGCGGGTGGGTGGGTGTGATCAGTGTAACAGATAGTTTCTTATAAAGAATCAATGATGCTTCAATTTACAAAAAGAATTCAGAATTCTAAATATTATTTAAAAGTTATTTATGTCACGAAGAAAATATATTTATTATAATTTACATTCAGTGCGCCCACGAACCCCAACATGTTAATATATATACATTCGATTTCACATTAAACTGCCGTCTGCCAGGTGGTTTTAAGAACTTAGAATATGAATTTTTCAATCGTCAACTGTTATCAGAATGGGAAGATTGGATGGTTTTAAAGATGGGAAGTAGGTGGCAGCGCTCGTGTGTGTGTGTGTGTGTGTGTGGTATGTCCATGTGCGTGTGTGTGTATATACGCGTGTGGGTATATATATATATATATATATATATATGCGTGCTTGTGTGTGCGCCTGTGCGTGCGGTTTGTGTGTGCGTGTGTGTGTACATATGCGTGTGTGTACATGCGCTCGTGTGTGTGTGTGTGTGTGTGTGGTATGTTCATGTGCGTGTGTGTATATATACGCGTGTGGGTATATATATATATATATGCGTGCTTGTGTGTGCGCCTGTGCGTGCGGTTTGTGTGTGCGTGTGTGTGTACATATGCGTGTGTGTACATGCGTGCGTGTGTGCGTGTGTATATGAGTGTGCAAGTTTGTATGTGTGTGTGTGTGTGTGTGTGTGTGTGTGTGTGTGTGTGTGTGTTCGTCCATGTGTCTATTCGTGTAAGCTCAATAAACTCATAATTTTTTTGTTCCCATATCGTTTTCACAGCAATGCATATGTTATTTGGGGTAACTTGTGCAAATACCGAAGCCATCTGTGTCAAAAAACAATAGTGGTACTTTTTAACTCGTAGTTAGAAGGGATAAGGAGGTTCATGCCTTTCCCAAACTTGCTTACTACGATGTTTAGTTCTCCTAACGAGTGTCCTGTTGTGACACTAAACAATCTGATAGTGAGGCTTCATAGATGCTGGAATTTTAAGGAATGCAGAGTACCCCTTCATTGCCATCGCTCACAAGTTCACTGTGGCCCAGAATGGTAGCACCTGATAGGGTCCTATCGATGGATAAAATAGAACTGTTTGATATTTAAACTTTGTACTTGTGCTGAATTGAATTGTTTGAAATACAACTGTTTTTTAATTTCATCGTGTAAACAGATTACAGCTATTTAATTGAATTGCTAGCGTTAGATGGCAATGCTTGAAGACATTTAACTGTGTGCAGACAAATGATTAATATGTAATATAATGGCCGAGGGATTTCGTTTTATGCCTTTGGGTTTAGTTAGGTTGAGAACCTTTCGGCTCAGTGCATGGGTTACTTAGGTGCCACATTAACACAGGTGTTCACGCGCGAGCGCGGGGGCAGTCGTGTTGCTCATAGATGTCACAATAGCCCAGATGGGAAACAGGGGCTACAGCGTGCGAATGACGTCATGCACCGGAAGCGCGCGGAGGATTTTAGGAATTTCGAAGAAAGTTAGTCGAGTTGAGACCTGCCTCGGGAGAAGACGGTTGGCTTTCGCTAGCTTACGGAGGCCTTGTGGCGCGTGCCGCGCGAGATGGTGGGGATGAAAAAGCCTGTATAGAAAGATTGTGCCTCTCTCCTTATGTCGAAGAACCTTTAAACTCAAAGGTAATAAAAAGTTTCGTACCTGAACTAAGAAGTCGTAAGTGTTTTCGTGTTTCGAGATCCTACGTTCTATCTTTATGGACATTCGATGTACATTTCACATATAGCTGTGTCTGGCTATGGTACAAATAGTAAATAGAATTATTCATCATAGACAGAAATAAGTACAACCACTTTACTGTGTGAAAAAAGGAGCTTGGGCGAGTTTTAAAATGCTGTCAATAACATTTATTTAGAAATCATATATTCAATATATACGTACGAAAAGGATTTGGCAACTTGCATCATTAGAAATAGAACTGTTTGATCATTTAACCGTATGTAAACAAATGATCGATGTTTAATTGAATCGTTAGTGATTCATAGCAATACAGGAATCATTTAACTGTGTGTTAATATATGAGTAATGTTAAATAGAATAATTAGTGTTAAATAGCAATGCTTGTAAGCACTTCAGTGTGCACAAAGAAATGATTAATAGTAAATAGATTTATTCGTAGCAGATAGAAATACTTGAAAAAAGAAGAAGAAGAAGAAGAAGAAGAAGAAGAAGAAGAAGAAGAAGAAGAAGAAGATATTGGTTGCTTCAGATTTGGAAATTCAAATACATTTCATCCAATGCAACTTCTCGAAAAAACAAACTGCTACACACCTCGAAGAATTAAGAAGAATTATGGAAATGCATTTCCCTTTTCTTTTATAGTTGTTTTACATGTAAGAAAAGTACTCACTGCCTTGTCTGTTTTGTCTTTTTCAACTTGGCAACACATATCTTATTCTGAAATTAGTAAAGTCCGGCAAAGTTTTAACATACAACAAGTATTCCGTTTCTTTGGCAATTCCTTTCATGACATTTAAAGTTGAAAATGTAGAAATGACAACATTGTTTTCATTAAATCAAAATATTAAGACTTTGAAATTTCAATTATGTGATTAAACTTACGACATAAAATATTTGTGAAGTAAATTTATGGACATAACATTTTTGGAATTAGAAATGCAAAATCGAAACAGTAAAATTGTTTCCCTTTAGTCGAACAGAAGGCTCCCTTTTCAATAGCTACTACACTAAGGTGTAGGGTAGGGCGCTACTCTTTTCCCCGGGGGATGTCCTCGTGGTGTGATGGTTAAAGCGATGGACTGTGGAATCGTAGTAACCGAGTCCGTACTCCAGTCGCGCTATTACGTTCACTTTCGGGCAAATACCCTTGGGAAAGGTATGAACCCCCATATCCTACCAGCTATGGGTTAAATAGTACCATTACTGTTCTTCTAGGAGAATGGATTTGGCATTAAATAACCAAAAAAAGGTTGATATGCCATTAAACAAAGGAACCAAACCAAACCAAACCATCTTTTCCCTGGATTGCTCCACTTTACCCTTGATACGTACCTTATTTTTCTGAGAGTTAAGCAAGGAGGAATCAAGTACTATTT
The DNA here is from genome assembly GCA_963585895.1 of Sepioteuthis lessoniana. Lineage (NCBI taxonomy): Eukaryota > Metazoa > Mollusca > Cephalopoda > Myopsida > Loliginidae > Sepioteuthis > Sepioteuthis lessoniana. The sequence goes on from OY757934.1 coordinate 61,247,048, forward strand.
TTAACGTCTTTGGAATTAAACCCAGGCCTCCCGGACCATTGGCGAACACTCTACCCTCTAGGCCAATGACCCGATTAAAATCGAAATAAAAAGATATTAATTTAACAAATCAAGAAGACAGTTTTTATTCAATTTATTAACTTTTATTTTTATATTAATTTTGTATTGATTATCATATTTTTTTTAATTTATAATTATATTTTTATAAGACAAATATGTATCTTTAAATGAATATTGTGAGTATTTCTTCATATTTTTAGAATTGATCAGTTTTCATTTGAAAAACACTTTGACAGGATGCTTTAATGGGGCCTCATGCCAGTGAGGTGGGGCCGATGTGCAAATAAAACCGTCGAGAGGAAGGCCCCGAAACGGTGCACATTCTCTCCTGATGATCCCAAAACAAGCATGGAGTTAAAACTGCTCGGTGGAAATGCGAATGGCTAAAGGAGCGTTTTCTATCCGCTCACTTTTTGGTGAGTTTCTGTTACTTGATAAGTAACTTCCTTCTTTAAGGAAAGAATTATTCATGTTTGCAAAATAAATTTAATTAAAAAAATAATTGTGATGAAACTTATGTTATAAAATACTCAAGGTAGTTTCATGGACAAAACATTTTTTTTTTAAATTAGCAATGTAAAATCAAATCATTTAATTTGATAACCCATGTTAAAGAGCAGTCATTTCGTTAAATATTTTGATTGTGAAATTTCAAAATTTTAATCAAACTCAAGATAGCAGTAAATACTTTTGTAGCAGTTTATCTGATAATAAATTGTTTTGTTTTGTGATGCAGAAAGGATTTAGCTTTTAATTGTAAAATAAATGGGGGAAAATAACAGCATTTCCATGAAAAGAAATTTTATAATAGCGAAAATTAAACATTTTCATGAAATTCAAAATGTCACGTAATCCTTTTGGGGCAAACTGGCATTTGCAAATCATCATTGCAGAAAAGAATTCTTATTGAATTGTTATCCCCTATTAAAATGACTGCCTTATTATTAAATATTCTGATTGAGAAATCTTAACGGTATAATTAAACACTAATTGATATGAAATACTATTTTTGGCAGCTTTTAATACAATTTGCGATGCAGATAGGATATAGTTAATTCCATGTTTTTTTAAATACAGTATTTCCATTAAATTTAGACATTATATTTGTCAAATTTCATCATTTTAATGATGCTCAAGTGATATAGAATTGACTTATAATTCAATTGTAAGATCCCTGTTAAAATTATAGTTTTTCAAATGAATATAATTATTGGTATTATGAAATTTCAACATTTTGAAGTCATTTAATATGAAATTGAATAAATTTGTTAAAATCTTTAATTTTGAACTTGGGAAAGCAGATAAGATTTTCTATATTGGCCAATACATTTTTGTGATTTGCGATGTAGGAATAAATTTTTATCTAATTGTAAAACCCCTGGTAAATAATAGTAATTAATTAGAAATTCGTAGATTTGAAAATCCAACATTTTGAATAAACTCCACATGAAATCAAGTTAATTTGTAACAATATAGAATTTTTAACATGGTGATGTAGAATAGTTTTATTATTTAATTGCTACGTGTCTTTGGTATGACTCGACCTGGGATTAAACCCCGGTCTCTCAGATCATTGACGCACACTAGAATGGTTTTATTATATAATTACGACGTGTCTTTAGTATGACTCGACCTGGAATTGAACCCCGATCTCACGGACCATTGACGAACACAAGAAGGATTTTATTATCTAATTGCTACGTGTCTTTGGTATGACTCGACCTGGGTCACCAGGACCATTGGCGAACAAAAGAATGGTTTTATTACGTGGATCATTAAATAAGTTTCCAGTCTTTTTTCGTGTGGACACTTTTATTGATAGTACCCACATGAAACTCTAGTCCCCTTCGAAGTAATCTCCTCCAGCTGCAAGGTTGTAACGTTCCAACAACTTCTGCAAGGCCCAATGGAAGTCCTCTTATGTGAGCGTGTCAATGACCTTCGTCACAACATCTTTCATCTCCTCAGTTGTCTCATAACGACAGCCTCTGAGCTTAGGGAATAGCCAAAAGTCACAGGGAGCAAGGTATGGACTATAGGGACGGTGAGGAACTGTCTTGATGGCCATCTTGGTCAAATAGTCTGTGACAAGGATGGAGTTGTTGACTGTTGCATTGTCCTGGTGGAAATGCCATTGACTCGATTTGAAGAGTACTGGCCTCTTCCAACGGAATCTCTTCCTAAACTCCCTTAAAACCTCAGCATAGTAACCATAACCCAAACCCTTTGGCCAATCAAATCTGGTGTTCTGACTTCTTTACTCCTCGCACACCTCTCATCATCCCTTGCAGACTCCCTGCCTTCCTTGAATATCTTATGCCACTCAAAAAATGATGCTTGATTCATGCAAGATGCCCATCTTGGTCAAATAGTCTGTGACAAGGATGGAGTTGTGGACTGTTGCATTGGCCTGGTGGAAATGCCACAGACCCTCTTTCAAGAGTGCTGGCCTCCTCCGACGGAATCTCTTCCTGAACTCCCTAAAAACTCAACATAGTAACCCTAACCCTTTGGCCAATCAACTCTAGTGTATTGAATTCTTTCTCCTCCCACACCTCTCATCACCCTCACAGACTCCCTGCCTTCCTTGAATCTCTTATTCCACTCAAAAACTGATGCTCGATTCATGCAAGATGCTCCAAAAGCAGTCTGAAGCATTCCATACGATTCTGTGGCATCATTTTTTCCAAGTTTAAAACAGAATATTATTGCATATCGTTCTTCTAAAGTGTCCTCATGTCCAGATTGTATTTTTTAAACTCACCAGCTGTGACAATCAGGCTTTAGTAGGGTGTATTCCAATTACTGCAGTAGCTGTTCATTTGAAGCTGAAATCATAAAAATTGGTCAGTCATTTCATGAGATGTATAGCAATTAGATACTGAATGTTCAAGAGTCTACTACAATTTTAAATGCATATACAAAAAGTCTGGAAACTTATTGAAGGCACCACATATTTAATTGCTACGTGTCTTTGGTATGATTCAACCTGGGTCACCCGGACTATTGGCGAACACTAGAATGGTTTTATTATTTAATTCCTTCGTTTCTTACCATGAAGTATAGTGGTTGTAAAAATAAATACTGAAATGATACAAAAACTAACATGAAATACTATTTTAGTAGTTTTTTAGATAATAAAAATGTTGTAATTTTTGGTGAAGAAAGCACATACTGTTAAACTTTAAAACTGCTTATAAAGTAACTGTTTTCCTTGGATAGAAATACTGTGACAGGAAAATTTCAATGTTTTTATGAATCTCAGTATGAAATTTAATACATTTTTAGCACTCGTGAATGTACACACTATTTTTGTAGAAAAGAATTGTTTAATTGTAAAGCACGGTTAAAATAATCGTCTTCCCTTTAAATATTGTGACTGTGAAATTTCAGTATTGTAATGAAATTCGAAATGATATTTAATATCATTTTTTGCAGTTTCTTGGATTATACATTGTTGTAATTTGCTATGCAGAAAGTACATGTTATTTAAGTTTTTTTTTAATATAACTGTTCTTATTAAATAGAAATATTTTGATCATGAAATTTCCAAATTGTGATGAAACTCAAGATGACAGGAAATACTTTTCTGGTAATGTTGATTTTCTGAATTTGGTAATTCAAAAAGACTCATTATTTTATTGCAAGTCTCATGCTAAAATAAAAGTAATTTAATTAAATTGAAATAGTGTCTTTGTGATATTCTAACATTTAATGAAACTCCAAATGACAAGAAATACTTTTATACATTTTTTAAATTGGGGATGCAGAAGTTATTTACTATTTTAATTTGAAAACCCCAGTTCGAAATAACCAACATTTCCATGAATTTCAAATATTGTGATAGCGTGATTTCAACCTTCTGATGAAATTGAAGATGACATGAAATACTTTTATAGTAGCCGCTTGGATATAAAAGAAAGTTTTCTTGTTTATTCTCCATAGTAATCAATATAGTAGCAGTTAGAATGTCTCCAGAACTATCAGTATTGACAATATTTAAAAAGAAAGAATATGTCGTCCTTAGGATTGAATTTCGAGTTCATTTGATTTGCTATGGTTCACTGACTAAATATTTTTGAGTTTCATATTAGTAGCGTGTAAATAAACAAAACCGTATTCCTGGGATATTTATCAAATAAGGACGAGTTATTTACCATAAGACGTATTACAAAAAATCCTCTACTGGCTACATTTGTGGTATAAACCGTAAAAAATGAAGTTATTAATAATAGTAATACATGACACCCGAACCACGCTAATTAAATCATCTATCATATATATATATATATATATATATATAAAACGATAAAAGAATGCTGAAATTTTTGTCAATTTTTCGTTTAATTTTTTCTTGTGTTTGAAAATAATTTTGAGGATAACATAATATCACTTATAACCATCAACCTGAGTATGGTTTAAAAAAGCAAAAGTCTTGTCAATGTCAAGTCAACTCTATGCAATTAGATACATCCTTGGAATAAATGTCTTTATATATATATATATATATATATATATATATATATATATATATATATATATATATATATATATATATATACATAAGTCCTGTCGGCAACACCCCACGAGACACCAACTATACGGACACTTGCCCCCCATCACGAAAACTATACAAGTTAGACGAACCAGACATGCAGGACACTGCTGGAGAAGCAAGGACGAGCTCATAAGCGATGTACTCCTATGGACCCCCACATATGGATGTGCAAAAGCAGGACGATCAGCACGAACTTATATACAGCAACTATGTGTGGACACAGGATGTAACCCTGAAGACCTGCCAGAGGCGATGAATGATAGGGAGAAGTGGCGAGAGAGGGTCAGGGATATCCGTGCTGGCGGCACGACATGATGATGATGATGATGATGATATATACATCTTTAAGAAAAACAACAAAACCGGTCACATAGGATTATAAATTTATTTCCATCCTATTACGCATTTTTGAAATTTCCAAAAACACAAAAAAAAAATTAACAGGAAAAAAAGCAAAGAGTTAAATTGAGAATTAATGTAAATGAATAAATAAAATAAAATGTTAGATAGAAAATTGTGAAAAAACATATGATACATACGTACTACTCATAAAAAGTGTAGATGATTAATGGTTTCTAAATAGTTTTGAAATTTTAGAATATTTTAAATAAATTGAATATTTATTTTAGTTTAATATATCTATTACTGTATCATTACGTAAGGTTATTGATTAAAGTTTAAATCTAATTTAATAGAAAATCAGTGATTTAGGTCAAAATGTAATTAAAAAATTAAAAAAAGATTTAAAAAAAAAAATTTACTACATTTCTAACCGAAATTAAAATTTGAAACGGAAGTGGGCTTAATGAAGAAATAACTCTTCACCCCTCTTCTATCCCCTCCCACTCTTTCTATGTCTATTCTAGTTTTTTTTTCTAAAAGATCTGAAGAAATCCTGTTATTTTTTTTCGTGTTTTTGGAAATTTCAAAAATGCGTAACGGGATGGAAACAAATTTATAATCCTATGTGACCGGTTTTGTTGTTTTTCTCAAAGAATTTATTGCTCTGTATTATTGTTACATTGAGCTCTTTACCAGGAAAATTTAAATATTCACTCATGAATAATTTCTTGTCCTGATGGAATTACTCCCAACTCCCGTTTAACTGGACCAAAGAATACTATATATATATATATATATATATATATATATATATATATATATATATATATATATATATATATATATATATAAGTCAAATTATGCTTTTTGCCGGTAGGTACCTTCGTAGGTCATTTAATACCAAATGCATTCTTGTAGAAGCGGAGAAGTGATACTTCTGAACCCAAAGCTGAAGGGATTAGGTAGTTCATGCCTTTCCCTAGTGGACTTAACAACGCTTACTTCTAGCCCACAGTCAAGCACTTTTGCCATTACGCCACAGGGACTCTCCTCTGATTGATATAAATAAAATTCACTAGATATATCTATATATATATATATATATATATATATATATGTGTGTGTGTGTGTGTGTGTGTGTGTGTGTGTGTGTGTGTGTGTGTGTGTGTGTTTGGAAACTAGAACTATAAGCCCAAAATAGTTAGTTCTCAGATACACAATATCCTTTTTTAACATAGTTCATAGATATTTGCCAACGATACCAGCTTACCACACTCATATGTTACAGGAAGAAAAAAAAACTATCCAAAAATAAACACAGTGCGACGCCTATGCATTAGATTTACATCCGAAATGGAGAGTGAAGTGTAAGGTTTCTACCGGGTTTCCTCGCTTCTTTTAATCTATATCCAGTATTTATACTCTTTTAAAACTCTTTTAAAAACTCTTTTAAAAACTCTCTTAAAAATTCATTTGAAAACACTTTCAAAAACTCTTGAAAACTCTTTTAAAAACGCTTTTAAAAACTTATTTAAGAACTCATTGAAAACTCTTTTTAAAAACTCTTTTAAAAATCTTTTTAAAAACTCTTTTGAAAACTCATTTGAAAACTATTTTAAAAAACTCTTTTAAAATCTCATTTAAAAACTCTTTTAAAATCGTTTCAAAAACCTTCTTTTGAAAACTCTTTTGAAAACTCTTTTAAAAAATTATGAAAACACTTTAAAAAATCTTTTTAAAATTCTTTCGAAAACTCTTTAAAACTCTCTGAAAAACTCATTTGAAAACTATTTAAAAAACTCTTTTGAAAAAAAAATAGAACTTTCTCATGCTTATGAGGACGTCGAAACTAATTGACAAGAAACAAAAATAAATTATACAAAAGAAATATCTCTCTTGACCTCATTTTTTATCTCATACCTTATATATATATATTTAGAGAGAGAGAGAGAGAGAGAGAGAGAGAGAGAGATCGAATTTTAAAGGAGGTAAGGTCTGACTTTATTAACATAAAAAGAAACCTAAATCTGCGCTTATTTCTTTGTATTAAACAATTAAAGACTAGTATATTAATTTACCGACGCCGACTACGCCGATGACATAACGATACTGGCAAATACACCCAACCAAGCCGAATCACTACTGCATAGTTTGGAACGAGCAGCCGCAGGCATAGGCCTCTATGTCAATGCACACAAAATGGAATATATGTGCTATAATCAAACGGGTGACATCTCCACTCTAGACGGAACCCCTCTTAAACTAGTAGACAAATTCACTTACCTAGGAAGCAGCGTCGAATCAACCGAAAAGGACATCGACACGAGATTAACGAAAGCATGGACAGCTATCAATAGGCTATCGATTATATGGAAATCAGACCTAACCGATAAAATGAAACGCAGTTTCTTCCAGGCAGCGGTCGCATCGATACTGCTATATGGATAAACTACATGGACTCTAACAAAACGGCTGGAGAAGAAACTAGATGGCAATTACACAAGAATGCTGCGTGCAATCTTGAACAAGTCCTGGCGGCAACACCCCTCAAGACACCAACTGTACGGCCACCTGCCGCCTATCACGAAAACTATTCAAGTTAGACGAACCAGACATGCAGGACACTGCTGGAGAGTGGACCTAGGAGCGATGACAATGAAAGAATACACCGCATTCCCCAAAGCTCCTGCATAACTGAAGCTTCACCATCAGGTCGTTTTGTGTAATATAGTGAACTCTCATTAGGGGAGGGTCTTACCCCTCTGTTGAGATGCAGACAGGGCACAAAATTATTTCAATGGTTTGAAACAGCAATATAATGATTCTTAAATTATGGATATCTGAGCACTCAGTGCTATGTAAACTACACTCTTCTAAGTGATTTCGATTGGGAATGGGTGTCCCAAACTTCTTGCCTTGTGCTACAACTTAGCAAAGCGATGTAATTAACTAAGCTATCGATATTACGTCTACATATGAACTGTTTTCTTCTTCTTCTTCTTCTTCTTCTTCTTCTTCTTCTTCTTTACCTGTAACCGGGAGCATCCGGCGGGAATCCAACTCATTACGCGTGCTAGTATACTTTTGTTAACCATTATACCAAGTGAAGCGAGCGTCTTGATTAAATAAAATGGTGAGAAAAAGAAAGAGAGAAAGTTTTAAAAGTTACCAGGAAATATATGGAATGCCAAAGGGAACAAAACTTATTTTTAATCGCGGGTTTTCTGCACATTGATCGTAATCTTTTCTATTTCCTGTGTATCTAATCTTACTGCGAACGAAGAAACTCAAAGTGGCGTTCACAGATTTTCATATTAAAAAGTATAATAAAGTAAAATAAAATAAAATCAACGTCTGCATATTGGGTTGCAAAAACAACCGCATATAAAATCCAAAACTACGGAAAAGAAATGGAAAAATACTCCAATCAATCGATTATTGCACACTTTAAACATTGTTTCCGATATGAATCCAAAAGCTCGAAGTATATTTATCTACTAATTAAAAACACTTCTTCGTTTAAGCACTTAAAGAAATTATTTTCGCCTAAGGCACCTACCAGCAAGGGTAGTCCCCCTGGTGTAGAAGCTAATGTGCTGGACTGTGACATCGTAACATGCGAGTTCAAATCCCACTAACGCTATTACGCTCACTTTCAAACGAATTCCTTTAGGAAAGGCATGAACCCACTTTTCTCCACAGCTATGGGTTCAATAGCATCACTACTCGGCTTCTACAAGGATAATTTTGACATTAACTAACCCACGAATGTTGATATGCTATTAAAACAAAGAAGCCGAAAGAGACTGAAGCCTCCCAGCAGAAAGCATAATGTCACTTGAATATATACGAGGATTATTAAATAAGTTTTCAGATTTTTATCGAATGGGCACTTTTATTGATAGTACACATATGAAACTCTAGTCCCCTTCGAAGAAATCTCCTCCGGCTGCAATGCACTTGTAACGTTCCAACAACTTCTGGAAGGCCCCATGAAAGTCCTCTTGTGTGAGCGTGTCAATGACCGTCGTCACAAGCTCTTTCATCTCCTCAGTTGTCTCATAACGACAGCCTGTGAGCTTAGGGAATAGCCAAAAGTCACAGGGAGCAAGGTCTGGACTATAGGGACGGTGAGGAACTGTCTTGATGGCCATCTTGGTCAAATAGTCTGTGACAAGGATGGAGTTGTTGACTGTTGCATTGTCCTGGTGGAAATGCCATTGACTCGATTTGAAGAGTACTGGCCTCTTCCAACGGAATCTCTTCCTAAACTCCCTTAAAACCCCAGCATAGTAACCATAAACCAAACCCTTTGGCCAATCAAATCTGGTGTTCTGACTTCTTTACTCCTCGCACACCTCTCATCATCCCTTGCAGACTCCCTGTCTTCCTTAAATATCTTATGCCACTCAAAAACTGATGCTTGATTCATGCAAGATGGTCGAAAAGCAGTCTGAAGCATTCCATACGTTTTTGCGGCATTTTTTCCAAGTTTAAAACAGAATTTCATCGTTCATCTAAAGTGTCCTCACGTCCAGATTGCATTTTTGAAATTCACCAGCTGTGACAATCAGGCTTTAGTAGGGTGTATTCCAATCGCTGCTGTAGCTGTTCATTTAAAGCTGAAATCATAAGAACTGGTCAGTCATCTCATATTATGTATAGCAATAACACAGTGAATTATCAAGAGACTACGACGATTTTAAATGCCTATACAAAAAAAGTCTGGAAACTTATTGAAGGCTCCACGTATATATATATATATATATATATATATATATATATATATATATATGTGGGGGGGGGGTTTATGTATGTATATATGTGTGCTTAATTAAATAATAAAAACACGGTTTGTCTATATAATTTTTTAGACCCTTTCAAGTTTCCTGATGTGTCTTGATTTTAGGTTGGAATTGGTTGATGAATTTACCAAAATTGTTATGAGTACTTTGGGACTTTTCATAGGCCATCACTAGGGGTTGTTTGCATGTGTAAAGAGTGTTTTTAAAAGAGGTTTTTAGAGGTTTGTTTTACAACATTACAAAATTACGTAAACGCAAAGTTGGATAAGACGAAGATTCCGATGACATGGAACGAATTTAAAACGGAACGCTATCAACGAAAATTGAATGTCATCAAGAAAAATAGATTATTGAAAGAAAAAGACAAAAGTCATTTCAAAACATTGGGACAATTTGGGTAAATTCATCTACCTATTCGAACTTTAAACTTAGACACTTACCAGGAAACCTGAAATAATCTTAATAAAATTATATTGAAAAAATGTGTCTTTATTATTTAATCAAACATGCTTAAATGAAAGACACCTACCCAAGTACACACACACACACACACACACACACACACATATATATATATATATATATATATATATGAATATATATAATTAGAAATCCACCATGCCAATAATACAAATATATACCGAATAGAGAGCTCAGTGCCACGTGTCCTCGATTGCAGAGATCATATAAACACCAGTTGAAGATACCTGGATACCAAGCAATAATTTATATTCAATGAATGAATATGCTGTGTCATTAATTTAGTTTTCGTTGTTTTTTCAAAGAATATTAATTTTTTTTTAATTATTTTAATAACTTTCAAAAAAACTTGTCTCTTCACGATGACCTCAGGTCAAAACTATTTGAGGAAAATCAAATCATACGTACGTAGCAACAAAAGAAATATTCCTTTTCTTCTTATCTCTTTTATTCATCACATAAAAGTATATATATATATATATATATATATATATATATATATATATATATGTGTGTGTGTGTGTGTGTGTGTGTGTGGTAGATTAGTCTGTAAATCACTGAATAGAACACAGTGTTACAAATTCAGTAAATTCTTTTTCTTTAATTTGACTGAAAAGTTTGTTGATAAGCAATAAATGTTAAAATGTATTTTCTTGTAAGAAAAAGTAATAATAGATAGAACTTTAATATGCAGCAACAAGAAAAAAATGAATAACAGTTAGCATTGTTTTAAATATAGATAATATATTTTGCATGTATAAAAGCTCTATGTGTGAGTATGTCACTATGTAGGATGTAAGTGTAGAATAAGTTTATTGTCAACAGCATGTGTTGTAATGTTAGTTTTAGCACATCTACGTAAGCAAGAGATTTTCGCTTGCACGAAATAATTAAATGATGTAGAAAAGAATTTAAATTCTTAAAGGAACGGAATTTTAGATTTCAACTCCAGAGATAAAAAGACGAAATTTGAGTAGAAATAGAAATTAATCTAAACGTACGAAAGGTTTATTTATTTTATTGTTTTATTCGTAAAAAAATCCAGATAGGCTCAAAATTAGATTTAAAAAATTGCTTTATTTATTTGATCCTCATTGGTTAAAAATGTATTGTTTAACAATCTGCGAATGAAAAGATTTCTTAAATCGCATTGGGTTTTTATCCTTCATCATTTGTGAGGCAATTCTAATATTATCGGCTGCCATCTCAAAGAATTTTTTTTTAAATACGGCTTCCAAAACAAAACCACAGATAAAAGATTACAGTATAAATTGAATCACCATGACTAGAAAATCCGGCAAGCATTGCGCGTGACATACGTAACAACTGGACAGTTCTTTCTCCTTATTAGGTGTCATCAGCAGTGTATACCGTGTTCTCTTCCCCTGGAGATCGAACCACTGACCAAAGAATGAGTTAATGGTTCGCATCGTGCACAAGCGTTGCCAAATTAACTAGTCATGTTTCAAAATCCGCGCGTCAAAACAAATAGTATCGTCTGCAAAAAGAAATCAGCGTTCTTTTTCAAGGTGTTGATTGGTAAAAAAAAACACAAAATACAACAAATTTAGATCTCTTAGTTCTGGCAACCTCCATTTTGCACAAAATTTAGCGCTTATGTTTACTAGGAAAATCCATTGATTTCCCCTACCTAATATATGGGTACATAAATCTTTTCTCCCCACAGCTATAAATAGATAATAGGGCAAACTTGGCTCTTTAGTTTTGGTACGCCAACCAGTCTAGGAGAAAGATAACTCTAAATTCAAACCAGCTATACTCTGCTAAAAGAAACTGACGTTGTGTCACAGCCTACTTGTTGGTGAGGGGTTAAGTTGGTTGGTCGGTTGGTTTGGTTTTATGGCATATCAACCTTTGTAGGTTATTTAATCCATTTATATACAAATAATCAGTTCTATTTCAAACAATTCAGTTTAGTATAAGTATACAGTTTAATTGTCAAAAACATTTCTATTTCAAGCTATTCAATTTATTCAAACAGTTCTAATTCAGCTAAATCAGTTTAGTATAAGCACAGAAGTTCTATATTAAACAATTCAGTTTAGTGTAAGTTTCAGTCTCAAAAACAGTTCCTTTTCAAACAACTCAGTTTAGCATAAGCACACAGTTTAAATGTAAGTACACAATTTAAATGTCAAAAACATTTCTATTTCAAGCTATTCAGTTTAGTCCAACAGTTCTATTTCAAACAATTAAGTTTAGCATAAGTAAGCAGTTTGTTCTATTTAACCCATAAATAGGGCCCTATCAGGGGCTACCATTCTGGGCCAGAGAGGTCAAGGGAGCAATGGCAATGAAGGGGTACCTTCATTCCCCAAAGCTCCAACATCACAGGAACCTCACCATCAGATTGTTTAGTGTCATAACCAGGACATTCATTGGGCGGGGGTCTAACCCCTCTGCAGAAGTACAGTCGGTGTATTCTACAGCCCCAGCCGACTGGGCAAAGGTGAGGGGTTAAGTAAATACCAACTCGTACAGGAAATAAGTTTTAATGAAACGAAAGCTATATTTAATAAAAGTTCAAACAAAATCAACAGACTCGAATGCTCCAATAAGAAAACCAGACGACGCTGTACCGATGAAACGTCTCCAATTTTAATTTGTTCGATTTAATCTTTCCAGTATCCAGAAACAGGTGTTCAGCTGCGTAAATACGAATCTTGTGACGCCTAAAAGACGAATAAAAACACACAAAAAGAACTAAGGCCAAAACACTTGGAATTCATTTCCAGAAATCTTTGGGATTGTCTGAGAAGTGGCTAGACAGAAGAAGATCAAACGAAATTAGCCAATTCTTTATTGCAGACACGGACTACGCATCTGCCTTCTTTACAATTCGTAACATAGTAATGGACAATATATTCTACTCTCAAATCTCTGCCACCGAAGAGAATTACGCTATTCCCTCTCCGACCAATTTCGCAGAAATAATTGGCAATTCTTTAGTATTGCTTTTTCAATTTACTGTCCCGTGCCTGTTTTCAATACATCTAACGGAACGAACAGAGAAAAGACCTAAAAAGTTCTAATATCAATTATTTTATAAATCTTGTCAGTTAGCCAATTTTAAGATTAAAAAATATTGTGAAAGTAACACCGAATATGACCAGTGAAAGTTATTTGATTACCGAAGTGATAGAATGTTTCCTTATTATTAAGTTGTTCTGAAAATAATGTCCGCTTTTAGCATCATCATCATCATCATCAAGTGACACTGATAGCACCGATTTTCCTGACTCTCTCTCTCTCTCTCTCTCTCTCTCTCTCTCTCTCTCTCTCTCTGTCCTTCTCTATCATCCATCGCTCCCGGCAGTGTAAATAATTTCTTGCTGGTCGGCCTGCACTGGCCTATCTATATGAAGGGGTTCATAGAAGAACATCACTTATGAGTTCATCCTTGCTTCTCCAATTGCATCCCACATGTCTTATTGGTCTTAATTAGATGGTTTGTGAGATGGGAGGAAAGTGGCCGTTAAGCTGCTGTTTTATTGGTTATTGCTTCCAGGATTTGTTCAAGATAACTCGTAGCATTCTTGTGTGGCTCCCATCTGTTTAAATTCTGTTCAAACATTTTTTAAGATATTGATTACAACCTTCATATTCTAAATAATTGTAGAGTCATCTGAAAATTAACGGGACAGGTACCACAAACAATTTCAAGATCAATCAAGAGAAAATAACAACAAAATTCTGGCATCATTGGATTAAAAGATTAAATTTTTTGATTAAAAAATGAATAATAGAGTACTTATTTATGGTCGATACTGCATTTTTAAAGTCTTCGGTATGACGCGACCTGGGATTGAACCCAGGTCTACCCGGACTATAGTGCGACTACTCTACCCACTTGGCTAATGAGCCGGTTATCTTTTTACAGGTAGAGATAAATATTCAGGCTTATCTTTTTCCTAATAGGTTCTGGGAACTCTTATATCTTCCAGTCAAAGAATGAAATGATGACTTATTTGGAATAATTGGGAACTTTATTTATTCATTGGCTTTTGAAACATTGATATTTCAACAAAATATACAATTTTTTGCTGTTTAAAATGATTGGTTTGGTTTAATGGCATATCAACCTTTGTAGGTTATTTAATGCCAAAGCCATTAACCTAGAAGAACAGTACTATTTAACCCATAGCTTGGAGAGTAAGGGGGCTCATACTTTTCCTAAGGGTATTTGTCCGGAAGTGAACATAATAACGTGACTGGAGTACGAACTCACTTACTATGATTCCGCAGTCTATCGCATTAACCATTACACCACGAGGACACCCCCTTTAAAATGATTCTGAAGTCACATTTTTGTACTGTATATAATTGAAGACCATAAGTCTTATGGCCCAATCGGCTGGGGCTGCAGAATACCCCTATTGCATCTCTGCACAGGGGTAAGACTCCCCAATGAGTGTCCTTGATATGACACTAAATATTCTGATGGTGAGACTACAGCCACGGAGATTAGGAAAATGCGGAGTACCCCTTCATTACAATCTCACCCACGTTCACTCTATGGGTCAAATAGAAATGTTTGATACTTAAACTGTTCTCGTGCTAAACTGAATTGTCTAAAATAGAACTGTTTATATGTTTAAAAACGGATTTGGTATTGAATAAACTACAATGGTTGACATGTCATAAAACAAAACCAAAATCAGATACATTAATACGTGTAAATAGGATTTGGCTTAAGATAACCGACACTAGTTGATATGCCATGAAAACAAAGAAAAGCAAAGCAAAAATTTTAACTGATTTTGGCATAAAATAATCCAACAATTGTTGACATGCCGTGAAACTAAACTTTGGAAACTATTGTTAAGTTAATGGCAAATAGATAATTCAGATGAAACAACATTGTGGTCAATTATTATTATTATTATTATTTACTCCTTGAGAGTTTTTCAAATCAGCGTTAGCTGATTGTCTTTCACCGGAGTTTAAGTGACAGCAAGTCTTTGCTGGTCTTCGGGATTCTTCTCAGATCGACACGAGGTTAACGAAAGCATGGACAGCTATCAATAGGCTATCGATTATATGGAAATCAGACCTAACCGATAACATGAAACGTAGTTTCTTCCAGGCAGCGGTCGCATCGATACTGCTATATGGATGCACTACATGGACTCTAACAAAACGGCTGGAGAAGAAGCTAGACGGCAATTACACAAGAATGCTGCGAGCAATCTTGAACAAGTCCTGGCGGCAACACCCCAAAAGACACCATCTGTACGGCCACCTGCCTCCTATCACGAAAACTATTCAAGTTAGACGAACCAGACATGCAGGACACTGCTGGAGAAGCAGGGACGAACTCATAAGTGATGTACTCCTACGGACCCCCACACATGGCCGTGCAAAAGCAAGACGACCAGCACGAACATACATTCAGCAACTATGTGAGGATACAGGATGTTGTCCTGAAGACCTGCCTGAGGCGATGAACGATAGGGAAAAGTGGCAAGAGAGGGTCAGGGATATCCGTGCTACCAACACGACATGATGATGATGATGATTATAAAATATTTTATTTTATATTAATACTAATTCATCAAAAATCTAAAATTGTCATTTTAACAAAATTCACTATAATTGGTCACATAAAAATAAAAATAAAAATTATACCAGTTATTGTTAATACATGTAAAATTATAAACAAACACAACATAAATTTATATTTCCTCAAGATTGCAATTATATCACACACATTATCTTAATATTATTTTAATCTTCATATTATTACTAAACTTCAAATCCTTAAATTTATAAATAAAATCATATCAAATATTATAGATAATACCATATTAAGAATTATCATCACAATTGATATTACTATTACCATTATTACAACTAATCGTCAAGCTTATTAACATTATAGTTATAATATATAATTATAACATCAATGCCAACAAAAACAATATATATATAGATATATATCTGTGTGTGTGTGTGTGTGTGTGTGTGTGTGTGTGTGTGTGTGTGTGTTACGTTTTACGTACAAAGAAAATATGTAAACAAAGTGGAAAGGGTTGGATTCGTTGGTGTAAAACAAAATGATGAGGGTTTTTTTTTACCACAGGCAGAGATGTGCGTCTAATAACCAGGAAACAATACTGTTTAACTTGGTGGGTCACGGTTAAATATCGATCTCCCTCCTGTGTCTCCGATCATCTGGTCCTTACAAATCCCACCATGCACTGTCCCCAGGAGGCAAATCTCTTTCTATCCTTCAAGAAGAATAACTCTGATTTTTTTTCCGATAGGTCTGATCCCTATCAGTTTATACGTAATCATAAAAATATTGTGAATCTTAAATTTGCAATTTCGGTTATCTTTACATTTTAAAAGCGTGGCTGGGGTTCGAACTCGATTACGACGATGTTACAGCCCAGCATGTTAGCCACTACGCAGCGCAAACACCCACTCTAGCTTAATTGGTGCAAGCTTTTTTTTATTTTGAAAATTTTCTTTACTGTATCCCTGTTGTAATAGCTATGTGCTGTGTGCCTCGTCCTTTAAATCTACTTCAAGAAATGGCCAATGCCCATGTATGGCTGTTGATATCTAATTTATCTAGATTACTCCCAAAAAGCTTGAGGACACATAGTCATTTTAATGTGAGAGACCATCACATATACATGAGTAAGGTAAAAGCCTTCTAGGTCACATTTAACACTGTCACGCTAGCGTCAGACTAATCTGACCCTCTCGTTTTTAATAGAATGGAGAGGTGGTGCTGCAGGTTTGGAACCACCAGAAGTAAGCTCGTTTGGGTTATGTTCTGAAGAAAGAAAAAAACTGATTATAGAGATTATCAGATACAGAAATTCAATCCCAACTTGAATTTAAAGAAAATTTGATTCTGTTTAACTACCCTGTATCAGGTAAATACTGTCATGCTGGCATCTGGCTACTTCAACTCGCTCTCGTTAGTGCAATGGCATGGTGCTTCAAACAGAATTTCAGATGACATTTAATACCTGATATTAACAGCAATTCTTACTGATGTGTGTATTTATACAACCCCTTCTCTACGAGCAGGTTACGACACAAGGTCAATTTTAAACGATATAGAGATGATTTAAATTCAAGGTCTTCCTTCACCAGGGCTGATTGCCGTAACATGGCTTAAGAACCCAGTCTACATTCCCCAAAGCTTGATACATAGATAAGATATGACGCAAGATCAATTTTTAAGTGGACGACAACTGCATTGAAACCATTGTTTTCTGTCATTCTTGACTGATTGCCTTACCAAAGCAAAGCAACACAGTCTTTCTAAAGATGGAGGTGTTGCCAATTGACCTTTGACAGCATGTTGGTAGTGGATTTCTGAACAGGATATGCAACTGAGTAAACAAAGAGACAGGGGAAAGGAATCATATGAATTTGAACCCAGAAGGGAAATGTGTGGGTGTTATGAATATTATATAATGACAAGAGATTAGCCGACAGATACGACAAAAATTCGGTCAGATTTGGAATGCGATGCCCAGAAGTGGGGTGGCCAACTTCCTCTCCCTTCCTGTTGAGAAACAGAAGTACTAAGTGGAGGTCTGAATATAGAATCACAACGTAGGTTAAGTAGATATGATGTCAATGATTGCAGTTTTCCGACTCTCTCTCTCTCTCTCTCTCTCTCTACCAGGTGCTACCCCTACCGGTCAAAGTGGACCAGGGAGCGTTTTCCCCAAAGCTCCAGTATTACTGGAACTTCACTATCAGATTGTTTAGTGTCATATCCAGGACACTCATTGAAGGAATCTTACCCCTCTCCAAGGGTACTGTCAGTGTATTCTACAGCACCAGTCTACTGCACAACTTAAGTTTAGAAGAAAATTGACATTTTTATGTTTTGTATGTGGACGAAGCCAAACGTTTGCCACAGTTAAATCAAAATAAGGTCGGAATATAACATTAAATTGAATCTTAAAGAAGATCAAATTTTACAAGAGGTACTTGTAGTGTAGTGGTTGTCATTGTGAGAAAAGAACACGGTGAACCTAGATCAAATCTTGGACGAGGCTATTTGCATTTCACATAGTCCAAATAGTCTTAGGAAAGGTATAAATCCAACTATTCTCCGTCCAGTTTAGGTTAAATAGTCGGGCAGATTGTGCACTTTAACCTTGGTATGACAACTGGTCAAGAAGAAAGAACACTTTGAATT
The DNA here is from genome assembly GCA_963585895.1 of Sepioteuthis lessoniana. Taxonomy (NCBI): domain Eukaryota; kingdom Metazoa; phylum Mollusca; class Cephalopoda; order Myopsida; family Loliginidae; genus Sepioteuthis; species Sepioteuthis lessoniana. The sequence continues at coordinate 61,265,487 of OY757934.1, forward strand.
CCAATCTTTGAAACACCGTTAAAATATTTACCTTGTGTCACATGAAGTTGATAACTATACTAAATAATGAAGATCAAGAGCTTGTAGAGTTATTACCAATATTCCCATGAATAACAGCAATTAAATGGTTCCCATCCAGTACTTATCTATGAGTTATATAACTCTATTTGAGAATTATTTGTTTTAGATAGGAACACTTATTTTAAAGTGTGTCTCAAAATAAATTCTATAATGATTTATTGCTGAGACAAGCGCAAAGGTGATCATTTGGAACACGTCCTGTAAAAAATCCATCATTTAAGCAAAAGACATTAAATCAGTGTTTTTTAATTGTTATTATATCAGCTTCCAGGACATGCAATTTTTTTTTTAGTTTCTTGTCTCAGCAATAAATCCTTATCATATTAATGTGTTGCATCTCAGATTTTGAGACAGTTTTGAATGATTTTGTCTCCAAATAAGTAGTGACGACAAATTTTTTTTTTCCTTTTTTGTCCAAAGCATTGTGATCGAGGATTCAGTTCAAGAAAGATCCGCTGGATATTACAAGAGAGTGCCGAGGTTTTTACTCCTTTGATGAGATTTCTGCTGTAGTTTGGTTTTGAGAAGTTTTCATTTTTTTTCTGAGGTACACCTTTTTAAGTTTTCTTTGGCCTCTGTTTGCTTGATGCTGTCTTTTTGTAATGTTTCCTGATATTTGTCGTTTTTCTTTTTCTCCAAGTGATGTATTGTCGGGAAGAATGAGTTCTTAAAATATCTATTTAGCACCAGTGCCCGGTGCTAACGGAAACATAGAAAATAGACACTGTATAACAAAAGAAATTAAAATCAATCCGAATATTAATTATTAAATCAAGGGTGTTTGTCGCACACCCCACTAAACAGGCGAGTGTGGTACAAGAACTTTTTTAAGGTGGGTCCGAGCGCAGGGTCGTAGCCAAGACACCCCTAGAATTCGGAAAATTGCCTCGGGTCCCGTCGGCATTCCCCACAAAAAGGCCACTTCTGGCGCTAGGCGATAAACTGATCTCCTCCGAGAAGGGTCGGAGCAGGGGAGGATGACCCCCTAAAGCTCAAGGAATAAGTCAGTCTTGCTCGTGTGACGATAATGCTGGGCGTCTCCGACATCTGCCCCAAATTGTGCCCCATCTACAGGGTGGAACGATAAAATTGTCGTCCTCATGAAAACAACACTACAGCTTTATTTTAAAACTTTTATTAAAAAAATCAATTCATGTAACTTGATGATGTAGTGCTGACATTCAATGTAGCCACCTTTAGCCTCAATCCCCGCCTCGACATGAATCCAGAACTGGGAGCATGCCTTTTTCACAAGCGCTGGCAGGAGCTCGGCGAATACTTAGCGGATGGCGGCGACCAGGCTGGCTTTGGTGTTGTGGGAGGTCATGTCGGTGATGTTCTCGACGTATGATCAAATGAAGTAGTCCAGTGGGTTCAGGTCATGGGAGGAGGGGGGCCAGTGAGAGAAGGGTACAAAGTCGTAGCACTCCTTCTGAAGCCAAGCCTGGGTCTCTTTGGACTTGTGGGCTGGCGCAGAGTCCTGCTGCCACACCCAGGGTCTGCCACTGGTCACCTGATTGCACCAGGGGATCACCACACTCTTCAGCACATCCAGTTACACTTTGGTGTTGACTTTCAAGGTGACTTCAAAAATGTGAGGTGGCATGATGTGGCCCTCACTTGAAACCACTTGAAACTTCTGCTTCACCACTTCCAAAGGGTCGTCTAATGCGTTGAGCTCTGCCCTCAAGCGTTGAACCGTCCGAGTTTGCATTTTGAGGGTGCTGACAATGGTCCTGTTGTCATAACTCTCGCTCGTTAAACATCGTGTCACTTTCAGACATGATAGAGTGCTCCTATAACTCTTGGGATTTGTACACAACTGACCAACTAGTAGATGGTCTGCAACAAAAAAAGAAAACCGGTTTTCATTAAACGGAAATGGAATCATGTCGGCTTTTCTAAGGCGACAATTTTATCGTTCCAACCTGTACTTGATCTTGCTTATTAAATCAACGGTATTTATCCATATTTACCAACCCCTCCGCTCGGGTAGAATACGACACAAAGTCAATTTTTAAGCGGAGTTTAACAGGTTTGAATTCAGAGTTTTCCTTCTCCTAGACTAGTTGCCTAACCAAGGCTGAAGAACCCAGTTTGCCCTACTATTTACCCATAGCTGGAGGGAGAATAATTGGATTCATACATTTCCCAAGGGTATTAGTGCTATGTGAAATGCAATCAGCCTCGTCCAGAATTTGAACTCGTGTCACCGGGTCCATTTTCTGCGACGATAACCATTACACCACGGGCACCTCCACTCAACGGTATTTATCGCACGCCCCACAAGACAGGTGAGTGTGGTACACTGAAGAAATCAACCAACACAAAAGTATTTTTATATTTATATATCGATGATATAAAGAAGTGTAGAATACACTGACTGCAACTCTGCAGAAGGGCAATATCTATTCCCAATGAGTGTCTTAGATATGACTCCAAACAATGAGAAAGCGAGGCTTCAGTAATACTGGAGCTTTGGGAAATGCAGAGTACCCCTCCATTGCCATCACTCCCGGGTCCACTCAGGCCGGAGTGGTAACGCCTGATAGAGTCATATCTATTGGTTTGACACTTAAACTGTGTGCAAACAAATAACTTAAGTTGAACTGAATTGTAAGGTATAGAAATGCTTGATCATTTTACTGTGTGTTAAACAGTTTAATTGTGTTTAAAGAAAAAAAACCATGAGACTCGTTTAAAAATTTGACCAACAAAATGTTGGTTGGTTGGTTGGTTGATTTCTTTGTTTAATAGCATATCAACCTTTGTGGGTTATCTAGTGCGAAGGCAATCCTTTTAGAAGAACAGTAGTTCAACAAAATGTAATTACAAACCTAATATATCTGTATGAAGAGGATTAGGTATCATATAACCTACAAGGGTTGATAGGCCATAAAACCCAACCAAAACAAATCCAATATCGTTAATATACATGCTAAAGATGATCTGGCATTAAATAACCTAAAATGATTGATAGGCCATAAAACCCAACCAAACCAAACCAAATCCCAAATATTTAGTATATATGCGTGAAGAGGGTTTGGCATTAAATAAACTACAATGGGTGATATGCCATAAAACCCAACCAAAACATATCCTATATATATGATATATATGTATAAAGAGTAATTGGCATTAAATAACCTACAATGGTTGATATGCCATAAAACCCAACCAAAACAAATCCTATATATTTAATATAAATGCATAAAGAGGATTTGGCATTAAATAACCTACACTGGTTGATATGCCATAAAACCCAACCAAACCAAATCGAATATATTTGATTCGTATGTATAAACAGGATTTGGCATTAAACAACTAACAATGGCTGACATGCCATGAAACTAAATCAAACCAAACCAAACATTTACAAACGCATCAAACCTCGGCATTAAATAGCCCATAAGGGTTTGGTATGCGTTAAATAAACAAACCTGAATCCAAACAATAACACGTATATCCTAATACCGTGTATTAATAATAAAAGCAAAAACGGAATAAAAATTTTGAATACAGTATCATTGAAAAGAAGTATATATATATATATATATATATACAAATACAGAAGTTTATTTTTAAAAAAGTGTTCACTGCTGCTTTTGATAGCGGCCGTCTATCAGTGCGAGAAAAAAATGGCATCAATTATGGCGATTTCCGTTGACGTCATCACTGGTCGTCATTTTACTGCCCCATAAAAATGCGCTCGCTAGAAATGAGTACGGAGATAAAAGGCCTTCTGCTCATGGAAATGATTTTTATCGGCGTTGATTAGTGTAGTAAGTGTATCTTCTTTCGATAGAAATACGGCTGATACGTTAATAGCATCTGGTTTTAAATAAAACAATATTTTTATAAATCCAATCTCTCAGGAAAACAATTTTAAAAACAGTCGAGGAGAGAACTGTAGAACTACATATAAGGATCTATCTGCTTGATTGATTTATGGATTTATTGATTGATTATATTTAACTGCACGTCTACCCGTCTATGATTTATATTATGCCTAGATGTTTGGGAGTTGTTTTCATTGTATGTGCAGCTAAGTCGGCTGAACATTTAGAATACACAGATTGTATATCTGCACAGAGGTAAGTCACCTCCCAACCAGTGTCCTGGATATGACACTAAACAATCTGATGTTGGTGCTCCAGGAATACTTGAGCTTTGTGGAATGCAGAGTACCTCTACATTGCCGTTACCCCCATTTCAACTCTAACCAAGAATGGTAGCACCTGATAGGCAGCCTAATGAGCTGGGTTTGTAGAATACACCGACTGCCTCTCTACAGAAGGATAAGACACCTCTTAACGAGAGGCCTTCATATAACAGTAAGCAATCTGATGGTGAGGCTCCAGTAATCGATCCAAGTCCACTCTGTCCCGTATTGTTTCTTTGTTTAATGGCATATCAACTCTCTTTAGTTTATTTAATGCCAAAGCCATTCTACTAGAAGAACAGTAGTGGTACTATTTAACCCATAGCTGGGAGGATAAGGGGGTTCATACCTTTCCCAAGGGTATTTGCCCGAAAGTGAACGTAATAGCGCGACTGGAGTACGAACTCGCGTACTACGATTCCGCAGTCCATCGCTTTAACCATTACACCTCTGTCCCGGAGTGGTATCACCTAATAAGTTCCTATCTATGCGTCAAAGACAACTTTGATATTTAAGTGCAAGCAAATGACTTATGCTAAACTGAATTGTTAGAAATAGAACTGTTTGATTATTTAGATATGTGTAAACAAATGACAAGTGATTAATTGAATTGTTAGTGATAGATAGCAATACTTGGAACCATTAAACTGTGTGCAAATAAATAAGTAATGTTGAATTGAATTATGAGTGTTAAATAGCAATACTTGAACAAATTTATTGTGTGTAAATAAATGATCAATAGTAAATAGAATTATACCTATTTCTTCATGATACTTAATGTACCATAGCCATGATATGGCTATGTGTGAAACGTACATCGAATGTCCATAAAGATAGAAAATAGGAATCTTGAAATTTGAAAAACACGTAACGACTTCTCAGTTCAGGTACGAAACTTTTTATTACCTTTGAGTTTAAAGGTTAATCAACATAAGGAGAGAGAGGCACAATCTTTCTATTCTGGCTTTTTCATCTGCCCGCCTCCCATCTCGTGCGGCACCAGCCCAAGGCCTCCGCGTGCTAGCGAAAGCCAACCATCTTCTTCCGAGGCAGGACTCAACTCTACTAACTTTCTTCAAATTCCCCGAATCCTCCGCGCGCTTCCGGTGCGTGACGTCATTCGCACTTGCTAGCCCCGTTTCCCATCTCGGGATATTGTGACATCTCTGAGTGATACGTCCTCTCCGCCCCCGCATGCGCGTGAACACTTGCGTTAATGTTGCACCTAAGTAACCCATGCACTGAGCCGAAAGGATCTCAGCCTAACTAAACCCAAAGGCATAAAACAAAGCCTTTAACTGTATGCAAAAAAAATGAGCTCATACACGCTTAATAATGTTATCAATAAATTCTGTTTAAGAATCATCTGTTTAGTATAAATGTAGAAACAGGAAATGGCTTTAATGAACCTACTATGTTTAATATGCTATAAAATCAAAGCAAACAAAACCAAATCATTGTAAGTGAATATTTGATTGCGAGATGACTCGTTGTTTTGTTTGCTTTGGTTTGGTTTGGTTTGGTTTGGTGAGATTTGATTTTACGGCACATCAACCATTGTAGGTTATTTGATGCCAAATCCATTTTAAACATATAAACAGTTCAATTTCAAACAATTCACTTGATAAGTATAGTTTTTGTTTATACAAAGTTAAACGTCAAAATAGTTCAATTTCAAACAATTCACTTTCGAACACAAAATCAGTTCCATTTCAACAAATTCAGTTTAGCAAAAGTACACACTTTAAATGTCAAAACAGACCTTTTTCAAGCAATTTCGTTTAGCATAAGTACACAGTTTAGTTCTATTTGACCCATTGAAAGGTCCCTATCAAGTGCTACCACTCCAGTGGACCAGGGAGTAATGACAATGAAGGGATACTCCGCATTCCCCAATGCTCCAGCATTGCTAGAACCTCACCGTCAGATTGCTTAGTATCATATCGAAAACACTCGCTGGGAGAGTCTTATCTCTGTGTAGAGATGCAGTCGGTGAATTCTACAGCCCAAGCCGATAGGGCTACACCACTATGGGTTAGAGTGGAACTAAGAGTAATGGCAATAAAAGGGTACTCTAAATTCCTCAAAGCTCCAAGACTGAAGCCTCACCATCTGATTGTATGATGTCATAACCAGGACACGTTTGTGTGGTAGCCTTAGCCCTCAGCAGGGATGCAGTCGGTGTAAACCAGAGCCCCAGCCGACTGGGCAAAGATGTCCCGTTCTAAAACTCATACCCCAATAAAGTAAATAGCATGCCTTAGAGTACATAATTTCCTTCTAAGTTAGAGGGCACTGTTAAGGGCACATACTTGGTTTTCATTGTTGCGATGCTTGACATAAATAAATATCCAGTGATACGTAAAATATTTTAGAATAGCTTTACGTAGCTTTCTAAAAAAGGACCTTTTTTTTCGGTCACGTCTCGTCAGCAATTCTAAAATTTTGTTCGCTCGATAAGATATTTATAGCACGCTGTTTACTCTATTGAGGAATACATATATATCAATATTTGTGTAATTATTTCCAAAGATATTAATATACACAGTAATATATCAAGTATTCCTATATAATACAAGTAATTTACATTTACATTACCGCAAGTATTTCGCTAACTAAACGGATGGATAAAAAGCTTGACGGCAACTACACAAGAATGCTGCGAGCAATATTGAATGAGTCCTGAAGGCAACACACCACAAAGCAGCAGCTAAACGGCCACCTACCTCCTATCACGAAAACTATCAAAGTTAGACGAACCAGACATGCAGGACACTGCAAGAGAAGTAGGGACGAGCTTCTAAGAGATGTACTCCTATGGACCCCTTCATACGGCCAAGCAAACGCAGGGCGACCAGCTTGAACCTACATACAGCAGCTCTGTGAGGATACGGGGTGTAGCCCTGAGGACCTACCGGAAGCTATGAACGATAGGGAGTGGGGTGAGAGAGGGTCAGGGATATCCGTGCTGGCGGCACGATGAGATGATGATGATGATGATTTCTAATACAAATAATATACAGTTGTATGGCATTAAGTATTCCTTTTTAATACAAATAATCTGCACACAGTTGCATGGATTAACGATTCGGTTTGGTTTCTTTGATTATTGGCACACCAACTTTCATGGGATACTTCCAGTACTGTTTTTCCAAATAGAAGGATTTTGGAATTAAAAAACCAATTTCACCTATAGCTAGGAGGATAAGGGGGTTAATACCTTTCCCAAAGTTATTTGTCTGAAAGTGACGTACCAGCGCAACTAGAGTTCGAACTTGCTTACTCCGCATTCGTAGTCTTGCACATCAGCCACTACTCCACGTTGCCCAGTCAGCTGGGGCTATAGAATACACTGACTGCACCTCTGCAGAGGGGTAACAATCTGATAGTGAGGTTCCAGCTGCGCTGGAGCTTTGGGGAATGCGGAGTACCCCTTCATTGCCATTGCTCCCAGGTCCACTCTGGCCCAGAATGGTAGCACCTGATAGGGCCCTATCTATGGGTTAAATAGAACTAACAGCATACTTATGCTTAAATGAATTGTTTGAGTAAACTGAATAGCTTGAAATAGAAATGTTTTCCTCAATTAAACCGTACTTACATTTAAACTGCGTGTTTATGCTTAACTGAATTATTTGAAATAGAACTGTTTTTAGACATTAAAACTGTATTTATACTTAACTGAATTGTTACATATAACTGCTTGAATAGTTTGAAATAGAAATGTTTTTGACAATTAAACTGTGTACTTATGCTAAACTGAATTGTTTTAAATAGAACAGATTATTTACATAAAAATGGATTTGGCGTTAAATAACCTACAAAGGTTGATATGCCATAAAACCTAAGAAACCAAACCTAACAAACCAAACCACTACTCCACGGTAACTCATTGTATGTGGGTAAGGTAAAATAAAATAAGCATTGACTAATTTTGACAATGGCCCTGTTAACTTGAGCTATAGAATACACTGACTACATCTCTGCAGAGGTGTAAGACTCCCCTAACAAGTGTCCTGAGTATGACTCTAAATAATCTAATGATGAGGCTCCTACAATGCTTGAGCTTTGGGGAATGTGGAATAGCCCTTCATTGCCATTGCTGCCAGGTCCACTCTAATCCGGAGTGGTAGCACCTGATAGGGTCCTCTCTTTGGGTTAAATAGAACTAAACAGTGTATTTTTGCTAAACTGAATTGTTAGAAATAGAACTGCTTTTGAAATTTAAACAGTGTACTTATGCTAAACTGAATTCTTTGCAATACAGCTGTTTATTGACATGTAAGATGTGTACTGATGCACAACTCAACTCTTTAAAATACAGCTGTTCTTGACATTTAAACTGTGTACTTATTCTAAACCGAATTTTTTGAAATACAGGTGTTTTTGACATTTAAACGAAATACTTATGCTAAACTGAATTGTTTGAAATAGAACAGTTTTCCCATTTAAACAGTGTACTTATGCGAAACTGAATTGTTTTTAATAGAACTGTTTCTATGTATAAAATAGATTTGGCATTAGATGACCTACAACGGTTGATGTGCCATAAAATCAAACCAAACCAAAACAACCATTTTAACAAAATCAAAGCGTCTTGACAGCACTGTAAAATGAGCAGACACAACACTATAATATAATGAGGTGTTGTGGTGTAATGGGTTTCGTCGTAGGGAATTACTCGGCGATCTGGGTTCAAATCCCAGGCGAAGCTGACAGCAATTTGCATAGCACTAATACCCTCGGAAAAGGTATGAATCAATTTATTCCCTTCCCACCTATGGATAAATAGTAGGACAAATTGGGTTCTTTAACCTTGGTTAGCCAACTAGTCTAGGTGATATAAAACTCAGAATCAAAACCTGCTTTACTCTGCATAAAATTGACCTTGAATCACAACCTGCTTCTAGTGGTTAGATTGGGTAAATACTTATTCTGGATGCGCCATGTTGTAACAGTTATCAACTTTGGAAATGTACATGGTGACACGTGTTCAAATCCTTTACAAGACTATTTGCATTTCACATACCGCTAATACTCTTGGGAAAGGTATGAATCAAACTATTCTCCCCGCCCAGCTATGGGTAAATAGTAGGGCAGATTGGTTCTTCAGCCTTGTTTAAAACAAAGGAAACTCTGAATTCAAACCTGTTATACTCTGCCAGAAAAATTGACCTTGTGTCACACCCTGCTCGTGTGAACTGGTTGGTAAATACATATAAGTTGCTCAACTGTGCACTCATTTTTAAGGTTTAAAGCTTCAGTCTCAATACTTTTTGATCTCGTCTCGTATCGTGTATTATCCAAGTCTTCTTCCGATGAGCTTGCTTCCCTTCCCAACGTGACATTTATCCATTAATGCGATCACGCCTTTAACGCTGCCTACAGAATCATCAAAGCAATTTCTGATTATACAATTGCGTCTTTTTAAAGAAGAAATCTGTTGTCAGTTCTTTTTGATAAATTCGAATGACTGAGATTTCTTGGATTTAAAATCA
>OY757934.1:61280227-61292727 GCA_963585895.1 Sepioteuthis lessoniana
AATATATAAATCTAAAATATATTCATTCATTATTATTACATAATAGCTCTATCCTAGATATTGAGCACTCTCCATATTATATTGCACTTGGTTCGACACAAACCCACAAACTGATTTAGAGACAACCAACGCTGTTAAAATACTCCCCTATATATATATATATATATATATATATATATATATATATATATATATACTCCCCTACCCCCGTAGGGTTGAGTTCTCTAGCGAATGAAGTAACCGTGTTGCCATTAGCGTTTATTGCAAGTTTCTTCATATATGATTTGAGGTCTCAGTAGCCGTTAAACGGATGTATGTAAACAATAGTAATTGTGATTCATAACCGTTTAAAATTTACTTCACTCCTACTGGTTCCTCGTGGCTGAGGGTTAGAGGCTTGGATTGGCGTTTGAGTCAACCGGGTTTCGATCCCAGCTTCGGGAAGCTAGTATGTCTAGCCACACTGATGAGTTCTGATAGAACGAAACAGATTTGCCTGTGGATGACTATATATATATATATATATATATAAATACATACATACATATATATATATATATATATATGAACGTAGATATGGATCTAAATCCGACAGTATGAAGAAAGCAGAAAAACAGAATAATCCAAATAGGTGAATTTATTGTGATTTACAGACAAACGTTTCGGTTTTAATAACCTTCATCAGGACTTTGATATCATAATAATTATTCACACAGCGATGAATGCTTGTCGAAATAAGAGGAACAGATAAAATGTATACAACGAAAATATACAAACGTTCCCATAGCGTTCTTAATTTAAAAGTATAAAGTACGTCTTTGGCACTTGGAAAGATATTTGAAAATGTTGGATTTTTTAAGAGATGAGAAAAATCCTCCCGTCTATTAAAGAAATACGCAAAGATAGATAAGTTTTCATATATATAGATCGTTTGGAAGTCTTCCATGTTAGATCACATGTAAGAATGTATTTGGTATTTGTTTTTCCAAAAATACAGTATGAAATGACAGTAAATATGGATCTAAATCCAACAGTATGAAAAAAACAAAAATATTCATATATACCAACCCCAGCACTCGGGTAGGATGCAAATCATAGTCGGTTTCTCATGTGGAGTATAATGGGTTTGAACTGAGATTTTTTTCTTCTCCCAGACCAATTGCCATACCAAGGTTAAAAAGGCCAGCCTGCCGTACCGATAGCTGGAGGGAGAATAACGGAATTCGCTCCATTAATATATATATATATATATATATATATATATATATATATATATATATATATACATGATAAAAGAAATACTGAAATTATTTCTATAACCTTCATGTTACGTATCAATATTAGAAGAAACTAAAATAGGCGTGATTTCATTGGTATATCATTTGATCTATCTATCTATATATATATATATATGTGTGTGTGTGTGTGTGAGTGTATACTGATGCGAAACTGAATCTGAATATTTCTTTAATAGAAAAGTGCCCATACGAAAAAAGTCTGGAAATTTATTTAATGATTCTCATATATATATATATATATATATATATATATATATATATATATATATATAAAAGTAATCTTAGGAATTGTTAAAAGTCAACTTAAAATGTGAAACAATAAAATAAATGATATAATATTTCTACTCAACTGACAGATCCACAATTTCAACGGAAAGAAAATGCTGTGACCCATTTTAAAGTGAAGAATCCTTCAAGTGTAAACTGGATGAAGAGCTTAGAGTACAGATTTAAAACTGGTGACACAATGACAGATAACCCAGAAAGCAGTCATTGCAAAAGTTTCTACACAGAGGCAGCTGCAAAACTGTATTCTTTTTTCATGGGTCAGCCATATATGGGCCACCATACCAATGTCATATATTGGATATGACACGAAATTAATTCAAAAGTGGCTTGAATTCAGGATTTTCCTTCTGCAAGATTTTATTTTACCAAGGCTAAAGAATTTCTATGTACACATTCATCCAGGGAAAACAGTTGGATTCATGCCTTTCTCCAATGGCCTGTTCTGCATGCATTCATATGCATGGAAGCATATGTAGGTATGTATGTCTGTATGTATGTATGTATTGCTATGATATCATCCTTATTTTCGTTAGACAATGGACTCTTCCAATAAGGATACGACATTTGACTGTAATCCATGCAGGGAGTAGGTAGCAAAAGTTACACCGATGACACTGTATTATTTGTTCACTGTAATATATAACTTTAATTCTTCTCGAGAAGTACGTGTTTGTCTTATTTATTAATGCCCTTTTCTGATGATATATATATATATATATATATATATATATATATATATATATATATATATATAAGTGTGGTTATGCATGTATGAATGTATATCTACCCATGTACGTATAGTTGGTTTGATTTGGTTTGCTTTTATGGCATTTCAAACATTCGTGGTTATTTAATGCCGAATTCGTTTTATACATCATAATTATGATTTATATCTTACATTTTATATTTTTATTTATATCTTTATACATTATAATTATGATTTCTCAACATGTTTTGTGGATAATATCTTTAAACGAGCCTGAGTTCTTCCTTTTTTTTTTTTTTTTGGCAAGAAGTTAAATGGTTTCCTTTTTTCCATCTAATACGAATAATTATATTTACAATTAATCCTTTGTTTGCACATAATTTGATGTCTTGCTAGGTATCACGAACAATTCAATTAAACGTCAGTCTTTTTTTTTTACACACTGTCAAATGATCAAACAGTTCTATTATAAACAATTCAGTTTCGCATAAGTCATTTGTTTGCACTCAGTTTAAATGTCTAAGTACACAGTTTAACATTTCTATTTGGCCCATAAGTAGGACCTTCTCAGTTGCTCCCGCTCCGGTCCAGAGTGGACATGGGAATGATGGTAATGAAGGCGTACTCCGTATTCCTCAAAGCTCCCACATTACTGGAGCCTCACCATCAGATTGTTTTGTGTCATATACAGGACACTCGTTGGAGGAGTTTTATCCCTCTGCAGAGATTTAGTCGGTGTATTCTACAGCCCTAGCCGATTGGTCTATTTTGGTTTGGTTTGGTTTGGTTCTTTGTTAAATGGCACATCAACCATTCATGGGTTATTCAATGCCAAAAACCATTCTTGCAGAATAACATTCGTGGTACATTTTAATCAATGGCTGAGGGGATAAGAGCGCTCTGCCTGTCCAAAGATTATGAGTCCGAAATTCGAACTCACTTACTACGATATCATATTCCAACACTCTAGCCACAACTCTACGGTGACTCTCCTAATTATATATATATATATATATATATGTGTGTGTGTGTGAGTGTGTGTGTGTGTGTGTGTGTGTGTGTGTGTGTGTGTGTGTGTGTGTGCATGTATATTTAAATATAGATATGTTTACCTTAATATATATATGTGAGTCTATGTATGTATGCCTATGTATGTGTGTGTATTCCCAGCCGAGCATGTAGACATAATATACGTGCAAGAACGTAGATATCTCGATATTAAACTAAAATTGAAATACTGGTAAAGGTTAGACATTTGTCTCGGTATCTGCAATGAAAACTCCGTCAATGCCGCCAAATGAGATGTTATTAATGCTCTTCATATATCCTGACTTAAAACCCATATATCCTGACTTAAAACCAGTTAATAGCGTAGAGAGAACCCAACTGAAAATTATGTATGCTGGTATTTAATGGTAACCCCTGCTTAACCTTCAGCTCTTGGTACAGTCCAACCAATGCCATGGATGAAACAGATATCATCAACACCTACAAAAAGCTCTCTCTTCCATTGCTCGACACATTCCCAAAAACAACGTTCTAATCATTGACATAATTGCTCAAATACGCAAAAAAGAAAATCATAAATTTGCTTACTCAAAATTGCCCAACAGAAATGTTGATTTTTCTTGCTAAAACACTAAATTACAAAAAAACAACAACAGAATGTCCCATTCGGGCAAGCGCTGAAGAATACACTGACTAAATCTCTGCAGAAAGGTAAGTTTCCCTCAACGAGTGTCCTGGATATGACACTAAACTATCTGATGGGGAGGCTTCAGTAATACTAGAGCTTTGGGAATGCGGAGTACCCTTTCATTGCCATTGCTCCCAACTCAACTATGGCCCGGAACGGAAGCACCTTTGAGGGCTCTATCTACGGTTCAAATGGAACTGTCTGACACTGTGTACTTTTGCGAAAGTGAATTCCTTGAAATCAACCTGTTTTATCATTTAACTACGTGTGAACAAATGATTGATGATTAATTGAATTGCTAGCATTATATAGCAATACTTGGAACCAAAATAACATGTTAAAGTGAATTGTTCGAAATGTTTGATCGTTGAACTATGTGTAGAAAAATGACTGATGTTTAATTAGATTGTCAAGGATATAAAGCAATACTTAGAACCATTTAACTTCCGTTAAACTTTGAGCAAACAAATGATTAATAAAAATAGAATTATTCGTTTGAGATTAAAATGAATTAAACCATTTAATTGTGTGAAAAAATGAGCACATAAATTATATAGCTAATATATATGTATAAAAGGGATTTGGCATTGAGGTACCTACAGTGGTTGATATCCCATAAAACCCAACCAAATTAAATCATATATATTTTCTATATATATGTATAACGAGGATTTGGGATTATATAACCTACAATGGTTAATATGCCATAAAACCCAGCCCAACAAAATTCTATATATTTAATAAATATGCATATAGAGGATTTGGCATTAAATAACATACGATGATAGATATGTGATAAACCCAACCAAACTAAATCTTATATATTTAATATATATGTATAAAGATGGTTTGACATTAAATAACCAACAATGGTTGATATGTCATAAAACCAACCAAACTAACTCCTATATATATTTAATATTTATGTATAAATAAGATTTTTCATAAAATAATCAACAAGGGTTGATATGCCCTAAACCCAACTAAAATAAATTCTATATATCTAAAATATATGTATATAGAGAATTTAGCATTAAATAACCAACAATGGTTGATATGCCATAAAGCTAAACCGAACCAAAACAAAACAAACAAAAAGGGCAGTTAAAACTAGAGACCAACTCTAACCCAAATGGCACTAAAGTATAACTTGACTAGATACTCATAAACAAGAAGTGGATTAATAGCGCTTTAAACTGGGCGGGGGGTCATCCTCATCTTTTGAAGGAGTATGATCCGAAGACAGAATTGTCTCGGTAATATATATTCCTGAGTCTACGAAAATATAAGAGCAAAACAAATAAACGATCACGTTACGACTGATTCCCACTTACCAATAAGGATATAAACAATCTGTATAAAACTGTTATATCTTAATAATATAATTTAAAATACACATGGGATCATCATCATCATCATATCGTGCTGGCAGCACGGATATCCCTGACCCTCTCTCGCCACTCCTCCCTATCGTTCATCGCCCTAGGCAGGTCTTCAGGACAACAACCTGTATCCTCACATAGCTGCTGAATGTACGTTCGTGCTGGTCGTCCTTCTTTTGCGCGGCCGTGTGTGGGGATCCATAAGAGTACATCTCTTATGAGTTCATCTCTGCTTCTCCAGCAATGTCCTGCATGTCTGGTTCGCCTAACTTGAATAGTTTTCGTGATAGGGGGCAGGTGGCCGGTATTTATTCTTTGAATAAATGTACTAGTAAGTAAATTCAGTAAGTATCAATTACTATAGTAATGTACTAAGCATTACACCACCCGAGACGCCCTTAGTTATTTACTATGCTGTTTACTTAGATGTGGTACAAGGCCGTATGAATAGGGCACATATTGGGTCTCGAACCCATTCATGTAGGTTTGCAAGTCTTGCTTGCTAACCATTACACTACTCTAGGAGCCAAGATCTGAGCAAAAAGTTAAGTGAATCGCTACAGTAATTTTCTTAGGTTTATACTTAGATCTGACACAAGGCCAAATGAATGGGGTACCCAGTGAGACTCAAACTCACTCGTGAAAGTTTGCTAGTTAACCTTGCTACATATTACACCACCCGATGTGCCCTTAGTTATTTACTACGCTGTTTAGTTAGATGTGGCACACAGCCCTATGGATGGGGCACTCAATGTGAAGGTTTGCTAGTCTTGCTTGCGAACTAACTCACTTCCTTAGGTGGCCACGTATTCAATCACTATAGTAATTTACGAAGCTCTTTGCTTCGATGTGGCACAAGGCCAAATGAATGGGGCACCCAATGAAACTCGAACTCACTCGTGTAGGTTTGCTAGTCAAGCTTGCTAACCGTTACACCACCAAAGGTGCCCATATCCAATCACTATATCCTTCGCTAGCTTCAACTTGGTTTCTTTATGGGCTTGGATCAGTCAATACTTGTGGGGGTGGTACTACACACCACGAGTGTAACTGACAGCGAAAAGGTTTTGACTCTTAAGGAAACATCTGAAAGACATAATCCGAATGACGAATATGGAAACTTTGTTTCTGCCCGTAAAGAAACAGCCCTCGAATGTATACAAACGTAACCAATAACCAAATGTAGAATTCTGTGTGTCATAAACAGTTCGGAAACAAACTTACTTAATAAAAGAAACCCAACAAATGCTCGCACACAGAAACCTAAAAAGAGCCATTAGAATACATTCAAGGTTAAATCAATTAAATTAGAAATTCTGTTGAAGATAGGAAATCGCAATTAGCATGTCAGAAAGTAAATGAATTGAGCAAAAGGAAGAGAAACTCGTGAGAAAAACTGAAAGATACGAGCCAAGAAGACTTCAGAAGAGGAAAAAATATTTCAAGAATCTACAAGGAGACTCTCTTGATACCATTGACATATCTATTAAAAACATTAATAAACAAGAAATCATATTAGGATAATTTACGACGAAAGAACTTGACGTAGTATTGAAAGAAATTAGAAGCCGAAAAGTTTCAGGCTTTAACGAAATACCTCCTGGTTGTGGAAGACGAGAAAATTTGACGACATACTTCGATTATGTGACGTTGTCTATACACAAAACACAGGAGAGAAAAAGAAAAACGGTAGCATCCTCCTCACCTCCAAGAAAAGTGATCTCCTCACAATAAATACGAATTACAAAAGCATAACTCGTATTGGCGCAACTGCTAAGATTTAAGATTCATTATTTACACGGCTCCGCTTGTGAATCCTATTTAAACTAAAATCGAGAAAATTACACAGAAAAATCAGAACGAGTTTCGAAGCACGCAATATTCAACCTTACAGATTCTGACAATCCGTTAAATCATCGAAAGAGTACGTGAAAAAAAATCTCGAGGCAACACTATTATGTATAGATTTCTTCAAGGTATTTGATTCCATACACAAATTAAAGTTTCCCAGTCGGCTGGGGCTGTAGAATACACCGACTGCTTCTTTGCAGAAGGGTAAGACCCTCCCCAACGAGTGTCCTGGATATGAAACTAAACAGTCTGATGGTGAGTTTCCAGTGATGTTGGAGCTTTGGGGAATGCGGAGTGCCGCTTTATTGCCATCGCTTCCAGGTCCATCTGGCCCGAAGTGGTAGCACCTGATATGGGTCCTATCTATGGGTTAAATAGAACCGTGCTTCTTTCTCTAAATTAATTTTTTGCATTTAAACTGCCTATTTATGCTAAACTGAATTGTTTAAAATAGAACTGTTTTGACATTTAAACTGCGTACTTATGCAAAACTGAATTGTTCGAAATAGAACTGTTTTGAAGTTTAAACTGTGTGCTTATGCTAAACTGAATTATTTGAAATAGAGCTGTTTTTTGACATTGAAACTGTACTTACACGGAACTGAATTGTTATATATAACTGCTTGAATAAATTGAATAGTTTGAAAAGGAAATGTTTTTGACAATTAAACTGTATAATAATGCTAAACTGAATCGTTTTAAATAGAACTGATTATTTACACAAAAATGGATTTGGCTAAAAATAACCTACAAAGGTTGATATGCCATAAAACCCAACCAACCACCACCACCCACAAATTAAAGATGGAAAAATACCTCTAGCATATGGTCTCTTCAAAGAAACTGTTGCCGTTATATTGATGCTTTTGAAAAACGCAAATGCAATAGTTCGCTCATATGACGGAGACATCGACTTCAACATTGCAAAGAAATACATTAATCATATTTACCAACCCCTCCACTAGGGCAGGATATGACGCAAGGTCAATTTTTAGACGGAGTTTATCAGGTTTGAATTCAGAGTTTTCCTTCTCCTAGACTAGTTGACTCATCAAGGCTGAAGAATCAGTCTGCCCTACTATTTACCCATAGCTGGAGGGAGAATAATTGGATTCATACCTTTCCCAAGGGTATTAGTGCTATGTGAAATGCTATCAGTCTTGTCCAGGATTTGAACTCGTTTCGCCGTGTCCATTTCCTACGACGATAACCATTACACCACAGGCACCTCCAGGATACAGGCAAAGAAATACATTAATGCCATATTTGTTTATACTTCGAACGTCAGTAGATCAAATAGAAGAAAATAGTTTCATTTTTAAAAATGAGGGGTTATTTATTCTGATTATCTAGCCCTTCCCACAAATATATCAGTCTAAACCATATACCTACTACTGTATAGCCTAAAGAACGTAGCAAGAGGCATTGACCTCAACGTGAATGCAAATCAGAGTTCATATGATTTAAATAAGGAGACCTCTCCATTTTTAGGGACACGCCTCTAAAATTAGGAAATCAGTTCACATATCTTGGCAGCAACGTCTCATCTACTGAAAGTGATGTCAACATACGTTTAGTGAAGGTGTATACGTCTTTTAATAGGTTATTAATCATATGGAAATCTGATGTATCCTATAAAATGAAACAGAACTACTTCTAAGTAGTAGCTGTGTTCGTAATAATATATGGATGCACCACATGGTCGCTAAGGAGCAAAAGCTACACGGTGACTACGCAAGAATACTAAGTGCAGTTTTGAATAAATCCAGGAAGCGATACCCCGCAAAACAGCAGTTGTACAGCCACCAACCTCTATCTCACAAAAATCCACGTTAGACGAACAAGACATGCGGGGCACTCCTCGAGAAGCAAAGACAAATTCATAAGCGACGTGCAAAGACTTCAATACATCAGCTTTGTGCGGATACTGGATGCAGTCTAGAAGACCTTAGAGGAGTGGTGAACGATAGGGATAAATGACGGGAAAGAGTCAAGGAACTCTATACTGTCGGTGCGACTCGATGATAATGATGCTATATATGTATATATATATAAGTAAAGTTAAGTTGGCTGACCATAGTCGAGGGCAACCCGGAGGCTCCCTTTTCAAAAGCTACTACATCAAGGTGTAGGGAAAGGCGCTACTCCTTTCCTTGAATTGCTCCACTTTACCCTCGATATGTAACTTATAATCCTGAGTGTTAAGCAAGGAGATATGAAGTATCATTTTTTGAGTCTTTGATGTGATTCGATATGTGATTGAACCCCAGTCTTCCAGTCCATTGGCGAACACTCAACCGCTTAGGATAATGGACCAAATAGGTCTGTGTTGTAACCTAACAAAAGTGTTACTGAATGAGAAATAACCAAAACGGATGTTGGAAATGAAATGGAAAACTTTATAACATTAACAAAATACAATACTTGTCAGCATGAAGAAGGTCATCGCTGCAAGTGGTGACTACTTTGTATGTTTTCCCTATTTGTCGTATGACCCATTAACCAAACGAGCAAAATTGTTTCAGGTCCGTCGGCATACCCCTAAAAAGAGTGTTATATAATTACGGAATGATTTTTTTTATATAAATCATTTTACGTAAATTAAGTCAATAGCCCGAAGGCCGATTAAAGTGGGGATAAAGGGGAGGGGAGGTCGGGAACGAGCCGATACTCGAACCCTGCTTGTCTGTGCTGCTCATCGGCTCACTTAGTGCAATGTGAGCCTGATGAGGAAAGCAGTTTCACGAACCCAAATGTGAGTCCGGGCACGTATGCCAATTTACGGCTTAAACTAGACGCTTGGTCTAGTGCCGTACATGGGTGACAAAGGAGAGAAAAGTGCAGCTCACCCACCCGAAGGTAGCCTAGTCGAAACTAGGCGCCTAATTAAAGGCCCCAAGTCTGCCATTGTTCCTTTTGCAGAGCCACGCTCCGGACCGAAGTCCAGAACAGGCTCCGGGGCCTCGCAAAAAGCTAAAAGCCGAGAGCGAGCCCAATTCAGGCAGCCTCGAACGAGTGAAACGCCACCGCCAAAGACACTTAGGGAATCTTCACCCCCTTACAATAGTGTCTAACGTATTTATGAGGAATGGGACATACTCAATAATGTTCATGGGTAGAGTAGATAACTTTTGACTGCAATGACTGTCTTTAAACATGTTTGGTAATCATCTATAAGCTTCTTGCACTTCTCAACTGTTATTTTCTCCCCCTCTTCCTTTGCAATGATAAAGACCCCCCTGACAATTTGGTTGTACTTCCCCACCCCTGTAACGTCTGTAAATTTAAAATACTTACTTTTCTCTTGATGGACCAAAAACAACCTTTATATATATATATATATATATATATATATTTACTAATCAATTATCTACCAGTATTCACGGTACCAGAAAAAAACAAAAAACCCCTGGCCAGGAACAAGAGAAAAAAATATCTCGAATCCCGGTCCAGAGGAAAAAGAAAAAAGTTTTTTGGGGTGAAAAAGAAAGAAAAGACCACCTCGTCCTAGTCCTTGAAAAAAATCAAGGGGTACAAAGTCAGTGGCCAAAAGAAAACCAAAAAACCCTCCGCGAATACTGCAATGCTATAGTTACTAAAGTGCTCAACATTAAACAATGGAGCCAATTATAGCGATTTAAATTAATTTTATATATATATATATATATATATATATATATATATATATATATATATATATTCCTACAAACAAACCCAACGTCTTCGTCATGATGGACTAAAAACACAAGAAGCAAAAAAAAAAGGTGATCAGTTTTTTCAGGATAGAAGGGTGGCTTGAAACCCAGGAGGATGAAGAATGGAACCAATTAGAAGGTGAAGGAAGTTTCTTTCTTTGATTAGTTATGCAACCTAGTTAACACAAACCCTGATAGGTGGTGTAATGGTTAAAGCGATGGACCGCGCTATTACGTTCACTTTCGGGAAAATACTCTTGTGAAAGATATGAACCCCCTTATCCACCCAAGTATGGGTTAAATAACACCAAAGCTGTTCTTCTAGAATAGCTTTGGCATTAAATAACCTACAGAAATTGATATGCCATTAAACAGAGAAACCAAACCAAACCAACCCTGATATAATACCTATATATACATATATATATATATATATATATATATATATATATATATATATATATATATAATATGACTACATATATATATATATATATATATATATATGTATTACTGAACGTATATATATATGTCTAATCGAATAAATACTTTACGTTTGTGAAAACAATTGTCAAAATTCTTCATTTCTTAATATCAAATACAGGGAATTGGAAATTTTGTCACGTTTTAATATTGAACCTATTTTATTGCCGATGGCTGTTGATTTATTTTGTTCACAGTGGCCAACCGAACAAATTAGCCAACCTTTTTGTTTCTGTGTTAATTTAAAAAAGAACACGATTTTCACTGCCAGTCTTATCATCAGACTTAACCCCCAATATCCACAAAACGAATATTAGTATTAAAAGTTATCTCAAGTCTTGGACTTCACTAGTATGGTCGGGTTTCTCCAGAGGCAACTTTATATATATATATATATATATATATATATATATATATATATATATAGGAACAGATCGTTATAAAAACACTTTTTAATCAAGTAAGGACACAGATATTGGCTAGCAGAGCATGATAAAATCTAAATAAATTATTTTTTTCCTCCCGAGCTCATATCATTTCTAGAACTAAAAGTTTTATGTATCCAGCATCCAGCATAAAGAAAAAGAAAAATAGAATCTTTAAATGAAACACGCTTACACACACGCACGTATATATATATATATATATATATATATATATATATATATATATATATATATATATATATATATAGTAAAATATTATGTAAACCTGCTTAAAATCAGATTTAAAGATGCTTTTTATGAACAAGTACGTTCCTTGCATTCATGGCAATTTTATGACATTAAACTAATCATCAGACGCATAAGAAGTTTCTTGTTTTCCATATGTCATTTTTTTTTTACGTAAAAGTTTTTGATTTATACTGTGTATATCAATGAATCTATCTTTGATGTTTCTTTACAATTCATGTTCTAAAAATATTATATATATATATATATATATATATATATATATATATATATATATATATATATGCGTGTGTCTGTGTCTGTGTGTGTAATAAACAAACACATAGTGTGTTTGACTTAGAAAAAAATTAACTACTAAAATAGTAAGAGTGTATGTTTTTATGGGCGATATTCTATACCCAACAATTTA
>OY757934.1:61297727-61330227 GCA_963585895.1 Sepioteuthis lessoniana
AACTAAAAGTCACAGGGAGCAAGGTCTTGACTAGAGGCAGGGTGAGGAACTGTCTTGATGCCCATCTTGGTCAAATAGTCTGTGACAAAGATGGAGTTGTGGACTGGTGCATTGTCCAGGTGGAAATACCACTGACCCGATTTGAAGTGTGCTGGCCTCTTCCTTAGGAATCTCTTCCTGAACTCCCTTAAAACCTCCACATAGTAACCGTAACCCTAACCCTAACCCTTTGGCCAATCAACTCTGGTGTATTGACTTCCTTACTCCTCCCACACCTCTCATTATCCCTCACAGACTCCCTGCCTTACATGAATCTCTTATGCCACTCAAAAACTGATGCTCGATTCACGCAAGATGGTCGAAAAGCACTCTGAAGCATTCCATACGTTTCTGTGGCATTTTTTCCAAGTTTAAAACAGAATTTTATTGCATATCATTCTTCTAAAATGTCCTCACGTCCAGATTGCATTTTTGAAATTCGCCAGCTGTGGCAATTAGGCTTTAGTATGGTGTATTCCAGTTCCTGCTGTAGCTGTTCATTTATACCTGAAATCATAAAAATTGGCCAGTCATCTCAAAAGATGTATTGCAATGACATACCGAATTTTCAAGTGTCTACGACAATTTTAAATGCCTGTACAATAAAATCTGGAAACTTATTGAATGCACGACGAATATAAAATTTTACGTGAGCGGGATTTTCCTTTGTTTTCACACAATTAAATGGTTTCAATTCATTATGTATTTTGGTGCAACCCTGTCTTTTTTATCATTAAGGGTTTTCGGATTATCGTCTTCATCTTTATTGTTATTTCCGCAACGTTTCGGTCGATATGTACTCCGGCCTTTTTCAGGTGTTTGTCGAACTCGGGAACCTTCACGGAACTTCGAACTACGTCCTTTATTGAATCCACGGGGGATACGTGTTCTGATCATAACCGGGTACAAGTGCTAAGTATTTCTGTATTATTACTCGCTTGCAGTCAGGCATGAACCTGCAACCTCCAAATGATTGTCTCCTTAGAAGCTTAGGGAACCAACGCCTATAAACGTTATGCCATGTGTCCTGCTGGACACATGGCGTTTTTTGTAAGGACATGGTGTGTGTATTTTCTTTTATTTCTCTTAAACATGACGCTTCTATAGATTCAAGAGACCTTACTACACATTGTTCCATTAATAGTATTTGGTTTCTCAAAATTAAGAGATCTAAAACTATAACTGTTATGTATTTGGGGAAGGGTTTAAGATAAATCAGACAAACTTGTATTTAAGGAGAAGAATAAACGTTATATGTTACAGTAAAACAAATAATACAATACCGCCAGTCTAGCTCTGTAACCTATTCACTGAATGGATTACAAATGTTATATCTTTATCGGAAGAGTCCATTTTGTATCAAAAATAAGTATGATACAACAACAATAACAATTAAAAGAATTCGATTAGAGGAAGAATCAAAATAGTGTGATAGATATAGCAGTTTGTTTTTTTTTCGTTTCAGAAACGAAAACCGAACTAATAAAGTCCAAGCCTCGACTAGCAAACCTACACGAGTGAGTTCGAGTCTCATTGGGTGCCCCTTTCATATGGCCTTGTTCTACATCTAAGCAAGAAGCTTAGTAAATTTCTAATAAAGTCCAAGCCTTAAGTTTCTAGGTGTCTTCTTGGTTCTAGAGTAGTCGTTATACGTAACCGCAAAATTAATATTGTAGTATAGTCAACGACAACTATTATGTCAGTGAAGGCTACTTGTCGTATCTGGAAAGAGAAATACAAGTCCTCTAAAGCGCTAGAACCTCCCTTACTTGATTCTCTCGCTTCAGTTTCTAAGGACGTGGAAACAGGAAGAAATTATTAACAGACTTTAAGTTCTTGCAGCAAATGATCTTTCTCGTATATTTCATATGTTCCTTATCCTCCCTTACACAAATATTTGTCTCCTCGTGCCCCAGCCACCAAAAAGGGAGTTTGTTTGTTTGTTTGTTTGTTTTAATAGCAGACCAATCTTCGTGGATAGTTCAATGCCAAAGCCATCCTTGTAGAAGAGCAGTAGTTTTTTTTTTGGGGGGGGGGCACTTTTTTTTTTTTTTGGCGGGGAGGTGCTATTTTTTTTCTTTTTGCGTTTCTTTTTTTTCTTTTATTGCTTTTCTTTTCCAGCTTTTTTCTGCTTCTTGCTGTCTTTTTATTTTTGTTTTCTTCTCTGTATTTTGTCTTTTCTTGCTTATTTTTTCTTTATTTGACCTAGATTTTTTTCTTTATTTCTTGCCTATTTCTTTCTTTTTATGTAGTTTTATTTTGCTCTTTTTTTTTTTTTTTTTGCTTTTTTTTGGTGGGGTTGCTTTTCTTGCAGTTATTTCTTTCTTTCTTTTTTTTTTTTGGTTTTGCTAGTTTTCTGTTTTGTTTCTTTTTATTTTTTGCCGTTTTTTCTTTTTTTTTTTCTTTTCGTGAGAAGTCATCAATTCTCACCACAGTGCCATTTGCTTATAATGTAACAGCCTTAATAACATATTGAATATATTTTTACATTGAGGTGCTTGAATAAAACCTATAAATCGATCATTTATTGCAAAAGTTAGAACCTAGAGGGTTGGGGGGTCTCTTCGTTCTGTCCCTGAGGACGTGGAAGACGGCAGAAATAGATAACACACACAACTTCAGGGCTAGCTATTTAGTTCGTTTAGAAACAGGCCTTATTTCGTATCTTTGAATCGTTCCTAGTTCTCCGTTAACGCGAATGCTAGTATCCCTGTACAATAATCATCCCAAAAGAGTTAAAATAAAAAAATCCAATTTTATTTTTCTTTATTTCTTTTTATACAAATATATAGTGTGACGGACAAACGTTGATCTTTTGTTTATTACAGTCACGATTTTTCTGTTTCTTATTCGGAAAAAAAATTCTTCATTTATCTCATCTTGTTTTGAGCTCTTGTTTCTAAAAGTTGATAGACCAAATAAAAGGCCATGAGAGCTGCAGAGACGTCTAGAAACAAATTCTGAAAGAGGCTTCAGTGCTGGCAAAAATGAGAATACGACTGCAAAACATGGCGGTAGTAGATTTTGACCGTGGGTTGGGACAATTCAGTGCTGGATTTACCTCATTGTTTGTCAGGCGGACAGATTCATATTCTGTAGGCGTCGGTGTACAAATCCTATTATTCCATTATTCTATTATTTCATTATTCCATTATTTCATTATTCTGCCATTCTGTTGACGTTCGTTCGCTGAATCGGTTCATGTTCATTATTCTTAGCTGATTTGTCTTGCAACGTGACCCTCGTCGCCATGTTTTTAAACATTTATTTGAATTTCTAAGTTTTTGCTTTTCGTTCTTCCTTTCTTTCTTTCTTTCTTTCTTTGTTGCTTTCCGTCCTTTTCCCATTTTGTCTTTTACTTTTTTTTCTTTCTCGGTTGTTCGCTTCATCCACCTTTCTTTCTTTCATTTTCTATCCTCTTTTTATCATTTTCTTTCTTTCTTTCTTTCTTTCTTTCTTTCTTTCTTTCTCCTCTTTTTTATTATTTTCTTTCTTTCTTTCTTTCTTTTTGTCATTGTCTTTCTTTCTTGATTTTCTCCCGTTTACTTCCTTCTTTCTTTCTTTCTTTTTTTCTTTCTTTCTTTCTTCGGTCCTCTTTTTTTTTTGTTCCTCTTTTCCCAGTACTGCTTTATTTCTCTTTCTTCATTCCTTATTTCTCAGTCTCTTTCTCTCTCTCCACTCTATCCCTCTCTTTCTTTTTTTCTTTCTGTTTTTTCCTTCTTTTTAAATTCTTTTAAGCTTTCTTCCTTGTTTCTTTGTTTATTTATTTATTTCCCTTCCTTTCCTCTTTTCTTTCTTTTTTCTCCTCGTTTTTAGTTTTCTTTTCTTTTCTTTCCTCCCTATTCTCTTCTATATTTCTTTTCTTTCTATTGTCTTTCTTTCTTTTCCCATTCAACTTTTCTTTCCTTTTTTCTTTCCTTTTTTTATTTCCTTTTCTTTTTCTTTCTTTATTTCCGATTGCTTTCTTTTTTCTTTTTAATTCATCTTACTTTCCTTTTCTTTCTATTTCGTCCTCTCTTTTATTCTTATTTTCCTGTTATTTCTTTTCTTTTCTTTCTTTTCTTTTTCTTTCCGTCAATCTTTTTTATATTTTTATATCACTCTGTTTTTACTTCCTCCGTACTTTTCCATTTTATTTCTCCCTTTTATGAGGGCCCAGTCTGCTGAGGCTAAAAAATACATCAACTGCATCTCTACCGAGGAGTATGACTCCCCCATCAATGAGTGTCCTGTGTATGACTCTAAACAATTTGATGGTGAAGTTCCAGTAAAACTTGAGCTTTGGGGAATGCAGAGTAGCCCTTCATTGCCATCGCTCGCCGATCTACTCTGACCCTGAGTGGTAGCACCTGATAGGGTCCTATCTATGGTTCAAACAGAGCTAAACAGTGTACTCATGCTAAATTGAATTGTTTAAAATAGAACTATTTTGACATTTAAACTGTGTACTTATGTTAAACTAAATAAGTTGAAATAAAAATGGATTTGGCATTAAATAACCTACAGTGGTTGATATGCCATAAAATCAAACCAAACCAAACCAAACCAAACCTTTCTATAGTTTTTCTGTTAATTCTTTTTCCACCGGTTCTTCCTAACATTTTACTCTGTTCTAACTTAGGATTAGTGGTTAACTTGCCAATCAGCGGCCTCGAAAGTCAGTTCAAACTCCAATCAAGCTATAATATTTACTTTCGATTTAATATTCATAGTAAAGGTACGAAATCCCTTTTCATTCTAAATATAAGTGAAATAATATCACTTCTGTTCTTCTACAAGGACGGAGTTAGCATTAAATAACCGCTGAAGGTTGATATGCCATTAAACAAAGAAACTCAGCCAAATTTATTCCAACTTACTTTCTTTTATTTTCTCGCCTTTCTTTAACTGTTTTATATATTTTCTTCTCTTTTCCTTCTTTTCCTTTTTAACTCTTTTTCCAGTTTATTCGTTCAAATTCTTATACTTCTTCTCTCTCTCTCTTTTCTTTTCTTTTCTTTTTCAATAAGCCATGCACATCCGACTATCTGTCTGTACGTCTCTGTCATTTTTTAAAACTTTATATTGTATCACGGATTGCAGACATCATTTCAACTCGATGCATTTAAAATGTAGCCAACATGCACAATAATGTACATAAAATTGCGCTAAAAGCTATTTAATTGCAACTTAGTCTGGAAATTACCTTATTCACTCTATTAGAGCACTTTAAGCATATTAGTACTGCTATCTGATGAAATAAAATTCGAAGTCTTCTAAGTTGAGGCCATGTCATTACTAATATATATATATTTCCAACTAATGTATGGTTACACCTCTTGGACTCTAATGAAATGCCAGAAAAAAAAGGTAAATGGGAACTTCGAAAGAATGCTATATGCTGCTTGGAACAAATTCTAAAAACAGCACTCTAAAAATAGCAGCAACACGCCCATTTAAATCTCATCACAAGCGTAAGATGTACAAGATGTGAGCAGTTCCGGAAAAGTC
The DNA here is from genome assembly GCA_963585895.1 of Sepioteuthis lessoniana. NCBI lineage: Eukaryota > Metazoa > Mollusca > Cephalopoda > Myopsida > Loliginidae > Sepioteuthis > Sepioteuthis lessoniana. The sequence goes on from OY757934.1 coordinate 61,303,257, forward strand.
TGGTGAAGTCATAAGTAACGTTATCCTAAAGACCCCCACATATGTGTTGGCCGATCAGCAAAAACTTATATTCTTCAGCTCGATGCAGACACTAGGGGCCGTCTAGAGGACTTGCGAGAAGCGATGGCCGGTTGGGTCAGATGGCAAGAGTGGCAAAGGAACCCATGTTGTCAGCAGGCCTTGATGATGATGATGAGTATTGTTCTAAGAACGTTCTCGCTATGATGTGCCATTTTTGGTGAGTTCTACTTAGATATATTAATTTCTAAAAAATGCAGGCAATCACTTAGAATAGAATTGTTACTCATGTTTCTTTCCAAAAGTGATATTGGGACAAGTTGAATCGATGTTTGCTTTCAGCACAAATCTATAGTAAAATATATATATACTCACACACACACACACACACACACATATATATATATATATATATATATATATATATATATATATATATTGGCAGCATTTCTTCGTTAATACAAATTTCATTGAACATAATAGACATTTTCTGTCTACATATTTTCTTCTGGATCCGTTCGTATTGCCGTATTACTTTTATCGTATTCGGCGGGAATTGATTTATGTATTGTCCATAGTTGTATGTATCCCGACTACTTTCTGCCTGACTTTGGCCTATCATCAGGGGAGGATCTATTACAAAAGTGATGTAACTTTTGTTTTTGCATAATACTACTATGTAAGAGCGTCTTTACCGTTGAAGAGTATAGCGTTTGCTTTTAAATGGGTTTGTATAAATAGTGTCAGTAGCTAAAGACATTTAAGTACATTAGCACTGGTTTGAAAATTAATTCTATTAGCATCAAAATAATAAACAAAAACTACAGATTCTCGAAACACTACATATTAGAAACATGTAACCGACATTTAATAGAATTAACAAAGTGATCTACTGGGAATCGTACAAGAGATTAAAGTTTGATCATACTGACAAATGCAATAGGCACAGACAAGAATCTGTCCTAGTAAGGGAGACCCATAAAGTTCTCTGGGACTTAGCGATACGAACTGCTATTTTATGCTGTTTGCTTTTGTGGCTTGTTTAGAAATATTTGAATGTTTATTGTAGTGTTCTATTCATCCATTTCCAAGCGTGATTTATTGAATATCTTTCGCACAATGAAATTTCTTTTTATTCTTTTGTCCATTCAAATGACATTAAAACAAGAACCGTTTTAATTCAATTTGAAAGATGCCTCTATTATTTTTAGTTGTTATTATTTTTTGACTCTTTAGAGAGTTGTTCACGCCAACGTCAGCAGATGATTTTTCACTGGAAATTAAGTGACAGCAAGTCTCTTCAAGTCTCTAGGAATCTTCTTTGTATTCTAACCGATCTTAATAACCCCGTTGTCTGGATAGACGCTGGTGTGAAAATCTCTCAAAGAGTAAAATAATAACAATAAAAATACCGAAATCTATCCTAGAGAACGAGACGCACAAAATTCTCTAGGATTTTGATAAACAAACGTATCATCTAATCTCGGCCATACTCCCAGACATAGTCATTGTCAATAGAAACAGTGAACTTGCCGAATTGTGAACTTTGCCGCCCTGGCAGACCACAGAGTAAAATTGAAGGAAAGCTAAGAGAGAGATAAGTACTTGGACCTTGCTAGGGAACTGAGAAAACTATGGAACACCAGAGTGACGGTGATGCCAATTGTAATCGGAATGATCGGTACAGTCACCAAAGTATTCGTAAAAGGCCTGGAAGAAATGGGCATAAGAACACGCGTGGAGACAATCGAAACTATAGCATTATTAAGATTTGCCAGAATACTATGAAATGTCCTGGAGACTTGAGGAGACTAACAGTCACCGAAACCCCAATGAAAGACTATCAGCTGATACTGGTGTTAAAAAATCTCAAAAGAAGTAAAATTATAATGATAAACCTTAGAAGACTTGATGTCACTCAGACTTCATTGAAAAAGCATGAATTAGAGCTAATTTGTTTGTTTTTTGATGGCATATCAATATTCATGGGTTATCTAATGCCAAATCATTTCTTCTAGAAGATCAGTAGTGGTACTATTTAACCCATCGCTTGAAGTATAGGTGGGTTCATACTTTCCCAAGAGTATTTGTCCGAAAGTGAAGGTAATAGCGCGACTGGAGTTCGAACTCGCTTACTACGATTTCGTATAACAGCGCTTAAACCATTACACCCCGAATTAGAACTCGTGTGAAAAAAAATTTCTCGGACTTTAAAATTTATGTTTCACTTGCGGTCTAGCGAGATCAGAATGAAATTATTAGCAAAAATAAAATCTTGGAAATCAAGGAAGAGAGATTTAGCTACGTTTTTTTTTTTTTCAAAACTATATTTTTTACGTAGCAACACTGTGATAGGCATGGCGATTCTTTTTTATGAGAAACGTATTTCTAGAGTCAAATTTATGCTAAAGAAGTAATTCACATTGAAAACAATTTTAAACACTCTATTATCCTAATCACTAGGAGGTGCTCGCGGTGTAATGGTGATCGTCGTAGGAAATGGACACGGCGACTAGAGTTCAAATCCTGGACGAGACTGATTGGGAAAGGTATGAATCCAATTATACTCCCTCCAGCAATGGGTAAATAGTAGGACAGACTGGGTTCTTCAGCCTTGGTGAGGCAACTAGTCTAAGAGAAGGAAAACTCTGAATTAAAACCTGTTAAACTCAGCTTAAAAATTGACCTTGTATCATATCCTTCCCGAGCAGAGGATTTGGGTAAATAGGATTATCTTAATCACTTCAGATAGAATGTTAAAAGAATGGTATATAAAATAAAAAGGCAAAAACAAAGATAAAAAAGTTAAAAGCCTATTATAAACAAACACCATAAACAAACTGTTGTATAGTGACTCGTACCACATTACTTCCTGTATAAAGTATAAAAGACGCCGTGTCACTTAAACCAGGGACTGAAGCGAGACAGAAGCAGAATCTGAGACAGAAGACTTCTTAAGGACGTCGGTCAGTAGAAGATCAACTTCTACCGCGAGATTTATAATACTAGTCGGACTGTACAACTTGGGTTAATAAATAATTAACTCTATTTCACTGTGTATCGTTTCCTTACCACGATACAACATAAAGACCATAAAGAACTATGCTCAAATGAAATTTCTCTAATATTTTAATATAAATTTAATAACAGGCACAAAATGTACATATCTTTCTGCGCGTTTTTTATTGTAGACACTTACATGTTCCTATATAAATCAAAACGTTGATGTGGTGTGTGTGAGTGGGCGTTGTGCGAGTGTGTGTACGTGTGTATGGGTATGTGTGTATGTGTGTGTGCATGTGTGAAAGTCAGTGAGTGTGTGTGTATGAGACTGTGTGGGTGCGTTGTGCAAGTGTGTGTGTATGTGTTTGAGTATGTGTGTGTGTGAGTATATGTGTGAGTGTGTGCATGTGTGAATATCAATGAATGTGTGTGTATGAGACTGTGTGAGTGTGTTGTGCGAGTGTGTGTGTATTTGAGCATGTATGTATGTGATTGTGTATGTGTGTGTGCGAGTGTCAGTGAGTGTGTGTGTATGAAACTGTATGAGTGTGCCTGTATGTGAGACTGTGTGAGTGGTTGTGTGTGTGTGTGTGTGTGTGTGCGTGAGTGCATATGCGTGTATGAGTGTGAATGTGAATGTGTGAGCATGTGTGTGTGCGCATGTGTATGAGCGTGAGTTTTAATGTGTGAGTGTGAGTGTGTGTGAGTGTATGTATCTATGAGTATGAGTGTCAACGTGTGAGTGGGTGTGTGTATGTGAGTGTATGAACGGGAATATATGATTATGTATGCCCGCGAAGGTGCCCGTGGTGTAATGGTTATCGTCGCAGGAAATGGACACGGCGACACGAGTTCAAATCCTGGACGAGACTGATTGCATTTCACATAGCACTAATACCCTTGGGAAAGGTATGAATCCAATTATTCTCCCTCCAGCTATGGGTAAATAGTAGGGCAGACTGATTTCTTCAGCCTTGGTGAGGCAACTAGTCTAGGAGAAGGAAAACTCTGAATTCAAACCTGTTAACTCCGCTTAAAAATTGACCTTGTGTCATATCCTGCCCAAGCGGAGGGGTTGGGTAAATATGGATAAAAACATATTGAGATAGGTCGAAAAAACAGATAGGGGTTGGTAAATATGTATATGATTATGTAGGCAAGTGTCAGAGAGTATGTGTTTAGGAGTGTGTGTATGTGATGGGTAGATGTGTCTGAGTGCGTGTGTGGGTGTGCGTGAGTGGGTTTGCGTGTGTATAAGTGTGAGTATAATGTGTGAGTGAGTGTGAGTGTGCTTCATTTAGTATGAGTGTGTGTATGCCTATGAGTGTGAATAGGTGAGCGTGTGTGTGCGTGTATGTATGTATGTATGTATGAGGGTGAGTCCACATGTATGATTGCGCGTGTGCAAGTTAGTGTATGTGTGTGTGTGTATGAGTGTGAATTTTGGGGAGTGTGAGTGTATGTGAGTGTTTGCGTGAGAGAGTGGGTGTGTGTGTATATGAGTGTGCGTGTGAGTGTGTGTGTCAGCGCGTGCGTGTGTGTGTTTATTAACCAATTAAAAACATTTTTTTATTTGTCTGGTTTATGATATAATTATTTTGAGGAAACTTCAAATTGAAACGTAAACACACTGAAACATCCATTTAACTTATATAATTGTAAACAAATACAAGTAAATTAAGTTGGCGACCTTAGTCGAGGGGGCTGATCCTAAGGCTCCCTTTTCAATAGCTACTACACCGAGGTGTAGGAGAGGACGCAACTCCATTCCCTGGATTGCTCCACTTTATCTTTGATCCTTACCTTTTAATGCTGAATGTTATGCAAGGCGGCATCAAGCACCATATTTTGAGTATTTGGTATGACTCGACCTGGGATTGAACCTCCGTCTCCCGGACCATTGGTGAACAGTCTACTTATTTTGTCAATGGCCCAGTTAGATATAGACATAAGTATAAATGGTATTAATGGAATAAACATGTAGGTAAACATTACTAACATGTAAATATTTAATGAGATTTTTATATAAAGTGTCCTCGACGAGAACATTGAGTTATAATGGGTTAATATGATATAAACACACACACACACACACACACACACACACAGACACATATACATATATAATTATATATAAATGTATATATATATATATATGTGCTATGGGCATACATGAACTATACATGCTCCCCCATGGGGCTTGAGCACTCTGGCGAAGGAATTGCCGGCCGCCGCTAGCGTAATGCAAAGCTCTTCGAAAGAATTGAGCACTCTGGTAGCCGATAGGGTATAAAAAATGTAAACAAACGGCTGCTGCTGCTGTTGCTAAATAAATACCTTAAAAATTCCCTGAGCCAACGTAGTCCGCTTGGTGGACGGGTTTCGATCCCGACTTCGAGAGTCCTGGGTGTCTAGCCACACTGAAGAGTTCTGATAGAAAGAAACAGTCTGTCTGTGGATGACAATATATATATATATATATATATATATATATATATATACAAAGCTCTTCTAACGAATTGAGTACTCTGGTATCCGACAGCGCAAATATAAACAAACAAAAGCTTATACATGTGCGTTATAATTCCTGACGTATCTCGCCGAAATGGCTGAGCGGTTAGATACCAAGTCTAGCGTAAAGTTAAGCAGGTTTCGATCCAAGCTTGAAGCGTCCTGCTTCTCTCGCCACACTGAAGAGCTGTGATACAACAAAACAGTTTGTCTGTAGATGATAATATATATATATATATATATATATATACTTGCCCAGTCGGTTGGGCCCGAAGAATACACCGATTGCCCCCTAACGAGTGGCCTGTATTTGACTCTAAACAATCCCATGGTGAGGCTTCAGTAATGGGTTGATACGCAATAAAACAACCAACCAACCATTTACACACACACACACACATACACACACACATATATATATATATATATATGTGTGTGTGTGTATTGTATGTATATGGATGTATCTGGCCCAGTTGACTGGGGCTGTCGAATACACCGACTGCATGAGGGGTAAGACTCCCCCAACGAGTGTCCAAGATATCACACTAAACAAACTGATGATGTGGCTCTAGTAATGCAAGAGCTTTAGGGAATACGGAGTACCACTTCATTGACATTATTCTCAGGTCCACTTAGACGAGGAGTGGTAGCATCGGATAGGGTCTAAAGCCTGAAATAGATCAGTTTATTCATTTAACTGTCTGTTAATTGATGATATGTTTAATTTAATAGTTAGTTATACATAACAATACTCGGAACCATTTAACTTTGTTGACGTGATCAACTGAACTGTTTGGAATAGAACTGTTTGATCTTTTAAATGCGTGTTTAATTTAGAAATCATATATTTTATATATATGTATAAGAAGTTTTGGCATTAAATAATCTAGAATGGTTGATATGCCATAAAACCAAACGAAACCAAACCAACATGAATGCATCCAAATTATTTTAAACCCTGAAAAATGAGAAGTATATATATATATATATATATATATGTGTGTGTGTGTGTGTGTGTGTGTGTGTGTGCGAGTGTGCGCGCGCGTGCGCTTTTCAAAAAGCATTGATCACTCACTCGTAAGTGACACCAACTTCTTCAACATTGTCACTAGAGTCTTGCAAGGAGATACATAAGCGCTAAACGCGTTTATAATTTTCTTAGATTACCTTCTATGAACGTCAATAGATCTGATAAGAAAAAATGGTTTCACATCAAAAAAGACAAGAAGCAGACGTTATCCCACAGAAACACTGACAGACGCAGACAATGAAGATGATCTAGCTCTTCTTTCAAAAACACCTATCCAAGCAGAATTCGTCCAACGCAATGGACAACTATTGACAGGTTATATATCATACGAAAATCTAATGTCTCTGTAAAATAAAACAGGATATCTTCCAAGTTGTAAATTAAATTACCATGAGCAGAAAATCCGGCGAACACCTACGCACGACACACGGAAACACTGGTCCACTGTTTTGACCTTATTGGATCTCATTAGCAGTGTATACCATGATCTCCAGCGACTAGAGATTGCAGTGCCAAAACTCTATAACTTAGCCACCAGTTCATATCGCACTCATCCTCATCATCATGTCGTGCCGCCAGCACGGATATCCCTGATCCTCTCTCACCACTTCTCCCTATCGTTCATCGCTTCTGGTCGGTCTTCAGGGCTACATCTCACATAGCTGCTGTATGTATGTTCGAGCTGGTCGTCCTGCTTTTGCTCGGCCATTTGTGGGGGTCCATAGGAGCACATCACTTAAGACCTCGTCCCTGCTTCTCCAGCAGTGTCCTGCATGGGTAGTTCGTCTAACTTGGATAGTTTTTGTGATGGGAGGCAGTTGGCCGTATAGTTGGTGCCTTGTGGGGTGTTGCCGCCAAGACTTTTTCAATATTGCTCGCAACATTCTTGTGTAATTGCTCTCTAGCTTCTTCTCCAGCCGTTTAGTTAGCATCCTAGTAGTGCATCTATTCAGCAGTATCGAAACAACCGCTGCCTGGAAGAAACTGCGTTTCATTTTATTGGTCAGGTCTGATTTCCATATGATCACACACAAGTGACGCCAAATTAACTAGTTTTGGTAAATGCGCGACTAGTTAACCTGAATATGTCTTGCAAGTTACATCCGTACTTTTTACAGAGGACACGGTCACCTCCAGGGCCACCTCCAGGGTCACCTCTTCCCAGGTGTACAAGACATACTAGCGACTGCAGGAGAATAAAAGATGACCTTAAAAGCAACGTTTTCCGATGGACCCCTACGCAAGGACGAGGCAGTGCTAATCGACCAGGTAAGACTTACATACATCAGCTCAGTGCGGACACGGAATGCAGTGTAGTGTACCTGCCCGAATTGATGGATGATGATGGACGATAGGGACGAATGGCGAGTGGGAGTCAGAGTACACCTTGTCACCAGCATGACTTGATGATATATATATATATATTTATATATAATCGAAGAAATGGAAATCTGAAAAGTTTTGCATAAGGAAGAGTCCTCGGTACTGTTAAGACAGTGCCGGTATAAAACCTAAAATTTATTATAATTATGAACACTAGATGTCCGTTACTCGAAGTTTCATGTGGTGTGCACAATCATCAGACGGAATGTGAAAAAAGTGGTTCATCAAGAGTCTATGTAGTTTGAGGTATAATCGCATGATAAGATATTTGTAGATAAAGGAGATAATGAATGAAACAAAAAATCTGATCTACAAGTTTTAAATTTTAAGTCTTTAAATAGAGTGAAAAGTTTGCTGAAAAGCAAAGTCAAAACTCTTTTCTTGTTAGAAAAGATAATATTAGTCAAAGCGTAAATATTTTTAACAGATATCCTTAAGATTCGAGTAGAGAAGTATAGCAGTAATTGTTTGCCTAAAATAAAGAGATATATTTTGTGTGTAAAAATTCTTTTGAATTAGTTTGTGAGAAAATGTAATTGTGTCTTTAAGAATAGGCATTTTAACTGTTGCTAATATTCAGCTAAGGACATGAAAATTTTCACCGAAAATATAAAAGTTAATAAAATTCGTTTGATGCAAGAAAAATTAAACAAGCTGAAATATTATACATTCTTGAAAGAATGTAGACTTCCACTCAAAAGAAATAAATCGAAAAATATTTGTGCAAATAAATGCGCATGTCTTATTGTTTATTGATTAACTATCGATAATTCTATATTTCTTCAGTAAGAATGGAATTTTCTATACTTATATGGATGCACTACATGGACGCTAACTAAACGTATAGAGAAAATGCTTAGTGGCAATTACACAAGAATGCTACGAGCAATATTGAACAAGTCCTGAAGGCAACACCCCACAAAACAGTAGCTATACGGCTGCCTACCACTCATCACAAGAACTATCCAAATTAGATACACGGGACACAGCTGGAGAAGTAAGGACGAACTTATAAGCAACATACTCCTGTGGACCCCTTCACATGGATGAGCAAAAGCAGGACGACCAGCTAGAACCTATGTACATCTCTGTGCTAAATACAAGATATAGCCTTGAAGACCTCCCGGGAGCGATGGACGATAAAGACGGGTGGCGAGAGAGGGTCGGTGAGATCCGTGCTGGCTGTGCGACATGATGATGATGATGATGATGATAATGACTAAACAAATGCTTTTTTATACATTGAATTACCATGACCAGAAAATCCGACAAACACTAGCGTGCGACATACGAAACAACTGGACAGCTGTTTCGATCTTATTAGGTCTCATCAGGATTGGCCGGATTTATATAATTCTTCTACTTCGAAAAGAAAATGTACATCTATTTCCTCGCCCATTAAGTTATAATTACGTGGATGCAGATCTCCAATCCCCTTGGCAAGACTAGATGACCGTGTCCTCTGTAAGAATACTGATGTAACTTGCAAAATGCATCAGGTTTATTGGCGGCACAATTGCCATGAACAGTTAATTTGGTGTAGTGTGCCAGTGATGTGGACCAGTAGCTCAGTGATAGAGTTTCGATTCTCTGGTCACTGGTTCGATCTCCGGTGGTGAGATCACGGCATATATGGCTGATGGGACCTATTAAGGTCGAAACGGCTGTCCATTGATTCTGGATGTCATGCAGAGTGCTTGCCGGATTTTCTGATCATGGTTATTCAATTCATAATAATTCCTCTACTTAAAAAAGAAAATGTACAAACTTTTCTTTCTTTTATACTAATTAAGAAGGCTCGAAATTAGCTCAAAAAATCAATGGTTTATCTATGAATTTAATTGATTTTATTTTAATTCATTAAGAAATTGCATTTTAATAATTTTGAAGAGAAAAGATTTCTAGAATTATTTTGGGTTTAGAAACTCCAAATTTTTCGAGGTAATTCAAATGTTGTTGCCTGCGAAGTATATCGAAATGCAAAAACTAGCGCGAATACACTGATTGGTTTATAAATGAAAAAATACAAATTCAAAGACTTAACATCGAATAACAGATTTAATGCCATGGTTCATCACCGGCAAACTTTTGAGCATAATCTTAACACGAGAAATATCACTTTAAAAAAACAAAGAAAATTTATCATGACGAAAGCGATTTATTCCAGAAAACTCTTGCTGTCAACCAATGGCCTGACTCGTCAAACAACTTAATCGGACCTGCATATCTTTTAATACAAGAATTGCCTATCGGGTTACAGCAAGCTCGGAAATACCCATAACAAACCCGGATGACTCTCCGATTAATGGAAGACTATGCCAGTTAATAAATCATAAAACCTCTAAAATGCAACTTCTACATTAGATGGCCCTGATAACATTCTACACTTTCGGCTGCCGCTCGCATAATGCGAAGCTCTTCGAACGAATTGAGCACTCTGGTATCCGGTAAGGTATAAAATATTAATAAACGAACGCTGCTGCTGCTGTTGCTACATAATACCTTATAATTCCCTAAACCGACATGGTACGCTTGTTGGCCGAGCGGTCTGATACTAAGTCTAACGTAAAGTTGGGCGGGTTTCGCTTCAAGCGTCCTACGCGTCTAGCCACGCTGAAGAGTTGTGATACAACGAAAGAGTCTGTCTGTGGATGACAATATATATGTGTATACACACACATATATATATATAAGACATGCAGAAAAGTGCACTTTTTATTTCTTTCCTCATTTTTTTCTCAGATACAATCTCGGGGGTTTAAATGTCGGTCGTATATTTCCTACGGAGTAAGAGTTAGTATTAATATTAAAAAAAGGTGCCCGTGGTGTAATGGTTACCGTCCAAGGAAATGGACACGGTGACACGAGTTCAAATCCTGGCCGAGACTATTTGTATTTCACATAGCACTAATACCCTTTGGAAAGATATGAATCCAATTATTTTCCCTCCAGCTATGGGTAAATAGTAGGGCAGACTAGGTTCTTCAGCTTTGGTGAGGCAACTAGTCTAGGAGAAGTAAAACTCTGAATTCAAACCTGCTAAAGTCCGCTTAAAAAATTGACCTTGTGTCATATTCTGCCCGAGCGGAGGGGTTGGTAAATATGATTAATAATAAAAAAAAATGTCCCTCGCCTTGATGAAAACTGAAACAATTTAGAAGATATCACATTCAAATAAAAACAAAGATGGTTCTATTTGTTTTTTTCATTTAATGGCATATATACCTTCATGGGTTACTTAATGCCAAAAAATCCTTCTAAAGAGGCGAGGTAAGTCTCCGTGGAATAATGACAAAAATGCTGAACTGCGACGGCGAAATGAATGAGTTCGCACTCTAATCAAGCAATTACTTTCACTTTTGAACTAATACTTTTCTGATGGATAAGAGTCTCTTTATCACACCCAGGTATAGGGAAAATAGTATCACTGGTGTTCTTCTACAAGGATGGCTTTGGCATTGAATAACCCATGTTAGTTGATATGCCATTAAAAAAAAAAGAAAAGAAAAACTTGTCGAATAGCAAAAGTGATACTATTTGACGCATAATTGGGAAGGAACAAAGAGCTTCATGTTTTACAAAAGGTGTCATTCCCGAAATATATATAGCAGCACAAATTGGGTTCCAACTCGTTAACAACGATGTAACAGTCGAGGTAGTTTGACACAACGCCACATAGACTCAACAAATAACAAGGAATTGTAACTTATCAATAATTATAAAAAAGGTAATATGAAAACATGAACCTTTAATTCAAAGACACTGTAACGCTTTTTGCGGGTGGAGTGAGCTTTGAGCAAATCGACAGTTACCGTGTGAGCAGTTTCGTCATATGTTTATATATATATATATATATATATATATATACAAGGAAATGAGTGTGTGTATTTGCGTGTGTGTACGTCTCCGCATCTATAGCTTTTAAGATATGTTTAGAAAGACCTTTGTCAATTCTAACACGTTCCTCACTTGTACCTTGATCCTTCTTCTTCTTCTTCTTCTCTCTCTCTCTCTCTCTTACACACACACTCACGCACATGCACACACACACATGAAATTTGATATGTTATTAAACAAAGAAAGTACACCAAACCTTCACTCACTCTCTCTCCCGCTCTTTCTCCTGTATTTCTCTCCTCTCTGTCTTTCTTCCCATGTCATCATTTTCCCGGCCATCTCTCTCTCTCTCTCTCTCTCTCTCTCTCTCTTCATCTTTTACTCCATGTATTTCTCTCCTCTCTGTCTTTCTTCCCATATCATCATTTTCCCGGCCATCTCTCTCTCACTCTCTCTTTCTCTACATCTTTTTCTCCCTGTATTTCTCTCCTCTCTGTCTTTCTTCCCATATCATCATTTTCCCGGCCATCTCTCTCTCTCTCTCTCTCTTTCTCTCTCTCTACATCTTTTTCTCCCTGTATTTCTCTCCTCTCTGTCTTTCTTCCCATATCATCATTTTCCCGGCCATCTCTCTCTCTCTCTCTTTCTCTCTCTCTCTACATCTTTTTCTCCCTGTATTTCTCTCCTCTCTGTCTTTCTTCCCATATCATCATTTTCCCGGCCATCTCTCTCTCTCTCTCTCTCTACATCTTTTTCTCCCTGTATTTCTCTCACTTCTGTCTTTCTTCCCATATCATCATTTTCCCGGCCATCTCTCTCTCTCTCTCTCTCTCTACATCTTTTTCTCCCTGTATTTCTCTCCTCTCTGTCTTTCTTTCCATATCATCATTTTCCCGGCCATCTCTCTCTCTCTCTCTCTCTCTCTCCATCTTTTTCTCCCTGTATTTCTCTCCTGTCTTTCTTCCCATGTCATCATTTTCCCGGCCATCTCTCTCTCTCTCTCTCTCTCTCTCTACATCTTTTTCTCCCTGTATTCTCTCCTCTCTGTCTTTCTTTCCATATCATCATTTTCCCGGCCATCTCTCTCTCTCTCTCTCTCTCTCTCTCTCTACACCTTTTTCTCCCTGTATTTCTCTCCTCTCTGTCTTTCTTCCCATGTCATCATTTTCCCGGCCATCTCTCTCTCTCTCTCTTTCTCTCTCTCTCTCTCTCTTACACACACACTCACGCACATGCACACACACACATGAAATTTGATATGTTATTAAACAAAGAAAGTACACCAAACCTTCACTCACTCTCTCTCCCGCTCTTTCTCCTGTATTTCTCTCCTCTCTGTCTTTCTTCCCATGTCATCATTTTCCCGGCCATCTCTCTCTCTCTCTCTCTCTCTCTCTCTCTCTCTCTCTCTCTCTTCATCTTTTACTCCCTGTATTTCTCTCCCCTCTGTCTTTCTTCCCATATCATCATTTTCCCGGCCATCTCTCTCTCACTCTCTCTTTCTCTACATCTTTTTCTCCCTGTATTTCTCTCCTCTCTGTCTTTCTTCCCATATCATCATTTTCCCGGCCATCTCTCTCTCTCTCTCTCTTTCTCTCTCTCTACATCTTTTTCTCCCTGTATTTCTCTCCTCTCTGTCTTTCTTCCCATATCATTCATTTTCCCGGCCATCTCTCTCTCTCTCTCTCTCTCTCTCTCTCTCTACATCTTTTTCTCCCTGTATTTCTCTCCTCTCTGTCTTTCTTCCCATATCATCATTTTCCCGGCCATCTCTCTCTCTCTCTCTCTCTACATCTTTTTCTCCCTGTATTTCTCTCACTTCTGTCTTTCTTCCCATATCATCATTTTCCCGGCCATCTCTCTCTCTCTCTCTCTCTACATCTTTTTCTCCCTGTATTTCTCTCCTCTCTGTCTTTCTTTCCATATCATCATTTTCCCGGCCATCTCTCTCTCTCTCTCTCTCTCTCTACATCTTTTTCTCCCTGTATTTCTCTCCTGTCTTTCTTCCCATGTCATCATTTTCCCGGCCATCTCTCTCTCTCTCTCTCTCTGTCTCTCTACATCTTTTTCTCCCTGTATTCTCTCCTTTCTGTCTTTCTTTCCATATCATCATTTTCCCGGCCATCTCTCTCTCTCTCTCTCTCTCTCTCTCTCTCTCTCTCTCTCTACACCTTTTTCTCCCTGTATTTCTCTCCTCTCTGTCTTTCTTCCCATGTCATCATTTTCCCGGACATCTCTCTCTCTCTCTCTCTCTCTCTCTCTCTCTACATCTTTTTCTCCCTGTATTTCTCTCCTCTCTGTCTTTCTTCCCATATCATCATTTTCCCGGCCATCTCTCTCTCTCTCTCTCTCTCTCTCTCTCTACATCTTTTTCTCCCCGTATTTCTCTCCTCTCTGTCTTTCTTCCCATATCATCATTTTCCCGGCCATCTCTCTCTCTCTCTCTCTCTCTACATCTTTTTCTCCCCGTATTTCTCTCACCTCTGTCTTTCTTCCCATATCATCATTTTTTCCTGCTATCTCTCTCTCTCTCTCTCTCTCTCTCTCTACATCTTTTTCTCCCTGTATTTCTCTCCTCTCTGTCTTTCTTCCCATATCATCATTTTCCCGGCCATCTCTCTCTCTCTCTCTCTCTCTACATCTTTTTCTCCCTGTATTTCTCTCCTCTCTGTCTTTCTTCCCATATCATCATTTTCCCGGCCATCTCTCTCTCTCTCTCTCTCTCTACATCTTTTTCTCCCTGTATTTCTCTCCTCTCTGTCTTTCTTCCCATGTCATCATTTTCCCGGCCATCTCTCTCTCTCTCTCTCTCTACATCTTTTTCTCCCTGTATTTCTCTCCTCTCTGTCTTTCTTTCCATATCATCATTTTCCCGGCCATCTCTCTCTCTCTCTCTCTCTCTCTCTACATCTTTTTCTCCCTGTATTTCTCTCCTCTCTGTCTTTCTTCCCATGTCATCATTTTCCCGGCCATCTCTCTCTCTCTCTCTCTCTCTCTCTCTCTCTACATCTTTTTCTCCCTGTATTCTCTCCTCTCTGTCTTTCTTTCCATATCATCATTTTCCCGGCCATCTCTCTCTCTCTCTCTCTCTCTCTACACCTTTTTCTCCCTGTATTTCTCTCCTCTCTGTCTTTCTTCCCATGTCATCATTTTCCCGGCCATCTCTCTCTCTCTCTCTCTCTCTCTCTCTCTCTACATCTTTTTCTCCCTGTATTTCTCTCCTCTCTGTCTTTCTTCCCATATCATCATTTTCCCGGCCATCTCTCTCTCTCTCTCTCTCTCTCTCTCTCTCTCTACATCTTTTTCTCCCCGTATTTCTCTCCTCTCTGTCTTTCTTCCCATATCATCATTTTCCCGGCCATCTCTCTCTCTCTCTCTCTCTCTCTACATCTTTTTCTCCCCGTATTTCTCTCACCTCTGTCTTTCTTCCCATATCATCATTTTTTCCTGCTATCTCTCTCTCTCTCTCTCTCTCTCTCTCTCTACATCTTTTTCTCCCTGTATTTCTCTCACCTCTGTCTTTCTTCCCATGTCATCATTTTCCCGGCCATCTCTCTCTCTCTCTCTCTCTCTCTCTCTCTCTCTCTCTCTACATTTTTTTCTCCCTGTATTTCTCTCACCTCTGTCTTTCTTCCCATATCATCATTTTCCCGGCCATCTCTCTCTCTCTCTCTCTCTACATCTTTTTCTCCCTGTATTTCTCTCACCTCTGTCTTTCTTCCCATATCATCATTTTCCCGGCCATCTCTCTCTCTCTCTCTCTACATCTTTTCTCCCTGTATTTCTCTCACCTCTGTCTTTCTTCCCATATCATCATTTTCCCGGCCATCTCTCTCTCTCTCTCTCTCTCTCTCTCTCTACATCTTTTTCTCCCTGTATTTCTCTCACCTCTGTCTTTCTTCCCATATCATCATTTTCCCGGCCATCTCTCTCTCTCTCTCTACATCTTTTTCTCCCTGTATTTCTCTCACCTCTGTCTTTCTTCCCATATCATCATTTTCCCGGCCATCTCTCTCTCTCTCTCTCTCTCTCTCTACATCTTTTTCTCCCTGTATTTCTCTCACCTCTGTCTTTCTTCCCATATCATCATTTTTTCCTGCTATCTCTCTCTCTCTCTCTCTCTCTACATCTTTTTCTCCCTGTATTTCTCTCACCTCTGTCTTTCTTCCCATATCATCATTTTTTCCTGCTATCTCTCTCTCTCTCTCTCTCTCTCTCTCTGTTTAATCTGTCACTTTTGACATATCAATCTATAGATCCATTTTTGAACTTGTTTTCAATTTTCCTTTTCCTCGCCTTTGCTTCCTTCTTATTTTTATTTTTATTTATTTTTGTTGCTGTTATTTTTCTTGTTCTTGTTGTCCCCATCCGTGTTCATTTCTCCATTTTTCAATTTCTCCCATGTTGTACTTTTCAACTTTCTGTATTTTCCAAATTCTCCTTCCATGCTGAGCTTTATTGCTTCATTTCGGACAACCATCTGCACAGCGTCAAATGGTTTGATTGATTTCTTTCCTGGTTGCCTATTTACACTCTGCGTATCAATTCGCAACGAACGCTGTTCGTGTGAGTGAGTGTTTTCCCAGCTTTTTAACATGAGAGAAATATCAGTGTTTTTTCAACTCTTCATTCTCCTCCCTTTTTCTCTCTCGCCTCTCTCTCTCTCTCTCTCTCTCTTCTTTTTTTCTTTTTTCTTTTTTTATATGCATTGTCTGTCTTTCTACCACCTCAATTCTCTCTTTATTTATTTATTTATTTATTCATTTGTTTAATTGTTTATTTCTTTTCTCGCAATTGTTTTCTCTATATTTTCATTCATTCTTTCGCGCTTTCTTTCTTTCTTTTCTCTCTACATTTCCTGATTCGTTATTTCTATTTTAATCTTTCTTTCTTATCTTCATTTCTTCACTGTCAATTCGTCCTTTCAACGCTTTCTTTCTTTCTTTCTTTCTTTCTTTCAGCACTTCGATTACATAATTCTTTCTTCTCTTTCTTTCCAATCTCTCTGTCACTTATTTCTTTCAATTCTTTCTTTCTTTCTTTCTTTTTTGTTTTTTTTTTCTTTTATTTGGACTTTCTTTCTTTCTTTTTTTTCTTTCTTTCTATTTTAACTCTCCTGGTTATATAATTCTTTCTACTCTTTCTTTCCAATCTCTCTGTCACTTATTTCTTTCAATTCTTTCTTTCTTTCTTTCTTTTTTGTTTTTTTTTTCTTTTATTTGGACTTTCTTTCTTTCTTTTTTTTCTTTCTTTCTATTTTAACTCTCCTGGTTATATAATTCTTTCTACTCTTTCTTTCAATCTCTCAGTCACATTTTTCTTTTTTTCTTTTTTATTCTTTCTTTTATTTTTTAAATTTTTTCATCTATTTATTTGAAATATTTTCTTTTGCACTTTGGACTTTACCTTCTTTTTTTCTTTCTTCTTTCTTTCTTTTTTCTTTCTTTCTTTCTTTATTTATTTATTTATTTCGACTATTTTCTTTTGTTCCTTTTATTTTTACCTTTTCTCTTCCTTTTATCTCTCTTTTTTCTTTTATTTTCTTTTGCTTTTTCGATTTGGCTCTTCTTACTATTTTTTCCCTTTTTTTCTTTCTTATTTAACTCTCCCGATTTAATCTTTTCTTCTACTCTTTCTATTTCAATCTCTCAGGGCTTTCTTTCTTTCTTTCTTTCTTTCTTTCTTTCTTTAACTCTCTCTATTCGATCTTTCCTTCTACTCTTTCCATTTCAATCTTTCAGTCCCATCTTTCTTTCTTTCTTTCTACTATTTCTTTTGCTTTTTCGATATGTTCTTTCTTTCTTTCTTTTTTTCTTTCTTTCTTTCATTCTTTCTTTATTCCATCTTTCCTTCTACTCTTTCCATTTCAAAAGAAAGAAAGAAAGAAAGAATTTTTTTTAATTAAAAAAATTCTTTTTTTCCTTCTTTCTTTCTTTCTTTCTTTCTTTTATTTTCTTTCGCTTTTTTTATATGTTCTTTCTTTCTTTCTTTCTTTCTTTCTTTATTCGATCTTTCCTTCTACTCTTTCCATTTCAATCTCTCAGACCCATCTTTCTTTCTTTCTTTCTTTCTTTCTTTCCGCTATTTTCTTTTGCTTTTTCGATTTGCCTCTTCTTTCTACTCTTTTTCTTTCTTTCTTTCTTTCTTTCTTTCTTTCTTATTTAACTTTCTCTATTAAATCTTTCCTTCTGCTCGTTCCATTTCAATTTTACAGTCCCATCGTTATTTATTTATTTCTATTATTTTTGTTTTGCTTTTTCGATTTGTCCTTTCTTTCCACTCTTTTTTTCTTTTTCCTTTCTTATTTTACTGTCTCTATTAAATCTTTCCTTCTCTTTTCATTTCAATCTCTCCGTCCCATCTTTCTTTCTTTCTTTCTTTCTTTCTTTCTTTCTTTCTTTCTTCATTTCTATCCACTCACTTCTACTCTTTCCTCAATTCTTCCTTCTTCCTTATTTCTTTCAATTTCTTCCTTGTATTTTTCCATTTATTTTATTTTCACTCTTTCTTGGTTGTTTTACGTGACCTTTACCCTTTGTCAGATCATTTTGTCCTGAAGTCAATTTCACATTTATGATATCCACTTATACATGGTATAAAAGGTGAAGGTGCCCGTGGTGCAATGGTTATCGTCGTAGGAAATGGACACGGCGACACGAGTTCAATTCCTGGACGACACTGATTGCATTTCACATCGCACTAATACCCTTGGGAAAGATATGAATCCAAGTATTCTCCCTCTAGCTATGGGTAAATAGTAGTGCAGACTGGGTTCTTCAGCCTTGGTGAGGCAACTAGTCTAGGAGAAAGAAAACTCTGAATTAAAATACGCTTAAAAATACATTTAAAAACTGACCTTGTGTCATATCCTACCCAATCGGAGGGGTTGGGTAAATAGGATTATCCTAATCACTTCAGATAGAATGTTAAAAGAATGGTATATAAAATAAAAAAGGCAAAAAAGAAGATAAAAAAGTTGGGTTGGTAAATATGTATACATGGCATAAAAGTGTATTTTCACAATTGTAGCAATATTAATGTTTTAAGCGCTAGTATAATTATTCAGTTCATATTATTTCAAACATCATCTCAAACAGATATTTTGATTCCCGATTATAAATAACACAAATACTTCCACTCTTGGTCAGACCTGGCAACAATGGAGGACTTCACAATTTCTAGAGTTCCACAGCTGGAGTCTCAACACCAGATATAGTTTACTTCCATACCCAGAATACATTTCGAGGGAAGGGTTGGTCTATCCCCTCTGTAGAGGATACAATCGACCGAACGTGTCGATTATCGAAAGGGGGATAGTCTTGTGTTTTCGAATAGTAGCGGGAGACCGGAATTCAATCCCAAGACAAGTCATACCAAAAATTCAAAAAGTTATACTTGAATCCTCCCTGCTTAACACTCAGCATTATAAGGTAAAGTTTAAGGGCAAGTTGAACAATCCATTTGAACAATCAGTCGAGTAGCTCTTTAAAAGAAAGCCTTCGGGTCCCCCACGACTGCGGTTGGTGACTTACTATATATATATATATAGTATTTTTTGGTTCAGTTAAACCGGAGTTGGGAGTAATTCCATCAGGACAAGAAATTATTCATGAATGAATATCTAAATTTTCCTGGTAAAGAGCTCAATGTAACAATAATACAGAGCAATAAATTCTTTAAGAAAAACAATAAAACCGGTCACATAGGATTATGTTTTTTTATCTAAAAGATCTGAAGAAGTCCTGTTAATTTTTTTTCGTGTTTTTGGAAATTTCAAAAATGCGTAACAGGATGGAAATAAATTTATAATCCTATGTGACCGGTTTTGTTGTTTTTCTTAAAGAATATATATATATATATATATATATATATATATATATATATATATTAAGGAAATACGTAAGACTTTAAAATAATTTGCATCAAACCGTTTTAAAACAGAATGGCACCTACGGAATATAAAAAAAGTAAAGTTGGCGACCATAGTCGAGGGTGACCCGAAAGCTCCCTTTTCGATAGCTTACTACACCAAGGTGTAGGGGAGGGCGCTACTCCTTTCCCAGGATTGCTCCACTTTACCCTTGATCCGTACCTTATAATGCTGAGTGTTAAGCAAGGAGGCATCAAGTACCATTTTTTGAGTCTTTGGTATGACTCGACCTGGGATTGAACCCAGGTCTCCCGGGCCATTGGCGAACACTCTAACCGCTAGGCCAATGTCCGGTCAAACCGTTTTAAAACAGAATGGCACCTACGGAATATAGAATGTTAAAATCTTTCTCATTTTTTCGTTTCATTCTAAAAATAGAAAATTCAACCTCACATATCAAATACCTGGATGATGGTTTGACGAAAAACTGAAATATTTCACATGGGCAAATAATTCACCAATTCATAAAATAAACCTCTAAATGCCTTGTATTTTCAGATATATATATATATATATATATATATATATATCAAGTTGGCCGACTGTAGTCGAGGGCAACCTGAAGGCTCTTTTCTCAATAGGTACTACAGTAAGGGAGGGTGCTAATCCTATCCCTGGATTGCTCCCCTTAGCCTTGTGGCATATCTTATAATACTGAGTTTTAAGCAAGGAATCATCAAGTAGCATTTTTTAAGTCTTTGGTATATCTCGACCTGGGATTGAATTTTTGTATCCCGTACCATTTATGAGCACTCAAACGATTATGCAATATATCTTTCTTTTCTCATTAAGCATTGATATAAATCAATGGTCTAAAAAATTATTAGGACTTCTTCAGATCAAATGAGAAAATGGATTAATTTTCTATTTTGATCTGAAGAAGTCATGTTAATTTTTGGAGCATTGATTTTTTTTCGATTCTTTTTAGCAGGATGGAAATAAATTTATTATCTTAATGTGACCAGTTGCTTTTTTTTTTTTTTAATAATTTCCTCTGTAGATTTTATTTGCATTGAGCTCTTGACCGGGAATACTTGAATTTAATATTCTATTTTTGAATATTTTAAATTTACTGCTTGGAATACTTCCCAACTGGGGTTTACTGGATTAAACACTGTCTTATATATATATATATATATATATATATATATATATATATATATATATATATATTTCGTTTCTTAGTATATAAGATGCTTTGTTTACAAAAATATTTTGGGTTGCATTAATGACTGGAGTTCTTCGAAGTTGTTTGTCTTGAATGAATGACAACCTACTTATAAACTAGCGTATTGAATGCCATGCAACATTTTCTTTTATCTACCGGTAATATATATATATATATATTTATATATATGTGTGTGTGTGTGTGTTTGTGTGTGTGTGTGTGTGTGTGTTTTATATAATCCAAGGAGGATATCCAAGGGCAAGGAGTATCGAATATGAGTGCTCAATGTTAACGGCTTTTGATGGATAATTAATTTGGGATTAACGATATATCAACACACAACGTTTAGAGCTAAAAGAATATTTCATATAAAGACAAAGAAAAAAGAAAAACATCAATTTGTTTCATTTATCTTTGTATATATATATATATATATATATATTATAAGGAAAATGTCCGCAAGTGGTTCCAATTTTGGCAGTTTTTGTCTATTTATTTTGTATACGTTCGTATTTGCTATACCAGTTTTGGATATCTAAAAACTCACTTCATGCGATATGTCATGTGCTGTAGACGATTTTTCGCTCGAACATGGTCTTCAGATAACTGAAAGACTTGTGATAAATATAAACATATACGAACTAGAACTAAAATCAAATGTCAATGTCTCGCGTCTTCCAATTTGTTCTTCCAGTTTTCTTTTAAAATACTTCCTCTTCACGTGTTTATCGTGAATTCATTCTTTTTGGCATTTCTTTCTTTCTGTCTTTCTCTCCCTAATCTTTAGCTTTTTTTTCTTCTCACTTCCCTCCTTTTTCCTTCTTCTTCCTGCTATTTCCCTTTTCCTTCTCTTTCTTTCTCTCCTGTCTTCATCTTTTCTTTTCTTTTCTTTTATTTCTATTCGACAGTTTCTTTTCTATTCGAATGTTTCTTGTCTCTGTGCTTCTCATCTTTCAATCCACCCCGCTGTCTCTCTCTCTCTCTCTCTCTCTCTCTCTATATATATATATATATATATATGTAACTGGTATATTTCTTTTTCTCTCACTTTAACTTTCTCTTTATATATATATGTATATACATATATCATTCAGGGTTTTCAGACTATTGTCTTCATCTTTATTGTTATATTCATAACGTTTTGGCCGATGTGTCCTCTAGCCATCTTCAGGTGTTTCTTGTCGAACTCAGGAGCCAGTGTGGAACTTCCAACCACGTCCTTTATAAAATCCATTTGTAAGAAATGTTAAAACATAAAGTTTATAAGTACCAAGGACACATGGCTTTACGGTTATAGGCATTGGTTCCTCAATACTCCAAAGCTTCTTAGTGACAATCATCTGGAGGTTGCAGGTTCAATCCCGATTGCAAGCGAGTAACAATTCTGGAATACTAAATACTTGTAGCTGGTTT
This sequence comes from Sepioteuthis lessoniana, assembly GCA_963585895.1. NCBI lineage: Eukaryota > Metazoa > Mollusca > Cephalopoda > Myopsida > Loliginidae > Sepioteuthis > Sepioteuthis lessoniana. The sequence goes on from OY757934.1 coordinate 61,325,550, forward strand.
GCGTTAACGGGATCAGAACAAGCAACCCCTGCGGATTAAATAAAGGACGTGGTTCAAAGTTCTGTATAAGCTCCGGAGTTCAACTAGAAACAACTGATGAAGGCTGGAGGATACATCGACTGAAACGTTGGGAATATATCAATAAAGATAAAGATTATAGTCCGAAAATTTTTAATCATTAAAATCATAAAGTTTCGTCTCAGTAATTCCGTCAACTAATATATATGTGAGTGTGTTGTACTTTTTTATTGCTTTGTTCATCTTGTCGCATCTCTTTCATCTGCTTTTAAAAAAAAATGTATTTTATACAATTCATTTATAACTCACCCCTTTCTTTCTGGGAGGTAGTTCACGTGGTGTTGTTGCTAACGTGCTAGACTGTGACATCTTAGTAAGTGAGTTCGAATTCCAGTTGCGCAATTACGTTTACGCTTGGACTAATCTCCTTGAGAAAGTCATGAACCCCCATTTATTCTTTAAATAGTATCACTACTGTTCTTCTATAAGAATAGCTCTGGTATTAGATAATCCATGAAGGTTAATATGCCTTTAAGCAAATCAAGTCAACTAAACCAAAACCTTTAAGCCATTTTATTTTACTTTTATTTAAAACTAAAAAAAGTAAATCGGAATCCATGTGGCTGAAAAATACTGAATTCGGCATTTAATAACCCAGCAAGAGTTGGCATGCTTTTTAAACAAATGACTCACCATTTTCTTGCTCTTGTGTCAGATTCTTATCAGATTATTTAATATCAATCTTAGAGGGCCCACTCCATCACACATTTGTACAAATATGTAGGCAGTTTAATAACCAGCTATTAAATTTAGTGTGAAGTTGACTATTTCTCTGTCTGGTTGCTTACTCGGCCTTACCTCCAGAGCAAGACAATGTTAATGTCGAGAAAGAAAGAAAGAAAGAAAGAAAGAAAGAAAGGAAGAAAATGAGTCTTTTGGTGTGCGGCTTTCCTAATTGATTCAGAAATTGTCTTTAATTAGACATTTTGATGGCTCACACATCTTTTCGGCGCCGATTTATTGCTAATTTTACAGCCTCGCTTTGCTCTTCCTTTCTGTTTTGTGGTTCTTTTGTCTTTTGTTGCAGACCCACACCCACTTGTACTTTCTCTTCTTTTTCACTATCTCGTCTATATCGTCTTTTTTTTAAACAATATCTTTGTTTATTAACGTCTTATCTTACTCTAACCCTCCAGTTCTCTTTTGTTGTACTTCTCAGTCTCCTTCTCCGTCTCTCTCTCTCTCTTTCTCCTTCTCCTTCTCCCTCTCTTTCTCTTAGACACACACACACCTTCTTTCTTTTAATGCCTTTACCACAATGTGTTTCTCTTTTTTCTCGTCTTCTTTTTAAAAGTAATGTATTTCTTTATTAGTCTTTTTCTTTCCATTTCTCTCATTCTCTTTTGCTCTCTCTCTCTCTCTCTCTCTCTCTCTCAATTCCTCTTTTCTTTTTCCTTTCTCTCTCTCTCTATTTTTTATCGTCTCTGTTTCTCTCAACTGTGTCTCTCCGCTTTTTTAAAATTCTTTCTTTATTGACGTCCTTCCTTTCTTCTTCTCCTTCTCTGTCAGTCTGTCTCTCTCTGTCTGTCTGTCTCTCTTTCTCTTTCTCTCTCTTTCTCTCTCTCTCTCTTTTCTTCTCTTTCTTCTTCTTCTTCTTCTTCAACCACTCTGTGTCTATACATTTTTAAACAAATTCTTTCTTTATTGACGATCTTTCCTTCTCCCTCTGTCTCTCTGTTCGTCTGCCTCTCTCACTCTCTCTATTTATTTCTGTGTGTGTCTCTCTCTCAATATCTCTACCATTCTGCATCTATTTTTTTCTTTTTCTATGCTTGAGTCTTTCTTTTTTTTCTCCATCAAATCTATTCAAATTTTTCGAAAAGAAAACATTTTCAGTATTCAGCATTTTGTGGGTTAGAGATTTTTATATAATTTATTGAGTGTTGCTATTATCTATCACACACATTGCTTACAGTATCTGTTATTCCTCAGTGTTCATCCATCTAAATACTGAACAGTCTCACCGTTGCTTAACTTCTGCCTTCCATTTTTTTATTTCTTATTTCTTTCTTACCACATCAACCTTTTTGGGTCAATTACACCAAAGCCATCTTTGTTTAATGGCATATCAACCTTTGTGGGTTAATTAATCCAAAGCCATCTTTGTTTAATGGCATATCAAGTATTGTGGGTTACTTAATCCAAAGCCATCTTTGTTTAATGGCATATCAGCCTTTGTGGGTTAATTAATTCAAAGCCATCTTTGTTTAATGGCATATCAATCTTGTGGATAAATTAACCCAAAGCTTTTCTTGGTTGAAGGACGAAGTGGTTATATCTAACCAATAGCTGAAGGGATAATAGGGTTCATGCCTTTCCCAAGAGTATGTCCTGAACAGGCCCATCACTCCTTAACTTTAGTGATCAACTATTAACAAGTGCTTCTAGTATGAATTTCCCAAAATCCTCTGCCACAAGCAGGATGTGACAGAATCGAGTTTTAAGCGAAGTACCACTGGTTTAAATTAAGAGTTTTCCGTTTCTAAGACTTGATGCCTTGCCAAGACTAAAGAACCCCCAGTCTGCCCTCCAATTTAACTATAGTTGGGAGTGTAGGATATGAATCCCTATATTTTCCAGGGGCATTAACGCGAAGTGAAACGCAATTTGAACTAGAGTCACTGATTCTATTTTGTACTGCGATAACCATTACGGTAAGTTCAGTGAGTGTGAAAATAGATTTTTTTCAAATTACAGATTACAAAATAATACTTAGCTCGCATTCGTGGCGGAAGGAGAATCAAGTAAATGATAGATTCAAGGCCGAATGGCCCCAGGCTCTGGCTGGGACACTGGTGGGCGAACAATCATTGACAAACATAGCACTAGACATTTGGGTTTGGTTGAGTCTATGACCTGCCAGGTCACCAGGCTATGTGCCTGGAAACTTAAAAAAGGTTAGCATAGTTCACATATTACTTACTGCTAGTCTAGCAGAGCACAAGTTTCCGCTTAGCCTGGCCTCCCCCTCCCCTAATTCCCTTCTATAAAAAAGACCTTGTGTTAAATCCTGTCTGGTGCGAGGTAAATATTTCAATGGGAGAGTTATCAATATGAAATATGGGTCCAATGATTGTGAGAATTTCATAAAAATTTCTTAGTCTGGTACACAGGTCTCAGATTGTTTTCTGCTGGGCTCATTCAGGCTCATATCTTTACAACCCCTTTTCAACGAACAGGAAGTAACTTCGGAATTTCTTGCAAGCCTTTTTGATACTCTCCTTTTCAAACTTGCAAATGCTGCCATTATCCTTGCCTTCAGTTCATCTTTTGTGTTGTACAGAGTCTCACACTCGACCACGCCCCACTTATAAAATGAATGGGGACTATAATCTGGGGAGTTAAGCCGCCTTCATGTACAATACCCATGATACGGATATGCGAAACGTACATAGAATGTTCATAACATATATACATAGAACATAGGAATCCCGAAACACGAAAAACACTCACGACTTCTTAGTTCAGGTACGAAACTTTTTATTACCTTTGAGTTAAAAGGTTTTTCGACATAAGGAGAGAGGCACAATCTTTCTATGCTGGCTTTTCCATCTGCACCCCCAACACGTGTGGCACCCGCCACAAGACCACTGCGAGCAAGCGAAAGTCACCTTTCTTCTTCGGACCGCAAGACTCAACTCAACTAACTGACTTTTTCAAATCTCCCAAAATCCTCCGCGCACGCTTCCAGTGCATGACATCATTCAAATAACGCCGTCACATTTTCTATCTGGGTTTTTTATTTTGACATCTGTGAACGACACATCCTCCCCCCGCGCGCGTTAACACCTACGCTCAAGTTTGCACCTAACATATGTGCTGAGCCGAAAGCTTCTCAGCTTAACTAAACCCAAAGGCAAGATATATAAAACGAAATCCCGAGGCCATTATATTACATTCAGTTCAACTTTTGTATTGTACAGAATTTTGTTAGTCTCCCACTCGACCGCACCCCACTTATAAAAAGAATGGGGATTATAATCTGGAGAGTTAAGCCGCCAGGTACTAGAAGTAACGTGGTCACCGACATTTCCTCACAGATGTAGGGTCCTCCAGCAGCCACAATGTAGATCCAGGTCAAATCAATCTCTCCCAGGCACTTGTAGGTCTCCGTGTTGAATCTGAGGTCTAGTGAGATGAATAGAGGCATAATATCCCCAATGCTAATGACCAACCCAAACACCATGATGTGAACTGGGTGATTGGTTTTAATCAATATCAGGATATCTTGTGAGGACAGAGCAAGCAAACAGTTGTTCTGAAGGTTCACTATTTGATCCTGGCAGAAAATTTTCTCATCAGAGAAAAAGCAAAGCGTGTCCGGTTGAAAGGAATGCTTGAGTTTGTTGCTGCGCGGTCTTCCTTTTGTCCTTCGTAGCATTTTCGCATTTTGTAAAAATACGGAATTTTTTCAGGCGCTCCCTGCCTGATGAGAAACACTGATACTTCTATATCCCAAGTTATTGATCTGATTGTCATGTTTGGATCATTGTCTATCATAACGTGGATATGAGCAACAAATTTGCGAGTCCTTTTCTTACCAAAACTATCAGGATGAGATTTTCGAACAGGTGTACCTTCATAATCACCGTTGGATTCT
>OY757934.1:61335227-61367727 GCA_963585895.1 Sepioteuthis lessoniana
GGACATTGGCATAATGGTTAGAGTGTTTGTCAATGGCCCAGGAAACCAGGGTTCGAGTCATACCAAAGACTCAAAAAAATGGTACTTGATGCCTCCTTGCTTATCACTCAGCCTTATAAGGTAGGGATCAAGAGTAAAGTGGAGCAATCCAGGGAAAGGAGTAACGCCCCCTTCACCTTGGTGTAGTAGCTATCGAAAAGGGAGACTTGGGGTCACCCTCGACTAAAGGGAGACAATTTTACTTACTTTTTTAGCTGGTGTATCTCTTTGTTTATTTCCACTTATATACATAAATGGAAGGCACAAGGCATTGTAGTTTTGGGGGGAGGGGAAGGGAGCGGTCATGCTATTCTATGTGTTCTAAGGGAACCTAGCTAGTCACATTCGCCGACCCATTCAGCAGTACAATATATAACCATTCATCCATCGCCATATGCGCAGCAACCACCAAAATACCACATTTGCTCTATGAAGAAATCCTACTTAAAACCCCGAGAGTAATGAATGATTTTATTTACAACATATGATTTATTTACAATGAATATGATGGGAATGGGAGAAAAACCCCGAAATATATACAAAAGTAAAAAACAAAGGAAAAAATCCCCCGTTTTGTTGCCCTCCCATCCCCTGTGGCAACTTCTCTTTTTTTATTATCATCTCATTTCAACCTTGATAAGAAAAAACACTTTGCCTAGAACATAAACACTGTTAATTCAATATCTAAATATAAAACATGTTCTGTGATGTAATGCATCCGATAGTCGCCTAAAATGCCCCCTTAATTTCTTTTCTTTAAGGATTTTTTTTTTCAGAAACTCCTCTAATTTAATTTTAGTACAATTTCTACAATTCTTGTTTTTGATCTGATTCTGCAGTTTGTTACAAAAATATACAGCTCTATCATAAAACATTTGTTTGGCTAGTAGAATTAGTTTTTTTAAATGTCTTCATAATAAATTTTCAGTGGAGGTGCCCGTGGTATAATGGTTATCGCCGTAGGGAAATGGACACGGCGACACGAGTTCAAATCCTGGACCAGGCTAATTGCATTTCATGATAGCACTAATACCCTTGGGAAAGGTATGAATCCAATTATTCTCCCTCCAGCTATGGATAAATAGTAGGACAGACTGGGTTCTTCAGGCTTGGTGAGGCAACTAGTCTAGGAGAAAGAAAACTCTGAATTCAAACCTATTAAACTCCGCTTAAAAACTGACCTTGTGTCATATCTTACTCGAGCGGAGGGATTGGTAAATATGATAATAAATTTCCAGTTCGAGAAGAAAAGTTGAAAAATGTCTACTATAATGAGAAATTTCAATATTTTTAAGAGTTTCTATTATATAAATACCGGACATTGACATGTGTTCGCCAATTGCCCGGGAGACCTGGGTTCCATCCCAGTTCGAGTCATACGAAAGACTTAAACAATGGTTCTTGATGTTTCCTTGCTTAACACTCAGCAATATAAAGTATGTATCAAGGGTAAAGTGGAGCAATCTAGGAAAAGCAGCAGCGCCCTCCCCTACACATCGGTGTAGTAGTTATCAAAAAGGGAGCCTTCGGGTCACCCTCGACGTCGGTCGCCAACTTTACTTTTACTTATTATTTCGCCTCTTATTCTTTTTTCTTGTAGTTAATCATAATTTCTTTGATCTCTCTCTGTCACTGTAATCTTTTACTTTTTATTATTTTTGTCCCGTCAAATATCCCGTCCCTAGGGCTCATAAATAAGTATAATATAAGGGCTTATTAGGATTTTATATATTTAAAAAAAAACGCTTGCGTCTTTTGAAATATATTTGCTCGCGATACTATAAACAAAATATATGTAAATTAGATGCCCCCATAAAAGAAGTAACCCAATATCAACCGGCGTCTAGCTGATGCTATTAAGCCAGTAGGCATCTACTCTGCCAGATATACACATCCTAACAATGGCGTTGCCTTAACCCTGCTGGGCCAAACAAAGTCTTTAGAAACAGGGGTCAGATGTTTTGTAGCGTTGCTAAGGGATAAGAAATTAAAAGATGAAAAAAGCTAGACGTGGAGTGAATGAAATCGCAGACCATTTTCTGGCAACGACAGGCTGTGAAGCTGTGAATAAAATATTGACAATGGCTGACCCAAAAGAATTAGAAGAAATTACTTATGGAGAGATTGTTAGAATAATCAAGAAAACTATATGACCTTAAAAAGACTTGTTGTTGCCGTTAGAATTAAATTCATGGAGACTAGACAGGACCCAAATAAGTCTATAATACATTATGCACACAGTTTGAAGGAAGCATCTAAATATTTCAAATTCATAAAAAAAAAATGGCGGGAAAATACATGACTTGGGATGATAATTAATCTTTCTCATATCAATAGATGGCATACAGGAGACATCGCACAAAAACAAAATACGCAATATTTCATAGATAAGTTGCATGAATTTAGAAAGGGACATAGAATTTTTACAACTATGATTAATTAAAGAGTTCAACAAACGAAAAGATTATCAAAAGGCCTACAGCACAAGCAAATTCGTGATCAAATATTATGGCAAGGAACAAGAAAGAAATAAGAATAAATGCCCAGCCTTGGGAAATATATGTTCAGACTGTAAAAAGAAAGATCATTTTCAGGTACTATGCAATAAAAAAAGAATAGTAAAAAGGGTAGAAGGCACATACGTTTCAACAGAAAATACCGAAATATATGCATTGAATACACCGACGAAGTCCAGAGGAAAATAAATTTGATTGGCATATAGTTGTACATGCAAATAAACACCGGGTATGACGTCACTTTAATTCTGAAAATTTCTCCTGAGCAAAATGGGCACAACAAAGATAAAGAGCAATCTCCATTTGAGCAATTTGACGGAACTATTATTAGAGTAATGGGTACTTTTATAGGGACATTCGAAATATTAAAAAAAAAACGCTTTGAAATGATTACCATCACGGTAGTAGCACGCAATAAAGAGCATTGGCTATTAGGAATTGACATATTGGAAGTGAACGCCACAAAACTCATTAATTCTAGAAAAGGAGAAGGAAATAACTGGATTGTTAAGAGGTTTCAGGGCAAACATTCGTTTAGAGAAAAGCCATCTTCCAAGCTATTGTGGGAGCGTTAACTAAAGAAGAACTGATATACAAAACGGAATAAATTTTGAAGAAGTTAAACGGATCGAACTTGACTATAAATAAGAACAAATGCGAACTAAACTGCGATAAGTCATCATATTAAGGGTATCAGTTAGAAAAAGATGAAATATCACCTGATGGGAGATTAACAAAGAAAATATCAGAAATGTTCACACTAACAAACAAAAGGAGTTGAAACCCTTTTTGGGACTAAAAAGTTTTTATAGGAAGTATCTACCCAGATACAGAGACCTGGTCGAACCGTTTGCAAAGTCTGTCAAAAATAACGGCGAGTTTAACTGGACAAAAAGACAATCTTTGAAACTTTGAAAAAACAATAATCTAAAAATAAAATAAATAGATATTCATATTTACCAACCCTCGGGCAGGATATAACACAAGGTCAATTTTTCAAGCGGAGTTTAACAAGTTTGTATTCAAAGTTTTCCTTCTCCTAGACTAGTTGCCTAACCAAGGCTGAAGAACCTTGTCTATTTACCCATAGATGGGGGGAGAATAATTGGATTCATACGTTTCCCAAGGGTATTAGTGCGATGTGAAATGCAATCAGTCTCGCCCTGGATTTGAACTCGTGTCGATGTGTCCATTTCCTAAGACAAATAAAAATAAATAGATATTTAAAAAAAAAAAAAGAAACAGTGATAAAAATCTTGGAAAGAAAGAAGTAACGCTAAAGCGAGTGAATATGCTGTCACAGCAATTATTTGACAAAATGGCTGCGCAGGGAAGAAGTACATTTCCTATTCTTTTTTAAGTTAAAGAATTATATTATAAATTGAATTACCACGACCAGAAAATCCGGCGAACACCTGCATACAGCATACGGAAACACTGGACATCTATTTGGACCTTATTAGCTCTCATCAGCAGTGTATACAGTGATCTCCCCCTCTGGAGATTTGGCATCACTTGTGTGCGATGTTGATTGCTGGCTCAGTGGTAGAGTTTCGGCTCTGCATTCTGTGGACTCTGGTTCGATCTTCAGTGGGGAGACCACGGTATACACTGCCGGTGAGACGTTGCCCAGTGTTTCCGTATGTCGCGCGCAAGAGTTCACCGGATGAGTGAGTTCGAGTCTCATTGGGTGCCCCTTTCATATTGCCTTGTGCCACATCTAAGCAAAAAGCTAAGTAAATTTCCATTGAAATGCAATTCACAGCCTATGAAGAAGGTTAACAACAGTAGAAACAAATCACTCAGATATTAAAAAAAAAACAAGCACTAGCAATGGTGTGGAGCACCAAAAGGGTGCAAAACTTTTTATTCGGAAAGAAATTTTTATTGAAGTAGGATTCCAAACCGTTCAAATTCATATTTAATCCCAGAAAAGAATTGCCAAGGGACACATCATCGAGAATTTAAGACGGATAATTAAATCTATGGCAATAGACTTTGACATGTACATAAAAGGAAGTATAATTCTGCATGTAGATTCTCTCTCCAGACAAGTGTTTGGTAATCAACTGGTAGAAAATCACAACAATGCTGACAGAAGTGTGTTCAGGACAGGATGCATTGTTTGGTTTGGTTTTATGGCACATCAACCATTTTAGCTTATTTAATGCCAAATCCATTTTTATATATATCAACAGTTCTATTTCAAACAAATCAGTTTAGAATAAGTATAATTTTTATTTACACTCAGTTTAATGTCAAAACAATTCTATTTCAATCAACTCAGTTTAGCATAAATACGCACTTTAAATGTCAAAAACAGTTCTATTTCAAACAATTCAGTATAACATATGTACATTGTTTAGTTCTATTTGAGCCATAGATAGGGCCCTATCAGGTGTTACTACACAGGGCTAGAGTTGATCTGGGAGTGATGGCAATGAAGGGATACTCTGTATTCCCAAAAGCTTCAGCATTACTGTAGCCTCATCATCAGATTGTTTAGTGTCATATCCAGGACACACGTTGGGGGTGGGGTCTTACCCCTCTGCAGAGAAGCAGTCGGTATATTCTATACCCCCAGCTGACTGGGCAAGGATGCATTGCGGCATAATGCCAACAAAAATGGTCAAAATCGGAAGCTTGATGGCCGGTGTTTTCAAAAGAAATAAAAGGTTATATTAAAAACTGCCCAAAATGTACTCAAATAAAATAAAAACTTAAATAAATCAAAGTTCACTCATGACCCAAAGAAAAAGATTTGGGTCCCCATAGATCATGTACACGTCAAAGATATAAGCTACTTATTAACACATGCAAACTCATTCTCGGGTTGAGCTGAGATAATCAAAGTGATGGAAAGAAAAGCAAGCTCTGAGTACAGAATTCTCAAGAAACGATGGATACAAAACGATATTCACAGACAATGCATCAGAATTTTGCGACAAGAATTTTCCTTTATCGCTAAAACGTATTGGGTGCATCCTATACACGACATCACCGTACCACCTGCAATCTAATGGGACTGCAGAATGAATGGTGCAAACAGTCAAAATGGGGTTAAAGGTATTTCCCTATTTAATAAAAGCATAGAATCCTGGCTACCCAGAATTTTCCTAAGTTACAGAATGATTCCACATGCTGGAAGAAAACAACGTTCTTCGGCATTAATGAGGAGACAAATTAGAACCCCCACAACCATGTCATTTTCAATAAAAGAAATCTTTGTTATAAAAAAGATAAAGAACAATCCAGAAAAAAGCAAAATTTCTATTACAAAATGGACATAAAGCAGCGGTATAAAAGAAAAATGGGCTGTACGTAGTTGCCCAAGTGGATTCGTTTAGATTCAGAATCGAAACCGAAGACGAAGAAATGGAGGATAATTGAGGAATGAAAATCGCAAGAACACCTGTGATTTCACTAGTGAAACAGAGCAGGGCATGGAAAAATTTGATAATGAACCGCTAGAAGAGACTGACGAAGTAAGTGAACTTAGACCGCGATCACTCTTATGAAGAAACGAAGAAAGACAAGAAGAAAAATAGCGCAGGTTCGCGAGAATAATCAATAAAAACACAAGAGCATTCAAAGGCATACGACCTCCCATATTTAGGGAGGTATAATATCATATGTAAATTAGATGCACCTATAAAAGTAGGAACCAATATCAACGAGCGTTTTGTTAATGTTATTTGTTAGCACCTACTCAGCGATACATACACAACATGATAAAAAGATCGTCAGCTTTAAAAGTATCACCAAAGATTATTTCTAGGTCGCATTATTATGTGAGGAAGCAAGAAATTTCAAATTGATTTTGATTAAATAATCCAAATTATATTATTTAACCTTAAATCGGCAAACTGGAATCGAACAAATCAACTACTGCTGAATAGACATGAAAACATTGTTTTAACTGTATGAAAATGATCTGTAATTTTCCGTTGATTTGGAAGTTGTTTTGAGATGCACAAAACCAACATTTCTGGATAACTGCATGTTTCATATTAGAAGACTGGCGTGTGTATGCAAAATCAGTGTAAAATGTAGAAGTTACCAAGAATTTTGTGGGATAATTTCCTTAGATATACTACTACAACTGGGTTCCCAGTTGGATTGTAAACTAAACACAGTGTATAAATGACATCAAGTAACGATGAGCATCTACATTTTTTTAAGTAGAGGAATTATATTGTGAATTCAATTACCATGACCAGAAAATCTGGCGAACACTTACACACGAAAACATTGGGCAGCTGTTTTGACCTTATTAGGCTTCATCAGCAATGAATACCGTGATCTCCCTTACTTGAAATCGAACCCGCGACAACAGACTGCAGTACCGAAACTCTACAACTGAGCCACTAGTTGATATCGCATACAAGTGACACCAAAGTAACTAGTCATGGTCATTGCACGGCCAATTAACCTAAATGTATCTTGCAAGTTAGATCCGTACTCTTTAAAGAGGACGCGGTCACCTCCAGGACCACGTCTTCCCAAGAGGATTACAAATACGCATCCGCGTAATTATTATGACCCAAGGGCAAGGATATAGATCTACATTTTCTTTTTTAAATTGAGGAATTATATTGTGAATTGAATAATTTGGCGTCACTTGTGTACGATATGAACTGGTGGCTCAGTTTTAGAGTTCCGGCACTGCAATCTGTGGTCTCTAGTTCGTGGAGGAGATGATGAGACCTAATAAGGTCGAAACAGCTGTCCAGTGTTTCCGTATGTCGTGCGTAAGTGTTCGCCGAATTTTCTGCTCACGGTAATTCAATTCACAAGTAACGATTAATTATGTCACTACTTGAGGTTCTCCTTATGACAATATACCAACCTACATTGCGTATTCAAAAACAGTTTTATTCACTGCTTTTATTTTAAAATCCTCCGAAGAAAATAATATTACCCGCGATAATTCTTCAGGGTTACGGTAATTTTTTTCGATCTCTTTTCTTTCCCCATTCCATACTTTTTCGACGGTCACTACCCTCAGTTCAATTCCTCATCTATAAACTTAGTTGTCACGGTTTAAATTCTCTGAAGATACGTAACCGAAACGAAGGGCTTTAGAATTTTAAAGTATTTTATTGATTTTAAAATATATTATTAATCTTAATATGCATACACATATAAAGCATCTACTTAAGCACAGTTTAAATTCTGCCCGTACCACATCTTTATATATATATATATATATATGAATGTTCAGTTGTAAACTTTGGAGTATTTTCTTTTTAGAAATTCTAAGACCCAGACGTAAGGAAAATAATAAGACTTGATCGTCTTTACTTAAAGATCCTAAAAAGAAAATATTCTAAGGACTTCAACAGAACACGCTTAAATAATTATTTGTTGCCTACGTACTCTGTCTGTCTGTCTGTCTCTCTCTCTCTGTATATATATATATATATATATATACATGTGTGTGTGTGTGTGTGTGTGTGTGTGTGTGTGTGTGTGTGTGTGTGTGTGTACATTTTTTAAAAGTTCTATGCTACTGTTAATTAATTCTAATTCGCTGAAAATTGTGATTGACTGATATTGCTGAGTGGCTCTATTTTAGTAACGGTTATCGTCGTTGAAAATGAAATCGGTGGCCCGAGTTCGAACCTTAGATAAAACATTTCATTCGGCATTAATATTCCTAAAAAATTGACCTTGTGTCATATCCTGCCCGAGCGGAGGGGTTGGTAAATATGGCTATTTAACACTATTCTATTCAATACTATTCATTCATTAGAAAACATTCAAATGCTTCCAAACAATGTCAAATATTCGTATCTATCACGAAAATTCCAGTTACTATTAATCATTTGTTTGCACAGACATGTGTGGGTTCAAGCATTGTTATCTACTTACATTAATTTTAGTTGCATACAGTCAAATTCTATCAGTATTGCTACGTAACACAAACCTTTCAATTTAACATCAGTCATTTGTTTGCACCCAGTTAAATACGTTAACTGTTCTATTTGACCGATTGATTGGACCTTAACAGGTACTACAACTCCGGATCAGAGTGAACCTGGGAGTAATAGCAACGAAGGGATACTCCACTCTGCCCAGATTTCAAGGACTGGATCCTTACACTAATATTGTTTAGTATCATACCCAGAACATTTATTGGTGGTGGTGGGGTGTTACTCCTCTGCAGAGATGCACTCGTGATATTCAACTGCACTAGGAGACTTGTCAGAGCTCTCTGCACTGACAGGGATTTTTAGCCATAGCAAAAGAAGGAAAACTGAATTTGTAATATAAGAGCCGAGGGATTTCGGTTCATGCCTTTGGGTTTAGTTAGGCTGATAACCTTTCGGCTCAACACATGGGTTAGTTAGTTGCAACCTTTATGCCGGTGGTAACGCGTGTGCTCGCACAGAGCGAACATGCCACTCAGAGATGTCACAATAGCCTGTGATGATGAAACGGGTGACAAAGTGCGGGTGACGTCACGTACCAGAAGCGCGCGGAGGATTTGGGGGATTTCAAAGAAAGTTAACAGAGTTGAAAACTAGACGCCAAACAAGGAGGTTCGACTTTTGTGAGCTCGCCGAAGCAGGCGAATTTGCGCCCTATGGGTGCCGCACGAGATGAGGGCCTGATGAATAAGACAGCATAGCAAGATTGTGTCTCCTCCTTATGTCGAAACCTTTAACTCAAAGTTAATAAAAAGGTTTCGTACCTGAACAAGTCATTACGTGTTTTCGAATTTCGAGATTCCTATGTTCTTTATATGTTCTATCGTTATATGTCTATTTTGCACGGTGCGTTAATTGTGGCTGTAGTACAAATTTAAATCAACTGAACACAGCTTAAAATTTAACCTTGTGTCACATCCAACTCGCAGCGCACGGGTGGATGAATTATGATATTCCTAGTACACTGTCCAAACTGTTTTTAGCGTTGATCAAGAAGCCTACTTCCATGCTATTCATATGTTCAATCCCAATAAGGTCAAAGTTCTCCGACGTTCTAACGCTGATCCTCCATTCGAAATCTGCATTGATAACGTCAAGCTAAGCGAGAGAGAAAGTGAAGTGGTTTCATGGTGAAAACAGATATATAATTTACAATGGTTTTGTCTGGTTGGATTTCATCATATATCAACCATTTTACGTTATGTAATACCAAACCTTGTTTATACATATATATTAGATATATATGATTTGGTTTCGTTGGGTTTTATTGCATGTCAACCATTATTGGTTATTTAATGCAAAATCTTCTTTATACATATATATTGAATATATATATAAGTTGGTTTGGTTTGGTTTCATCGCATATCAACCATTGTAAGTTATTTAATGCCAAATCCTCTTTATACATATATATTAAATATATATGTTTTCGTTGGGTTTTATGGCATATCAACCATTGTAGGTTATTTAATGTAAAATCTTTTTCACACATATGCATTAAATATGTAAGATTTAGTTTGGTCGGAGATTATGGCATATCAACCATTGTAAGTTATTTTATGCCAAATCCTCTTTAAACATATATATCACATGTATATGATTTGTTTTGGTTGGGTTTTATGGCATAACAACTATTATATGTTATTTAACGCCAAGTCCTCTTTATAAATATATATTAAATATACAGGGTTTGTTTTGATTTGGTTTTATGGTATATCAACTATTGTGGGTTATTTAATGCCAAATCCTCTTTATACATATATACTAAATATATTGGGTTCATTTTGGTTGGGTTTAATGGCATATCAACCATTTTATGTTATTTGATGCCAAACTTTCTTTATGCGTATAAATCAAATATATATAATGTTTAAAGTCATTTTGTTGATAACGTTTTTAAACGAGTCCTGGCACAGTTTCTTTGCATCCAGTTACGGGCAAAGAACCTACAAGCGACATTAATATTTGTCGACTTTACCAAGGCTTTCGACTCCATTCACAGAGGAAAGATGGAACAAATCCTACTAGCGTACGGCATACCTAAAGAAACCGTAGCGGCAATAACGATTCTCTATAGAAACACTAAAGTAAAAGTACGATCACCAGATGGAGACACAGAATACTTCGACATTGTAGCAGGAGTACTACAAGGGGACACGCTGGCTCCGTATCTCTTTATCATTTGTCTAGACTACGTACTTAGAACATCGATTGACAAAATCAAAGAGAATGGCTTCGAACTGACGAAGAAAAGAAGCAGAAGATACCCCACAACAACAATTACCGACGCCGACTACGCCGATGACATAGCGATACTGGCAAATACACCTGACCAAGCCGAAACACTTCTGCATTGTTTGGAACGAGCAGCAGCAAGCATAGGCCTCCATGTTAATGCACACAAAACGGAATATATGTGCTATAACCAAACGGGGGACATCTCCACTCTAAAAGGAACCCCTCTTAAACTAGTAGACAAATTCACGTACCTAGGAAGCAGCGTCGAATCAACCGAAAAGGACATCGAAACGAGGTTAACGAAAGCATGGACAGCTATCAATAGGCTATCGACTATATGGAAATCAGACCTAACCGATAAAATGAAACGCAGTTTCTTCCAGGCAGCGGTCACATCGATACTGCTATATGGATGCACTACATGGACGCTAACAAAACGGCTGGAGAAGAAACTAGATGGCAATTACACAAGAATGCTGCGTGCAATCCTCAACAAGTCCTGGCAGCAACACCCCACAAGACACCAACTGTACGGCCACCTGCCCCCTATCACGAAAACTATTCAAGTTAGGCGAACCAGACATGCAGGACATTGCTGGAGAAGCAGAGATGAACTCATAAGAGATGTACTCTTATGGATCCCCACACACGGCCGCGCAAAAGCAGGACGACCAGCACGAACGCACATTCAGCAGCTATGTGAGGATACAGGTTGTTGTCCTGAAGACCAACCTAGGGCGATGAACGATTGGGAGGAGTGGCGAGAGAGGGTCAGGGATATCCGTGCTGCCAGCACGATATGATGATGATGATGAAATGGTTCCAAATATTGTTATGCATCACAAACAATTCAAGTAAATATCAGTCATTTGTTTACACACAGTTAAAGGATTAATCAGTTCTATTTCAAACAATTCAATTTAGCAGAAGACATTTGTTTGCTCACTGTTTGAATGGGAAACAGTTCTCTTTGGACCATACATAAGGCCTTCTCAATTGCAACCACTCTTAGTCAGAGTGGACCTGGGAACTGTGGCAGTGAAGGAATACACTGTATTCCCAAAAGCTCACACATTACCGGGGCCTCACCATCAGATTGTTTAGTGTCATATCCAGGACACTCTTTGGGGGTGGGAGTCTTACCTCTCTGCAGTCATACAGTCGGTTTGTTCTACAGCTCTGGCTGACTGGGCTTGTAATTTAAAAATAGAATAAAAATAGCAACCAGAAAAGAGTCCAGTTGAAGAATTTATGAATCTGACCAATAGGCTAAATACAATAAAAATCTCACCCCCTTGAGTGAAAGCCTTAAATAACCAGAAATCATCAACAGTTCATCCGCTATGTTGTCGAGTGAGCGGGTCAAGCGAATCAACATCATAGATGGAAGTTGGGGGTTCTCTGCTTTGAGATGGTAGAATAGCTGATGCAACACATCTCGCTTGCCATTGTTCACAGTAACATTTTTTTTATTATCCTATCGGTGGGACTAATTGATAAATAATGATTGATGGTGTTTCGTGATTTTTTGATTGATTTATTTTTTTACTCGAGGATTATAGAGTTTCGTGGAGTCGTTTAATGCTAAGCAACCCGTTCTAGCAGAAGACAATATCATTCCTTTTGTGAATTACTCTTTCCTCAGAATTAAAAGCGTAAACATCAGTTTAGAGTTTAAATTTTATTTATTTCTGTTTTGTTTAGCATAAAATTTTATCATTGACTGCAAATAAATATTCTTTGAAATTTCTCATTTTTTTGTTAATTTATTTTTCAATTATAATTATTATCATTATTATTGATATTATTATTATTAATTTCATTGCTAATATAATGATTTATGCTTTTGATTTTTTTCAAGTTTTCGCATCCATCGCCATATGTTATCAGACTTCCATCTGGGTAACAAATCATTCATCTCCATGTCACTTTACCATAAATCTCTCTCTCTCTCTCTATATATATATATATATATATATATATATATATATATATATCTGTTTAAATCTATCGGTTACTTTGTTCTTTCTTTTCTTCTCATAAACCCTTTCTCGTATAATAACTATTTTATCCTCATCTTACTTTTTCTCATCATGACATTTGTTTTCTCTCGCTGCCTCCCTTTATATATATATATATATCCTTCTCACAGTCTTTATCTTAACTCTCCCTTTCACATTGTATTAGTGTTTAACTTTTTATTTATTTCTTTCAACCTCTTTATCTTCCATCCTTCTCTCTCTCTCTCTCTCTCTCTCTGTCACACTCTTACACACACACACACACACACACAGAGGCACATACATATGAAGGTTTATATGCTAATAAACAAAGAAAGCACACCAACGCCTCTCTCTCACTCTCTCTCTCTCTCTCTCTCTCTCTCTCTCTCTCTCTCTCTCTCTCTTTCCTCACTTTTTTCTCTCAGCAATCTCTTTCTTTCCATATCTCCACTTATCTTTTCCTTTCCGTGTTTCAACCTCTCATTCTCCTTCCATCTCTCTCTCTCTCTCTCTCTCTCTCTCTCTCTCTCTCTCTCTCTCTCTCTTCATTTCAAGTTCTTTCCCTTTCTTTTTCCAACATGTTTTCTCCCGTTTGGCGCAAATGAATTTCTCTGCTACTTCTCACTGTCTTTCTTTTACTTTTCTCTTTTTCTCTCTCACGCTCTCTCTCTCTCTCTCTCTCTCTCTCTCTCTCTCTTTCTCTCTCTCTCTCTATCTATCTATTTCACACACACGCACAAACACACACTCTTTACTTCTCTGTCTCTCTATTTTCTGCACCCCTTCTTTCTAATGTATTACCATCTATTCCAACGTCTCCACTTCCGGTGAACTAACAAATCATATATCTCCATCTCTTCATAACCCACACGCATTCTCTCTCTCTCTCTCTCTCTCTCTCTCTCTCTCTCTCTCTCTCTCTCTCTCTCTGTCCTCAGTCATTACCCTGTCAGCATTTCCATCAGTGAATTTGTTTTCTGCTACACTAATTTCCAATTCCCGTCATTACACAATGGCCATTAGACGAAATCATATTATCAATTGAAAATTACATTCACTTGATAATGGCAAAAGCGACAAACGAAGCGGAAAAATACCACGTGAGATTAAAAAAAAAAAGATTTAAAAAATGATTATAGAAAATATAGAAAATGAAAAAATCAGTTGAAACAAAAAATTTAACCGAAAAAAAGAAAGAATAATTTTTTCATTAATTTTTTCAAAAGATTTCTTTTGCTTGCTCTTTATATTCTCTGTAATGGAGTCAGAGTACAGAGAGAATTCGAATGAAGTTTCCCTTTCAAGTGATGGGTAACATTTACGGACCTTTGATGATTCGGACATATTCAATATTTTTCCGAATTGTGATTGAAAACACGTGTATTGCAGTTGATATCAACGTATGATTAAGGGTACCGTTAGGTCTGTCTTGGGTCTTATTCTTTCGCCCACGATATATATATATATATATATATATATTAATGCAAATTTCATTAAACATAATAGACATTTTATGCCTACATATTTTCTTCTGGATCCGTTCGAATTCCCGTATTACTTTTATCGTATTCGGGGGGAATTGATTTAGGTCTTGTCCATAGTTGTATGTATCCCTAGTACTTTCTGCACGACTTTGAAACAAGTTCAATAGCTCAGCATTTAAAAAAACATTCATGCCCAACAACACAACAACGAAAAATTCTCACCGACAACACAACAATACTCGAACATCAAAATAATAAACAAAAACTTCAGATTCTCGAAGCACTATATATTAGAAACCTGCAACCAGCACTTAATAGAATTAATTTTCAAACCAGTGCTAATGTACTTAAATGTCTTTAGCTACTGGCACTATTTACAGAATAACATTTAAAAGCAAACGCCATAATCTTTAACGGCAAAGACGTCCTTACACAGTAGTAATTTGCTAAAACAAAAGTTACATCACTTTTGTAATAGATCCTCCCCTGATGATGGCCCAAAGTCGGGCAGAAAGTTCTCGGGATACATACAACTATGGACAATACCTAAATCAATTCCTCCCGAATACAATATTAGTAATACGGGAATTCGAACGGATCCAAAAGAGAATATGTAGGCATAAAATGTCTATTATGTTTAATGAAATTTGCATTAACGAAGAAATGCAGCCTATATATATATATATATATATATATATATATATATATAATAACAAATAGATTGACAGAAATACTTAAATAGGTTGACATAGCCAAACTGGCAGGTAGATAGAGAGATAAAGAGGCAAGGATAGATAGATAGATAGATAGATAGATAGATAGAAGGTGTGTACTTGGTGTAGTTGATAATATATCTATTATTATTTGATAATAAGTATGTATAATGAATATATCATCAAGTACATCAAATATATATCTTTCGTCCGTTTACCTTTTTCCACATACATTCTATCCGATGCATTTCATTCTTTCTCGCACAGATAGATAGATAGATAGATAGATAGATGTTTCCGTAATGGTTTTCCATAGACGTATCTCTTGATCTAAAATCTGCTCGCATACAGCACGTTTTATGCCATATATACTATGCGTGGTTAATGATTGAAATATTCAAACATTTGGATCTTTTTTCTGGATATAAATTAAAAAGATAAATTTTGTCTTGTTTGTTTTATATATATATATATATATATATATATATATATATATATATATATATATAAAAGAAATATTATATGAGTCGTGGTAAATAAAAAAAAAAAACAAACGTGAGCATCAAAGCTCTTTTACGTATGCACATAATAGGAAGGACTTTAAAACTTTGTCGTTAAATTATTCCAAGAAAATCTAACTTTAAATTGCTGCTTAGAGCTATGATTAAAGAGGCTGTCGTCTCGATTTTTGATTGACCAAGACAAAAAAAATTAAAATAGTACCTCTTCATGAAGGTACTTTGTAAATAATTATCACCTTCGTTGAGAAAAAAACGACAAATAATTGCATCAGTACAAATAACACATATTCAGTTACTTTCAAGTACATGAAAGAAAATGAGTTATAGATGCCACAGCTCGATGGTGAAAGCATCGTACTTCAGTCTACAAGGTTTTGTTAGGTTTGGTTTGGTTTTATGGTATATCAACCATCGTAGGATATTTAATGCCAAATCCTTTTTATACATATATTGTAAATATATATGATTACATTTGGTTGGGTTTGATGGCATATCAACCGTTGTTGGTCATTTAATGCCAAATCCTTTTTGAACATATACATTAGAGATATATAATATGCATTTTGTTGGTGACGATTTTAAACCAGCCTAAACAAATTCTTTTGCATGTGGTTAAATATTTCCAAGTATTGCTACGTTTAACTAACAATTCAATTAAACATAAGTCATTTGTTTGCACACAGTTAAATGATCAATCAGTTCTATTTCTGAGAATTCGGTTGACTAAAAGTCATTTGATCGCACACAGTTCAAATATCAAACAGTTCTATTTGACCAATATATAGGAACCATAGGTACTACCACTCTAGGTCAGAGTGGACCAGGGAGTAATAGCAATGGTCATGAAGAGTTATTTCACATTCCCTAATACTCCAGAGCTGGAGCCTTACCCTCATATGGTTTAATGTCTTAAACGGGGCACTTGGTGAGGAAACTTACCCTTCTGGGATCAAGCTGTCAGAAATTCTTAATTTTAGTTTTCTAATGCACAAAAGCGAGTCAAAGGTTTTGCACGATTCTTGTACGTGCTAATTTGCTGCTTTTACGAGGATCATTAAATAAGTTTCCAGACTTTTTTCGTATGGGCACATGAAACTCTAGTCCCCTTCGAAGTAACCTCCTCCGGATGCAATGCACTTGTTGGACCGTTCCAACAACCTCTGGAAGCCCCCGTGGAAGTCCTCTTGTGTGAGCGTGTCAACCTTCGTCACAGCCTCTTTCATCTCCTCAATTGCCTCATAACGACAGCCCCTGAGCTTAAGGAATAACTAAAAGTCACAGAGAGCAAGGTCTCGACTATAGGGAGTGTGGGGAACTGTCTTGATACCCATCTTGGTCAAATAGTCTGTGACAAGGATGGAGTTATGGACTGGTGCATTGTCCTCGTGGAAATGCCACTGATCCAATTTGAAGAGTGCAGGCCTCTTCCGACGGAATCTCTTCCTGAACTCCCTTAAAACCTCAACATAGTAACCCTAGCCCTAACCCTAACCCTTTGGCCAATCAACTCTGGTTTTCTGACTTCCTTACTACTCCCACACCTCTCATCATCCCTCACAGACTCCCTGCCTTCCTTGAATCTCTCATGCCACTCAAAACCTGATGCTCGATTAATGCAAGTTGCTCCAAAAGCAGTCTGAAACATTCCATAGGTTTCTGTGGCATTTTTTGCAAGTTTAAACACAATTTTATTGCATATCGTTCTTCCTGACGTCCAGATTGAATTTTTGAAATTCCCCACCTGTGACAATCAGGCTTTTGTAGGATGTATTCCAATTGCTGCAGTAGCTGTTCATTTGAACCTGAAATCATAAAAATTGGTCAGTCATCTCATAAGATGTATAGCAATAACATACTGAATTCATTTTCAAGAGTCTACGACAATTTTAAATGCCCGTACAAAAATAGACTGTAAACTTATTGAATGCACCACGTATATCACGTGAACGAAGCAGTCTAAGCCTTGTAGATGGTATCGTGGTAGTTGGTTCGCTGACATGCTATGCATTGCTTCATGCACAAATGAACGTACAATGAAGCCAGATTCGGGAACTTTTGTTTTATGAATTCGAACTGGGCTATAACGTCGCGTGAGCAAAAACAAAAAAAATTTGTATGAAAGGTAAAGGTGTTCTTAATCACAGATGGTTGAAGAAATTTCGCTTGTGTTGCAAAAACCTTGATCATCAGGAAAGGTCAAGTAGGCCAAAACTAAAGGCCGTGCTAAAAGCTGTTGAGAAAACCAACTATAAAAAAGTAAGTCAAGTTGGCAACCATAGTCGACGGTGACCCGAAGGCTTCCTTTTCAATAGCTACTTCACCGAGATATAGGGAAGGGCGCTACTCCTTTTCCTGGATTACTCCACTTTACCCTTGATACATACCTTATAACGCTGAGTGTTAAGCAAGGAGGCATCAAGTACTATTTTTGAGTCTTTGGTATGACTCGACCAGGGATTGAACACCAGTCTCCCGGGCTATTGGCGAAGACTCTAACCGCTTGACCAATATATTTCTACTATGATATTGGGTTATTCTATATTTTTCTCTGCATGGTTTGGAAAAATATCCAATTAATTTTAAGAATTTTATGAAATTTTGTTTAAGGAATATTTTATGAAGGTTAAAGGCTTAAGTATTAGTTGGTTGGTTGTTTGGGTTTTATGGCTTTATAGGTTAGTTAACGCCAAATCCATTTTTATGCAAATAGTTCTATTTCAAACAATACAGTTTAGCATGTGTACACAGTTTAATAGTCAAAAACATTTCTATTTCAAACTATTCAACTTATTCGAATAATTCTAATTCATTTTAGTATAAGTTCATAGTTTACCGGACATTGGCCAAGCGGTTAGAGTGTTCGCCAGTGGCCCGGGAGACCTGGGTTAAATCCCAGATCGAGTCATACCAAAGACTCAAAAAAATGGTACTTGATGCCTCCTTGCTTAACACTCAGCATTATAAGGTACGGATCAAGGGTAAAGTGAAGCAATCCAGGAAAAGGAGTAACGCCCTCCCCTACACCTTGGTGTAGTAAGCTATCGAAAAGGGAGCCTTCGGGTCACCCTCGAATATGGTCGCCAACTTACATAGTTTAGATGTCAAAACAATTCTATTTCGAGCAATTTAGTTTAGCATAAGTACGCAGTTTAAATTTCAAAACAGTTCAATCTTAAACAACTCAGTTTAGCCTTAATACCCAGTTTAGATGCAAAATCAGTAAACCCAAGAAACCACGGTTTAATTCTATGTAACCCATAGATAGTACCCTTATCAGATGCTACCACTCAGGGCCATAGTGAACATGGGAGTGATGGCAATGAAAGGGTACTCTGCATACCCCAAAACTCCTGCATTACTGGAACCTAACCATCTGATTGTTTAGTGTCATATCCAGGACACTCGTTGGGGGGTCTTACCCCTCAGCAGATGTGCAGTCGGTGTATTCTTCAGGCCCAGCCTACTGGGCTAGCTTAAGTATCAAAAAATGTTTTGCGTTTCATCTATTATAAGCTTATTTACTGCTAAATATAGAAAAAAATAAAGTGAACACTCTCTAAATGTGCTAATTTTATCATTTTGCATTCATTGACTTAATTCTATCATTTTATCTTTAGTCGATATAAGGGTTCTTGCTGAATAAATCCTGGAAATCCCTGTCCCGAAGCTCCGTAATAGTTCAAGACTTTTGACAGATAAACAATTCGGTTTCGTCAGACTATTAACAGAGAATGTCTGAGTATTCAATCTTGGATCTAAGTAACACTATATTTCTTTCGAAAACAATACCTTTGCGTGAAGGTCCCATTCGAGTAAAACCTAATTAGCATATTCACCACTGAGTAGAACATGACGTGGTTATACGTCACGAATTGTTATTCCTCCAGAGAATATGAGGTAGACATGCGTCACGAATTGTCTCTTCTCTTAGGCACACCACACGCACACACACACACACACACACACACACACATATATATATATATATATATATATATATATATATATATATATAATGGAATTTTCCAAACGCTTTGAATATTATAAATTTATTGAGACCTGATTCAAGAAATTTAAGAAAATAAGCAGATTCAGCACAAAAAAACAAGCACATAAATAAACGAATATTTTGTTTTAAAATGAATATCATTAAATTGAAAAAGAGCAATTCTGACTCCATTATGTGCAATTTTTAATTATTTTGCTTATAGTTTAGTTTCTTGGTTTAATGGCATATCAATCCTCGTAGGTTATTTAATGCTAAAGCATCGTCGTAAAACTCAGTGATACTGCTATTTGAACCGTAGCTCGTGGGTGGGGATAAAGTCTTCCTAACCTTTCTTAGGGGGTATTAGTCAAAAAGTGAACTTACGAGTGCGACTGGAGTTCGAACTTGATCATAACAAAATTTTATGGCATATCAACCATTGTAGGTTATCTAATGCCAAATTCTGTTTTTATGTATTTATTAGATATATATGATTTGGTTTGGTTTGGTTTTATGGCATATCAACCATTGTTGGTTACTTAATGCCAAATCAAGTTTATACATATGTATTGAATATATATGATTTCATTTGGTTTGGTTTTATAGCATATCGACCATTGTAGGTTATTTAGTGCCAAATCATTTTATACATATATATTAAATATATGTGATTCGGTTTTATGGCATATCAATCCTTGTTGGTTATATAATGCCAAATCCTCTTTATGCATATGTATTAAATATCTATGATTTGGTCGGTTTTAAGACATTGCTGGTTGCTTAATGCCAAATCCTGTTTATACATATATATTAAATATATAGCTTTGGTTTGGCATATCAACCAAATCCTCTTTATACATATATATTGTATATATAGGATTTGGTTTGGTTTTATGGCATATTAACCATTGTTGTTTACTTTATCCCAAATCTTGATTATACATATATTTTAAATATACATGATTGCGTTTCGTTTTATTTGGCTTTTTAGCATATCAACCATTGTAGATTATTAATGCAAAATCTTCTTTATATATATATATATATATATATATATATATATAAAATATGATCTGTAAACGTTTTTTATTGAAAACATTTTCAGTCGAGCCTGAGCTTATTTTTTGCACTCAATTAAATGGTGTCAATTATTTCTATCAAACACAAATAATTCTTTTTGCTATTACTTTACAATTAATCATTTAACTTAATAGTTTCAACAATTGATTTGCAACAGCTACAAATCAACACAGTCTTTTTGTTTGCACATATTTAAATGTATATATATGTATATATATAATTTGTAAGGGAATAGTTTTTGGGTAATTTCATTTTTAAATAAATCAGAACTAATGTGTTGGCACTCTAGTATTGTAGTTAAATGGTTTCTGTTATTGCAAACATTAGAAATTTAATTAGTTCATTGGTTGGTTGGGTTTGAAGGCATATCAACCTTTGTAGGTTATTTAATGCAAAATCCGTTTTGATACAAATAATTCTATTTTAAACAAATCAGATTTAGATAAGTACACAGTTTAAATGTAAGTACATTTTAATTCTGAAAAACATTTCTATGTTAAGCTATTCAGTTTAGTCAAACAGTTCTAATTCAGCTAATTCAGTTTAGTATAAGTACAGATTTTGTTTACAAACAGTTAAATGTAAAAACAGATCTATATTAGACAAGTCAGTTTATTGTAAGTACAGTTTCAAAAAACATTTCTATTTCAAACTATTCAGTTTAGTCAAACAATTCAGTTTAGCATAAGTATGCCGTTAGTTCTATTTAACACATAGAGAGGGTCCTATCAGGTGCTACGACGCCGGGCCAGAGTTGACATGAGAGCAATGGCAATGAAGGTGTGCTCATCATTCCCCAATGCCCCAGCATAACTGGAAACTAACTAGCAGATTGTTTGGTGTCATACAGGACACTCGTTGGGCGGGGGCCTACCCCTCTGCAGAGAAGTAGTCGGTGTATTCTACAGCCCCAGCCAACTGGGCAACCCATGGTTTTAGTCGGAAAGTGGACGTAATTGTGGGACCCGAGTGCCAAGTCGTTTACTACGAGGCCGCAAACCAACACGTTCGACAGTATATATATATATATATATATATATATATATAACCAGGACAATATTAATCATTTCTTAATGAGGCGTTTATAAGTATTGCTATTTAATTCTAATTATTCTATTTAATATTATTCAATCATTAGCACAAAGTCAAATGGTTCCAAGTCTTTCAATATAATATTAATAAGTCAATTTCGGCACATATTTAAAGAGTTTCAAGTATTGCTAATCAACTCTAATAATTCTATTCAACATTACTCATTCATTTGCACACAATGACATGGTTCTACTTATTGCTATGAATTACTAACAATTCAATTTAGCATATCATTTGTTTGCACAGAGTTTCAAAAGTCAAGCAGTTCTTTTGGACCGATAGATAGGACCCTATCAGGTGCTACCACTCCGGGCCAGAGTTGACCTTGGAACGATGGCAATGAAGGGGTACTCCGCATTCCCCAAAGTTCCAGCATTACTGAAGCCTCACCATCAAATCGCTTGGTTTAATATCCCGGACATTTATGGGGGAGTCTTACTCCTCTGCAGAGAATCAGTCGGTGTACACTATAGACAGCCGACTGTGCTAATGTAATTTTAATGACAGGATTTTCTAAAAGTTTAATCAATACACTCACAGGAATATTAATTTTAGATTTTATTACGTCTCAACAGGTTAAAAAATTGTTTTTCCTGTTTATATTATTCATTTTTTAGCAAACATCATATTTCTTGATATGTGAATGACTAATCGTGCTCAAAACATGGGTCAATAAAATAACCCAAAAATCTTAATTCGCTCAATATGCGCTAATTGTAGCTCTTTTAAATATAATTGAAATTTTTTAAACAAATATATGGTTTACGCATAATTTCACTTTTTAGTGGGGTCCTTGCTTGTCTGTTACTTGACGTTCTTGAATCAGGACCCTTTAATTTCATAATATTCAAAGATTCTCTATATTTCCGTTACATTCAGAATATATTATTCATAGATCCACGAAATAATTACTTAACACAAACATTGTCATACAC
Organism: Sepioteuthis lessoniana; assembly: GCA_963585895.1. Classification (NCBI taxonomy): domain Eukaryota; kingdom Metazoa; phylum Mollusca; class Cephalopoda; order Myopsida; family Loliginidae; genus Sepioteuthis; species Sepioteuthis lessoniana. The sequence continues at coordinate 61,357,770 of OY757934.1, forward strand.
AGACAGACTGTTTCGTTGTATCAAATCTGTTCAGAATCGTTAGACCCACAAGAGATCAATCCCGGCTGACATTACGACAGTCACATATCTTACCTCAGGGCCATCGTCATTCGCAGCATAACCAAAAGAAGTTTTTACGAATAGCTTTAACATATAAGTAATCAGCTAGCGGTGTGCTCAATTCATGCGAAGAACTTCTGCCTTTCAGAGTATGTGGCAGCCGGTAAATTACCCACTCGAGCGCTAAATTCACGTTGGGGAAGCATATACATACATACATACATACATACATATATATATATATATATATATATATATATATATATATATATATATATATATATAAGCGCGTGTGTGTGTGTCGGCGTAGTGTTCCAAAATATATGCATATATATATATATATATATATAAAGAGAGAGAGAACGAGAGAGAGAGAGAGAGAGACGAACTCATGTTGTCATAACAATTCTCTCTCTCTCTCTCTATATATATATATATATATATATTACTTGAATTAGGATCCCTTAAATCAATACATCCAAAGATTCTTGATTATTTCGTTACATAGATGATTTATTATAAATGGATCCCTGAAATGATGACTTGGTACACACACACACACACACACACACACACAAAACATACACACAGACATATGTTAACGTAATATTACAATATATATATATATATATATATATATATATATTGAAACATTACGGTGCTAATATATATATATATATATATATACATATATATGAGAGAGAGACACTCAGTAATTCATCGGATTTATTTCTATTGAAACTAGAACAAATATAAGCACAACATTGTCAATTGATCAAGTTTTTAGTCACATAATCTTCTTTTTCAACATCGTCGTTACCATTGGTTGTAGACATTTTTCCAACAATATTCAAAAACCTGCTTACTGCACTTGTAAATATATTTACACGAAAAAACTTTCAAAATCGTGTTGCCCAGTCGGCTGGGGCTATAGAATACACCGACTTCACCTCTGCAGAGGGGTAAGACCGTGGCCGTCGCAATAATACCAAGGGTAGCCGGATCTTCAGATTCCAGTGGCTGACGTCACTATCAGTAGATATTAGTTTTATTCACAACACAACGTCTTTCGGCGTTGACTGTTTCAGAACCAAACATGCCTTCCACATGTGTTGTACTAAAATGCAAAGGGAATTACAAAAATGGCCCCAGAGTTCATTATTTTTCGTTTCCAAGAAGTAAGCATTTATTTGATAAATAGAAACATGCCATTAAAAGGGAGAATTTTACCACAAGTCCATTTAGCAAGGTAAATAGTTAAAATTTTAATCAGTTCCAATTCTATGACTCCACCAATGAGTGTCCTGCATATGACACTAAACAATCTGATGATAGAGGTTCCGGTTGTGCTGGAGCTTTAGATAATGCGGAGTACCCCTTTATTGCCATCGCTCCCAGGTCGACTCTGGCTCGGAGTGGTGGTACCTGATAAGGGTCCTATCTATGGGTTAAATAGAACTAACCCGTGTTTCTTTCACTATACTGATTTTTGCATTTAAACTGCGTATTTATACTAAACTAAATTGTTTAAAATGAAACTGTTTTGACCTTGGAACTGCGTACTACTGCTGAACTGAATTGCTCGAAACAGAACTATTTTGACGTCTAAACAGTGTACTTATACTGAACTGAATTATCTGAAATAAAACTGTTTGACATTTAATCCTGTGTCTTGCCCAGTCGACTGGGGCTGTAGAATCCACTGACTGCACTTCTGCAGAGGAGTAAGACCCTCCCCAACGAGTGTCCTGGATATGACACTAAACAGTCAGATAGTGGGACATTGAGGAATACGGAGCACCCCTTCATTGCCATTGCTCCTAGGTCCACTCTGGCCCGGCGTGGTAGCACCTGATAGGGACATATCTATGGGTTAAATAGAACTAACGGCATACTTATGCTAAACTGAATTGTTTGATTAAACTGAATAGCTTGAAATAGCTTGTTTTTGGCAATTAAACCGCTCTTATATTTAAACTGCGTGCTTATGATAAACAGAATTATTTAAAATAGAACTGTTTTGTCATTGAAACTGTATTTACACTAAACTGAATTGTTATTTATAACTCTTTGAATAAACTGAATAGTTTGAAATAGTAATGTTTTTTGACAACTAAACTGTATATTTATGCTAAACTGAATTTTTTTAAAAATAGAACTGATAATTTACATAAAAATGGATTCGGCATTAAATAACCCACAAAGATTTATATGCCATAAAACCCAACCAACCGACCAACCAACCAAATCAAAAATGTGCCCAGAACGAGACGAGAATGTCCGTCGTATATTTGAAAATTATAGTATATTTCATTTCATACATTTTATAAAGGACAGCCTTTGCATAAGCATATTTACCAACCCCTCCGTTCAGGCAGGATATGACACAAGGTCAATTTTTAAGCGGAGTTTAACAGGTTTGAATTCAGAGTTTTCCTTCTCCAAACCGTGCTTCTTTCACTATACTGATTTTTGCATTTAAACTGCGTATTTATGCTAAACTAAATTGTTTAAAATAGAACTGTTTTGACCTTGGAACTGCGTACTACTGCTGAACTGAATTGCTCGAAATAGAACTATTTTGACGTTTAAACCGTGTACTTATGCTGAACTGAATTATCTGAAATAAAACTGTTTAACATTTAACTCTGCGTTCACAGCCTTTGCATAACGGCTATTGTCATTGGAAATTAATTTCGGCGACACGAGTTCAAACCTTTTGACGTGGCTGTTTTCCTTTCACTAGGTGCTAATCCCCATGGTATCCCCCCAGCAATGTTTAAATTATAAGGGTTGCTATAACTTTTATTTTTGATGGGTCAAGGAGAAAAACACTTAGATAAAACTAGATATTGATTCGTTGGTTGTGTTTGACGGCCTATCAACCCTTGTAATTTTTTTTTAATGCCAAATCCTGTTCTTATATACGTGACACTATGGGTGGCATCCGTTTCTGTGGCTGTGGGTGCCAGTCAGAGAATCTCTTTGTCTGTCTTGGCGCGAAATCCACACAAAAGGCTTTTGCGCGAGATCTCCCACGAGACCGGAAGTGGACGAGGGAAGGAAGGTCCGAGAGAGGCCAGAGGGACACTGCCAAGAGAATGACAGTTAGCTGAAGGGAGCAGAAGAGACCAGTTGACAAAATAGGTCAGTCAGGAGATGAGAGTCCTGCAGAGAGGAGACCAGTCAATAGAAGTCAGAAGGGGGCTACTAGGACCTGTTGACCTACCGATGCCGGGTTGACCTACGCGAGTCAGAATTGCTAGTGGCTTTGTGAGAGTTTTTGCTAGAGTACACGCTCGTGTTAGCTCACAGAATGCACAAAAAGTGTCACAGACTTCCCCCTCTTATGCTTGTATCTAACCCAAGCCCGTTTGTTTGTTCTTCTTTTCTTCCACCCCTTCGGTTGTGTATTTTGTGTGTTGGTAAAAAATGTGAAATACTCCTGGCCGGAGATGAGAAAAACCACTAGACGATTCTAATGGCCATGAGTAGTTTGATTGGAGATCTGCCAGCAGTGTATTGTCACATATAAAAATATTTGAATTGTAAATAATTTGTAGTTTAAAATTTTTACACAAGCCAAGACTCATTTGTTTATTTACAGTTAAATTGTTTCAAGTATTGCTACTTAAGATTAATAGTTTTCATTGAACACAGTTAAATGTTTCCAAGTATTGCTAACACTAATGTTTTTTGTTATCTTTTGCACACAGGGAAAATATTTCAATTATTGCTATCGAACGCAATTAGTTTTAATTTAACACAGTTAAATGTTTTCAAGTTTTGCAACCTAACACTAATGTTTCTATTTGCACACAGCGAAATATTTCCAAGTATTGCTATCTAACACAATTCGTTTTATATGCACACAGCTAAATGTTCCCAAGTATTGCAATCAAATACAATTAGTTCTATTTGCACACAGTTTAATGGTTTCAAGTATTTCTATCTAACACTAATAATTTTATTTGCACCCAGTTAGATGGTTTTAAGTATTTCTGTCTAACACTAAAATTCTATTTGCACAGAGTTAAATGGTTTCAAGTATTTCTGTCAAACACTAATAATTTTATATGTGCTCAGTTGATTGGTTTCAAATATTTCTAACACCAATAGTTTTATTTAAATATAGTCAAACGGTTTCATGTATTGCTAACATTTATAGTTTTATTTAAATATAGTTAAATGGTTTCGAGGATTGCTAACATTTATAGGTTTATTTAAATATAGTCATACGGTTTCAAGTATTGCTAATATTTATAGTTTTATTTAAATATAGTCGAACGGTTTCAAGTATTGCTAATATTTATAGTTTTATTTAAATATAGTCATACGGTTTCAAGTATTGCTAATATTTATAGTTTTATTTAAATATAGTCAAACGGTTTCAAGTATTGTTAATATTTATAGTTCTATTTAAACATAGTTAAATGGTTTTGAGTATTGCCATCTAACACTGATAGTTTCTTTTGCACATAGTTGAATTTTTCAAGTATAACTATTTAAACCCAGCAATTCGATCCAACATTATTCTTTCATTACTCACAGTTAAATCCTTCCAAGAATAGTAAAGAATTAAATAGGGCTGTACTCAACTTTTCCCAACGACTGCGTTTAGTGTCGTACCCAAGACGTTCTTTCATGGTTGTCTTACTCCACTCCAGAGATACAATCAGCGTATTCTACACCTCCAACTGACTGGGCTAAAAAAATTATTCGACTTTACATTTTCGCCTTGTGTTGCATCCTACCCGTGTGTGGCTAAATACGTACAATGGCACCACTTTCTCACACAAAAAAACTTATAACCTGAAAATAGATGGGCGTAGTGGCTAATGTGCTAGGCTGTGATATCGTAGTAAGCGAGTTCGAATTCCAGTTGTGTTATTTCTTCATTTTCGTACTAATAACCCTGACAATGTTATTAACTCCCTTACACCCCAATGATGATGGTTAGAATGTTTGCCAATAGTCAGGGTGACCTGGGTTCAATCCCAGGTCGAGTCGTACCAAAGATTAAAAAAAAATGGTACTTGATGCCTCCTTGCTTAACACTCGCTATTACAAGGTATGGATCAAGGAAAAAGTGGACCAATCAGAGAAAGGAGTAGTGCCCTCCCCTGCACCTTGGTGTAGTAGCTATCGAAAAGGGAGCCTTCGGGTTACCCTCGACTACGGTCACCAACTTTACTTAAACCAGGCCATTGTCTTAATGAGTAGAGTGTACACCAATGTTCCCCGAGACCGGGGTTCAATCCCAGGTCGAGTCATACCAAAGACTCAAAAAATGGTACTTGATGCCACCTTGCTAAACACTCAGCATTAAAAGGTAAGGATCAAGAGTAAAGTGGAGCAATCCAGGGAACGGCGTAGCGCCCTCCTCCACACCTCGGTATGGTAGCTATTGCAAAGGGAGCCTTCGGGTCACCCTCAATGACGTTCCCCAACTTTCTATATATAATTTTATCTTTGGTAAAAAAAAAAACTTACTGCTCTGTAGAGTTTGATCATGAATAATAAATAATATCGTATTTGTATAATGTTGAATTAAAAATAATAAAATCTTGATTCTGTTTTATTTAGGTGGAAACCACATTCACCAATTTTACTACTAGTCCCACGAATGTTCTTTTACAGGAATGGCTTTGGTTTTAAATAACTGAAGAAGGTTGATATGCCATTAAACAAAATCAATCATATTTGAAAATTGACAAAAAGAGAAAACTATATATGGTTTTATCTGTTTGTTTAAATTTCTAAGATAAAGCTTGATCATTTTTATCGCTTATGACATTCAAACTGCAATTTTCACCCTTATTGTTATACTCACCACGTTTCGGCCGATATGTCCTTCCGCCTTCTCCATGTGTCTCTTGTCAAACTCAGGAGCCTACACAGAACCTCGAACTGAACCCTTTATTTAATCCACGGGGTAAATTGTTCTAATTCTGTTGGTGTGTAACCGGAAAGAGACCACGTGATATGAGAACCACGTGGTCAGATTTAGACCAGTCAGAATCGAGAGTCGAGCCAGGAATCCGCAGCCGATCAGAGGCATCAGTGTCGTCTCAGACGAGACGGCTTGCAAGGGGGTGCAAGTGTTGGCACCCACTGGCTCCAGGAAGAAGATAGGGGGCAAGAAGAAGTCCCCTCTCTGAGCATATGTCTCTCCATCTATCTCTCAAACTGTGTGCCCCTTTCGAGAATAAAATGAGAGATATATTTTTATAAAGAAGTGTGTTTCGTTTCGTTAATTGAATTTCGTAAATCATGTTTGATTATCTCGTTGATGATTCTATAAAAGACAATACACCAAAAAGGCCGAAGGACATATCGGCCGAAACGTAGTAGGTATCACAATGAACATGAAGACAATGGTCCGAATAGTCTAAATGATAAAGATAATGTGTGTTTCTATGTGTGCCTTTGTGTCTGTTTGTCTGCAACCTACAATAGATCGACACATTCAAAATGTCTTAATTTAGAGATTAAGTAAATTAGCAGACCAATTTACAGCTGATAGGATAATTTGGTGAAATCTCCATTTGCACTTAATGTCATATTTTTTCTTCAATAATTCATCGAAATTCTCGGAGACAACTCTGAAATACAAATTAGTATCCTTTCCGTCCTTCTTCAATAGAAGTATCATCATAATCATAAAACGGGAACCTAAACGGCCTAACGGATCCTCTTGTTTAAAAGTAAAATTCTCACATTTTAGAAAATAGTGAGCATTTGATTTGGGGGGGGGTATTTTATTTGTTTTTTTTGTTGTTTTTTTTTTTTGCTTTGTTTTAATTTTAGTGTATGTCAGAACTTTTCGGTTGTCGCAATGAAGTAAAAAATATCATTGGATTATTTTATTTGATTCTTTCTGTAAAGAAACCTATTAAGATCATCATCATCATATCGCGCTGGTAGCACGGATATCCGTGACCCTCTCTTGCCACTCCTCCCTATCGTTCATCGCCCTCGGTAGGTCTTCAGGACAACATCCCGTATCCTCACATAGGTGCTGAATGTACGTTCGAGCTGGTCGTCCTGCTTTTGCGCGGCCATGTGTGGGGATCCATAAGAGTACATCTCTTATGAGTTCATCTCTGCTTCTCCAGGAGTGTCCTGCATGTCTGGTTCGTCTAACTTGAATAGTTTTCGTGATAGGGGGCAGGTGGCCGTACAGTTGGTGTCTTGTGTGGTGTTGCTTCCAGGACTTGTTCAGGATTGCACGCAGCATTCTTGTGTAATTGCCATCTAGCTTCTTCTCCAGCCGTTTTGTTAGCGTCCATGTAGTGCATCCATATAGCAGTATCGATGTGACCGCTGCCTGGAAGAAACTGCGTTTCATTTTATCGGTTAGGTCTTATTTCCATATAATCGATAGCCTATTGATAGCTGTCCATGCTTTCGTTAACCTCGTTTCGATGTCCTTTTCGGTTGATTCGACGCTGCTTCCTAGGTACGTGAATTTGTCTACTAGTTTAAGAGGGGTTCCTTCTAGAGTGGTGATGTCCCCCGTTTGGTTATAGCACATATATTCCGTTTTGTGTGCATTAACATAGAGGCCTATGCCTGCGGCTGCTCGTTCCAAACTATGCAGTAGTGTTTCGGCTTGGTCAGGTGTATTTGCCAGTATTGCTATGTCATCGGCGTAGTCGGCGTCGGTGCGTCTCAATTAAAATCCTTATTTCTATTGGTTCATTTTGTAATCATGGTCGGAAAATAGTTTGAATTTGAATAAAATATACATGAACCAACGTTTCTTTTGTCTTCTGGTATTTTTGCATGTATATTCAGGTTGGTCAAAGAGTAGGAATCATAAAAGTAATTCCATTTTTTAGAAAAAGAACATTTTTTCTTTTTATAAATTAATTTGAACCGAATCCTTTTTTATTTCTTTTCTTTTCTCGTTATTCAACATTCTCTCTTTCCTTCTTTCTTTCTTTCTTTCTTTCTTTCTTTCTTTTGTCTTCTGTTTTTTATATTTCCTTCTCTTCTCAGTCCATTTTTTTTCTCTTTTTTCTTTTCTTCGTTTATTTTTTCTCTCTATTAAAAGTTTATTTTATCTATTTCTCAAAGTTTCTTTCATTCTTTCTTTCTCTCTTTCTTTCTCCCATTTTTCTTCTTTCTGTGTAATCAAAATCGATATTCGTTCTTTCTTTCTTACACCGTTTTAATTCTTTTTATCAATCATTCTTTTTCCTCTTTCTTCTTATAATGTATTAATTCCTTTCCTTTTTCTCTTTCTTATATTTTCATCTTCGTGTCTAATGAAAATTCATTTTCACCCTTTCTTCCTTTTTTCTTTATCTCCTCATTTTTCTTCTTTCCCTCTCTTCACTACGTTTCTTTCTTTCTTTCTTTCTTTCTTTCTTTCTTTCTTTTAATTTTCTTTCTTTTTTCTGTCATCCATTTTCTTGTTTCTCAAATGAAAATTTATTTTCGTTCTTTCATTATTTTTCCTTTTTCTTCTTTCAATTCAAAAAGTATAATTTCCTTCTTTCTTTCATTTTCTTCTTCAAAGTTTATGTTTGTTCTTTCTCTCTTTTTTTTTTTTCATTTTCGATTTTTCATCAAACACATTCTTTTCTTTCCTTTTCAGTTCTTTTATTTTCTTCTTCCCATCTAATCAAAATTCTTTCTTTCTTTCTTTCTTTCTTTCTTTCTTTCTTTCTTTCTTTCTTTCTTCTCGAAAAGTCTTTCTATCCTTTCTTTCGTTCTTTCATTTTCTTCATCCTCAATTTTTTTCCTTTCTTTCTTTTGCCATTTTTCTTTTTTATCTTTCTTCTCAAAATTTCACTCTTTCCTTTTTTGTGTGTGTGTTCTTTCATTTTTTTATTTCCGTCTAATCCGAATTTTTCTTTTTTTCTTTCTTTCTTTCTTTTTTTCATTCTTTCTTTCTTTCTTTCCTTCTTTCTTTTTTCATCGAATTTGTTCATATAGATGCCTGGAAGTTTTTATATAAATCAAAATAAGCGAAGATTGAGCCTCTTTCTGACTAATGAACCATTAGAAAGAATGTTTAGATAGGATGTTCGTTGTCTTGTCATTTAGTAGGCTGGGTAAAAACCAAATAAGAAATCTTATAGTCAGCCATATATTCACCCTGTTTTGCTATCGGCATTCTTATCCAGTGAAATGACAATAGTAGAAGAACACGATGATTTTGTCACTGAAAATTAATATATCTAGAACATTCATTTGATTCGGTCATTTCTTTCTATTGTCTATATTCGAAAGAAGAATGTAATTGTTTCTTTCGTTCTGATCGACGATTTTTTCTCAGAACTTTCAGTAATGCTAAACTGGTTTGTGATTTTTGGTTTCTCTCTTTTATGGCATGGCAATCTTCGTGGGTTATTTTATACCAAAGCCATCCTTGTGGAAGAAGGCCGTAACGATAAGAATGTTTGCAAAGCTCTTTCTTCAACATATTATTTCATTCTGTTTTGTTTGATTTGTTGTTTTTTTTGTTTTTTTTTTTCGTCGGTCGTATTTTTCTTTTTTCATTGAATTTTTATTTCATTCTTTCTTTCACTGTTATTGTCAGAATACTACTTTTCTTTCAATTCTTTCTTTTCTTCTTTATTTCTTTCTGTCGAGTGGTATTTCTATCTTACATTTCTCCTTCTTTCTCCTACTATAATTATCAGAAGACTTCGTTTCCTTCAATTCTTTTTCTTTCATGTTTCCTCCCTTCTCTACTGTCCTCCCTCATTCTTTCTACCCTTCCTTCCTTTCTCCCTTCTTTCAAACCTTTTATTTTATTCTAATTTTGAACATTTCTTCCATATTTTTTCTTTCTTTACCACACTGTAAATTGTTAGCTTTCTTTCTTTCTTTCTTTCCCTACCAACATTCTTTCTTTTTTTCTATCTTTCTTTCCCTACCAACA
>OY757934.1:61372727-61392727 GCA_963585895.1 Sepioteuthis lessoniana
TTCCATTTGACCCAGAGATAGGATTCTATCAATTGTTACCACTCATGGCCAAAGGGGACCTGGACATGATAGCAATGACGGGGTTCTCCATATTCATCAAAGCTCAAGCATAACTGAAGCCTCACCATCAGATTTTTTTGTTTAATATCAAGGACACACTTTGCGGCGAGGTCTTACCCCTTTGTAGGGATGCAGCCAGTGTAATCTACAGCCCCAGCCGACTAAGCTATTCGTTTTGAGAGTCTGACCCCTCTGCAGAGATGCAGGTGGTGTATTTTACAGCCCCTGCCGACTGGGCTATAATCAATTGAGGAAATCTCTTAAATGTCATCTGCACGTATTCAAACCAGAAAAAAACATTTTTATAGTTGGATATTTATAAGTTCCACTCAGGTTTTTAAACTCAGCCGATTCAAATTAACCCTCCTGTTTGGCAACTCCTCTAAATACCAATGTTCGATAATTTTTAAGAATCTACTCGATTCATTTTTGACAAGGTTTTGAAAAGACCTTGTCAATGTTTTTCTTCAAGATTTCAACATACTGCTTTTCGACCATCTTACATGAATCGAGCATCAGTTTTTGAGTGGCATAAGAGATTCATGGAGGGCAGGGAGTCTGTGAGGGATGATGAGAGGCGTGGGAGAAGTAAGAAAGTCAGAACACGAGAGTTGATTGGCCAAAGGGTTAGGGTTACTATGTTGAGGTTTTAAGGTAGTTCAGGAAGAGATTCCGTCGGAAAAGGCCATACTCTCTCACAGTATGTATCTTTCTCATACACACACACACACTCTCTCTCTCTCTCTCTCTCTCTCTCTCTCTCTCTCAGAGAAGCACATACACACACACTCTCACACACACATACATTCTTTCTCTCATGCTCATATACACACTCACCCTCTCTCCCTCTCTCTTGAAATCCGTCCTTATTCTTCGCTCCCGGTTGTTCTTCTAGACTGCATCCAGTATCTGCACAGATTTGAGGTATGTAATTCCTGACTGGTCAGCCAACTCTGGCGCGTGTGTGTGTTGGAGTCTATGAGAGAACGTCGTTTATATGTTCTTCCTTATTTCTTCAGCAGTTCCTCGCGCGCACACACACACAAGGCTCTTCTAACGCACTGAGAACTCTAATATTTGATAGTGCAAAATGTAAACAGAAGAAAACTAATATATATGTGTTATAATTCCTGAGCAGACGTGTGTCACCGAAATGGCTAGCGTAAAGTTAGGCGGGTTTCGATTCCAGCTTGAAGTGTCCTACGTGTCTAGCCACACTGAAGAGTTGTGATATAACGAAACAGTCTCTCTGTGGATGACTATATATATATATAGAAAAAGAGTGACATACCGACAGAGAAAGAAAGGGAGAAAAGAGAAATACCACATGATAAGTTTTCTTTTTCCAACCTTTTGTTAAAAAAAAGATAGAAGTCGGTAACTTAGGATATCAACCACAAATTAATTCCATGACTTCAAAAAAGTAGATATTTTTCTCAGTTTAACCTAACTGAGGTCAACGTGTTGAGGATTAACAACGTGAAACTCTTAGTCGAGAGTTTTAGCTAGCTCTATAATTATACCATATCATACTTCAAGATTATTGTGATAAAGCTCTACTGTTTCTTGCATAGAGCACAATAAAGATTGTGTGGATTAAAAACGATTTTCGTGTTAAATTTTAATAATTCGGCCCATTTGGATCTGGTGAGTAGAGTGTTCGCCAATGGCACAGAAGACCGGAGTTCAATCCCCGGTCGAGTCATACCAAAAACTCAAATAATGGTACTTGGTATCGTCTGGCTTAACACTCAGCATTGTAAGGTACGTAACAAGGGTAAAGTAGAGTAATCCAAAGAAAGGAGCACAACACTGACCAACAAAGCGGTGTAGTAGCTATTTAAAAGGGACCGTTCGGGGCGCCCTTGATTATGGTCGCCAACTTGATATATATATAAAATATTTGAGGATATTAAAAACAACTCTCAAAAGTTCACGAAACCTATCGTCAGGTAAGATACTGAATATTCTTATCTATCCGTCTATCTACATCTATATCATTTAATTAAGTCGTACTAACACCACGGAATTCCTTGACTGGCTGTAGCCATCTGTCCATATCATCATCGCAACTGACATGTCTTCCATATTACATTCAGTGTCCACACAGAGATGGTGTAAGTCTTTGTTGGTTTGGCCAAAACTGACACGTCCGGATGTGTTGGTTTGGGGTTTTTTTTATGCCATATCAATTATTTTTGGTTATCAGATTTTTTTTTTTTTTGGTTATCAGATTTTTTAGTTTAATATCAAGGACACACTTTGCGGCGAGGTCTTACCCCTTTGTAGGGATGCAGCCAGTGTAATCTACAGCCCCAGCCGACTAAGCTATTCGTTTTGAGAGTCTGACCCCTCTGCAGAGATGCAGGTGGTGTATTTTACAGCCCCTGCCGACTGGGCTATAATCAGTTGAGGAAATCTCTTAAATGTCATCTGCACGTATTCAAACCAGAAAAAAAACATTTTTATTGTTGGATATTTATAAGTGCCACTCAGGTTTTTAAACTCAGCCGATTCAAATTAACCCTCCTGTTTGGCAACTCCTCTAAATACCAATGTTCGATAATTTTTAAGAATCTACTCGATTCATTTTTGACAAGGTTTTGAAAAGACCTTGTCAATGTTTTTCTTCAAGATTTCAACATACTGCTTTTAACCCTGCCAAATCCTCTTTATATATAAAGATTAAATATATACGATTTTTAAGAATAAGTTCAAATTTTTGCAAACTGTTAAATGGTTTCAAGTATTGCTATCTAACAAAAGAAATTTAACATCAGATATTTATTTACGCATATTCAAATAGTTATACATGATATGTGAAATTATCTTGTTGGTAATTTCATTTTTAAGTAAGTTAAAAGTAGTATTGCTATTGTTTCTACGGACTTAAATTGTTTCAATTATTACTATCATTAATAAGTAAGTAAAATTGGTGACCTAAGTCGAGGCTCCCTTTTCAATAGCTACTACACCGAAGTGTAAGGGACGGCGCCACTCCTTTCATTGGATTGCTCCAATTTACCCTTGATACGTACCTTATATTGCTGAGTGTTAAGCAAGGAGGTATCAAGTACCATTTTTAAAGTCTTTGGTATGACGCGACCTGGTACTGAACCCAGGTCTCCCGAACCATTGGCGAACACTCTACCCACTAGACCAATGAATAATTTTATTCAGAATTTATGATTTGTTTGCTGACTGTGAACTGGTTACAAATATTGCTATTTAATTATTCTAATGAACACCGTTCATTCATTTGCACGCAATGAAACGTTTACAAGTATTGTTACGTTATACCAATAAATCAATTTAGGCACTAAGTGAAATAGTTTCATCATCATAATCCTCATGTTGCGCTGTCAGCACGGATCTCCCTGACCCTCTCCCGCCGCCCGTCTCTATCATTCATTGCTCTCGGCAGGTCGTCAAGGCTAAATCATGTATCGGCAGAGCTGGTGTTTATAGGTTTTAGCTGGTCGTCCTGCCTTTGCTCGTCCATGTGAAGGGGTCCACCGGAGTATGTCGGTTATGAGTTTGTCCCTACTTCTCCAGCAATATCCCACGTGTCTGGCTCGTCTAACTTTAATAGTTTTCGTGATGGGTGGTAGGTGACCGTACAGATGCTGCTTTGTGGGGTGCTGCCTCCAGGACTAATTCAATATAACAATATTTTGAACCATTTAACTGTGTGCAAACAAATGATTAATGTTGTAAAATGGTTCAAATTATTGCTATGCATTACTTAATACTGGATTAAACCTCAGACATTTGTTTACACACAGTTGAATGATCAAACAGTTCTATTTCAAACAACTCAGTTTAGTATAAATCATTTGTTTACACATAGTTTACTGATCAAAGCTCTATTTTAAACAATTTAATTTAGCATAAGTCATTTGTTTAAACACAGTTTAAATTTCAAATTATTCCTCTTGGCCCAGCCATAGGACCCTATCAGGTGCCATCACTCCCAGCCCTAGTGGACCGGGGAGTGATGACAATGAACAGGTACTCTGTATTCTCTAAATCTCGAGCTTCACCATCAGATGGTTTCATTCCATGTCCTCCGGCCTTCTTCAGCTGTTTGTCGAACTCGGGAACCTACACAGAACTTCGAACTACGTCCTTTATTGAATCCACCGGGGTCGACTGTTCTGATTCCGTTAGCCATAACCGGGTACAAGTGTTAAGTATTCCTGTATTGTTACTTGCCTGCAGTCAGGATTGAAACTGCACCCTCCAGATGATGGTCTCCTTAGAAGCTTAGGGAACTAAAATCTATAAGCGTTACGCTATGTGTCCTAGTGAACAGTTTAGAGTGAATTTTTGGGACTTATAAACTTAATGTTCTTACTTCACAATGATTACTACTATTATGTAAGATTTTTTACTTGTGCTCATATTCAGATTTTTTTTAACATAAGTATTGCTTTTCTTTGCACACAGTTAAATGGTTCAAGAATTCCTATTCAACACTAATAATTCTATTCAGCACGATTCATTTATTTGAACTCATTGCAATACTTCCAATGCGGTTTCAAGTTTTGCTATGTAACACTAACAATTCAATTTAACATTAGTCATATGTTTTTTCGTATTTGTGAAGATATATTTTAATACCGTATATTTTGGAAGGCCATGAATTTTAAACTGACTTAAGCATAAAATACCCCAGCAAAGGCTAGAATACTGCAGAGCCAACCAACCAACCACTTATTGATGGATGACTTCTTTGGAATTTAGAATTTCTTTTTCAAATTTTTCAGTCCATTATCCGCTCTCTCTCTCTCTCTCTCTCTCTCTCTCTCTCTCTCTCTCTCTCTCTCTCTCTCTTGCTCGCCCTCTCTCCCTCGCTTGCTCTCTATCTCAACTTACTTCTGTTCTATGACGTCAAGTTTGTCAAACCAAATTGCGCCCAATTGAATTCCTCCATTAATTCCCCCCCCTCTCTCTCTCTCTCTCTCTCTCTCTCTGACTATTTCTCTTTCTTTACCTTACTAGTCAATGAGTATCTTTTCAATATTCTCTTTCATTCTCGATTTTATTTTCATATCTCTCTCTCCCTCTCTCTCTCTCTTCATTTATCTATCAATTTATCTAACAATCTCGCTAGCTCTCTCTCTCTCTCTCTCTCTCTCTCTCTCTCTCTCTCTCTTGCTTTCCCTATCTCTCTCCCTCGCTTGCTCACTCTATCTCAACTTACTTCTGTTCTATGTCGTCCAGTTTGTCAAACCAAATTGCCACACCTCTAAGGCGCCTTTGGTGGTGTAAAAAAAGTAAGACGCCTTTGGTGGTGTAATGGTTAGCAAGCTCGACTAGCAAACCTACACGAGTGAGTTCGAGTCTCATTGGGTGCCTCTTTCATATGGCCTTGTGCCACATCTAAGCAAAAAGCTTAGTAAATTACCAAATTGACATACCTCTCTCTCTCTGACTATTTCTCTTCCTTTACCTTCCCAGTCAATGGTATCTTGTCAATATTCTCTTTCATTCTCGATTTTATTTTCACATCTCTCTCTCTCTCTCTCTCTCTCTCTCTCTCTCTTCATCAAACTATCACTCTATCTCGCTAGCTCTCTCTCACTCCATTTTCTTTTCTCAGAAAACCACAAATGACTCTTTATTTTTTCTTTCTCATTTTCACTGTCCAATCTGCTTTCTGTGATACGAAACGACATTAACTGATAACTTTTTTGTTTTCTTGCTTCATATCAAATAACGTCACGCACAAAACAAATCTCGTAATTTCCCGTAGACAGTCATTTACAATGGCACCGAACAAGAACCATGATAATATTCTGCTGAGCTTCACAAAATCTGAAGAGACGGAGTATTTGAAAAAAGAAAAAAAATCTTGAAATAGGCAATTTAGATGGACATTCTCAAAAAATGTTCCTAGCCCATTGATATTTCATCATTGCCGAATATATTTTATAATCATTATTATTATAAGTAGTAGTAGGAGTTGTATTTGGATAGCGAATAGATAGAAACAAGACTTTGACGAGAACAGGACTGGGAGTAGGTTGGAGGATTTCGAATGCAACAGGGTGAAGCTGATGATGTAATTGTCATTAAAAAGTTTAAATATAATGACATTTCTAATATTACTCTGACCTCACGCATTGCACACAAATATCAATTCCTGGCCAGAAGACTAGACCTTTTCCAGTTCAAAATGGGAATAGTTCAGTTCAAAATGGAAAAATTATTATAAGTATAAATATAAAAAAATATTTTACAAATTATTTTAGCAATAAAATTATTAACATTTTATAATATAAAATAAATTCGTCAAGTCATTTATTAGAACACATCTTCTAATGCTACAGCTGCAGGAATTTTAGATTGAATTCCAGCTATGAAACGATTGCATACTTCTGGTGTAACCCTTCCCAATTCTTCCTCAATTAATGAAGTCAAAGCTCTTGCCCTTTGTTCAGTAATTGACAAGTCATCTCTTCTCTCCATTGCAAGAATACTCACAATTTTAGCAGCCAATTCCTGCTTAACATAAGCGTTGATTAAAGACCATACTTGTTCAATCGGATTAAACATTGGACTTTATGGTCCCAACCTAAGCACTTCACATCCTAGAAATTCTTCTTCACTAAAAACTTCATCAACGTTTGAGTGACATGGGGCATTGTCAACAACCATCACAACTGGACCCTCATATTGTCTCTTTGCAGCTTTTTTATATTTATACTTATAATAATTTTTCCATTTTGAAGTGAACTATTCCCATTTTGAAATGAACTATTCCCATTTTGAAATGAACTATTCCCATTTTGAACTGGAAAAGGTATAGACCAAGAAATCATCATCATCATGTCACGCCATCAGCACGGATCTCTTTGACCCTCTCCTGCCACCCGTCTCTATCGTCCATCGCTTCCGGTAGGTCCTCGAGGCTAGAGGCTACATCCTTTATCGGCACAGAGCTATTATATGTAGGTTCTAGATGGTTGTCCTGCCTTTGCTCGTCCATGTGAGGGGGTCCACTAGATTATGTCACTTATGAGTTCGTCCCTACTTCTCCAGCAGTGTCCTGCATGTCTGGTTCATCTAACTTTGATAGTTTTCGTGATGGATGGTAAGTGGCCGTACAGCTGCTACTTTGTGGGGTACTGCCTCCTTGACTTGTTCAATATTGCTCGCAGCATTCTTGTGTAGTTGCCGTCAAGCTTTTTTTCCATCAGGACCAAGAAATAGTCAACTAAAATAAGAGAACCTGCCGTCCCAGCGGATCACAGATTGAAAATAAAAGAAAACAAAGAAAGTTAAGTACTTAGACCTTTTCAGAGAGCTAAAAAACATGGAACATGAATGGGACGGAGATACTAATAGTAATCAGTGCGTTCGGAAGAATACCAAAAAGCTTGTAAAGGGACTGGAAGACTTCAAAATCAGAGGACAAGTGGAGACCATACTGTGAAAAACCATCAGCTAACGCTGGTGCGTAAAATTCTCCCAGAAGTAAATAATAGAAATAATTGCAGCACAAGACAACGCGATAAGGACCAGTTATGTTAAAGGGAAAATCGAAAATATGCAACAGAGTAGCAAGCATAAGTTTTACGAAGAAATAGATGAAACGATTAATCACATAGAAGCATGTTGTATAGTGGTTCGTACAACGTTACTTCCAGTATCGCGGAAGTTTAAAATACGCCGTTTCTCTTAAGCGGGGGACAGAAACAGAAACAAGGCAGAAGCAGAAGCCCCGACCGAAGAGCTCTGAAGGACGTCGGTCAGTAGAAGACCAACTTCGGACATAACGCCTACAGCGAGAGATATATATAATACTAATCGGACTGTACCACTTGAGTTGATAAATAATTAACTCTGTTTTACAGTTTATCTTTCCCTTACCACGATAAAACAAAGCAAAAGCATCAAACAAGCACAGAAGGAGTACAAGACTATACATGATTGGGTGGGAAAGGGGATCTACAGAGAATTGTGCAAGATTTTTAAAATTTGACCATACTACCAAATATTATATGCACAAACCAAAATCCATCCTAGAAAAGGAGACAAGTAAAGTTCTCTGGGAATTTGAGATACAAACGGATCAACTAATCCCGCCAAAAGACTACACCTAGTGATAATAAACCCCGCACACACAAAAAAAATGAACTTGTAATCTAGTAGATTTTACCGTTCTGTTGGACCTCAGAATGAAAATCAAAAAGATATATATATATACTTGAACCTTGCAAGAGAACTAAAAATAAAACTTTGGAACATATGGTTGATGGTGATATCAATTGTAGTTGGTGCACTTGGAATGCAGTCCCGAAAAGGGCTGCATAGAGCTGTTGGAAGTCGGAGGAAGTTTAGACCATTCAAACTGCAACATCGTTAAGATCTATCAGAATACTGAGAAGAGTCCTGGAGACCTTAGGAGAAGTGCATCACTCAGACTCTAGTGACAGACAAACGGCTAACACTTGTGTGACAAAAGCCCCAGCATCACTGTAACCTCACCATCAGATTGTTTAGTGTCATATCCAGAACACTCATTGAGTGGGGTCTTACCCTTCTGCAGAGGTGCAGTCGGTGTATTCTACAGTGTATTCTGGGCAATACACAGAGTTAATGTCAAAACAGTTTTATTTCAGATAATTCAGTTTAGCATAAGTACACAATTTAGATGTCAAAACAGTTCTATTTCGACCAATTCATTTTTAGCCTAAGAACGCAATTTAAATGCAAAGAACGGTATGCTCAAACCACGGTTTAGTTCTATTTAACCAATAGATAGGACCCTTGTCAGGTGCTACCACTCCGGACCAGAGTGGACCTGGGAGCGATGGCAATGAAGGAGTACTCCGCATTCCCCAAAGCTCCAGTATTACTGGAACCTCACCATCAGATTGTTTGTCAAAGCAGTTTTATTCTAAACAATTCAGTTTAGTTTTAAATACGCAGTTTAAAGTCAAAAAACGGTATGCTCAAACCACGCTTTAGTTCTATTTAACCACAAGATAGGACCCTTATCAGGTGCTACCACTCCGGACCAGAGTGGACCAGGGAGCGATGGCATTGAAGGGGTACCCTGCATTCCCCAAAGCTCCAGTATTACTGGAACCTCACCATCAGATTGTTTAGTGTCATAAGCAGGACACTCGTTGGGGGTTGGGGTCTTACTCCTCTGCAGAGAAGCAGTCGATGTATTTTACAGTCCCAACTGACTGGGCAAAGATTAAAATATTACCATACTACAAGATAGAGTATGCACAAACCGGAACCCGTTCTAGAGAATAAGAGGCAAAATTCTCTCGGGTTTTGAGATAGAAACGGATCGCCTTATCCCGGTTAGAAATCGAAACCTAGTTTTGTTTTACAAATATATATATATATATATATATATAGCCCATTTTTAATGGGAAAGGGTCTTATCTCAGTGCAGCCGATAGACTTAAGTTTTAGAAACCCACTATTTAGAGGCTTCGATATTTTTCTCAGAAATAAGGAATTTCTTTTTTGGAGATGCCCGTGGTTTAATGGTTATCGTCGTAGGAAATGGACACGGCGAGACGAGTTCAAATCCTGGACGAGACCGATTGCATTTCACAAAGCACTAATACCCTTGGGAAAGGTATGAATCCAATTATTCTCCCTCCAGCTATGGGTAAATAGTAGAGCAGACTGGTTTCTTCAGCCTTAGTGAGGCAACTAGTCTAGGAGAAGGAAAACTCTCAATTCAAACCTGATAAACTCTGCTTAAAAATTGACCTTGTGTCATATCCTGCTCGAGCAGAGGGGTTGGGTAAATATGATCAGGAATTTCTTTTGGAAAAGCGGTTTTGAAGCTCAATCGGATAGCCGGTCTGAAATATTAACATATTGATAAACACGCTTTCAAACAGCAAATGTGTTTGTTTATTCTTTTCATGACTGGGATCTGGTGACAACCTTTGCAAGACACCCATAACGTTATAGTAGGCTTAACTGGCTATTTGGCCAAATGGGTAGAGTGTTCGCCAACGGTCCGGGAGACCTGGGTTCAATCCCAGGTCACGTTATACCAGAAACTTTAAAAATAGTACTTGATACCTCCTGGTTTAACACTCAGCAATATAAGGTACATATCAAGGGTAAAGTGGATCAATACAGGGAAATGTGTAGTGCTCTTCCCTACACATAGTAGCTATTGAAAAGGGAGCCTTCTGGTCGCCCTCGACTACGGCCGCCAACTTTACTTACTTTTTTTTATTTGTATTTACCTTTTCGGTAGATAGAGGGTAGTAAAAAATGCTGAAAACTTGACACACCACAGAGAAAAAATCCATCTCGGCATCAAAGAAAATTAAGGAAATGCCAGTGAATCATTTCCGAAATTTATCGGAACTAGACGAATGGATTTATAGGAGGATACCGATGAAAATACACGTCGGATTAAAATACAGAGCCAAATTAAAAAAAAAAAAAGTCAGACAAAAAGAAAAACATAAAAAAGGAAAAAACAAACAAACAGAAAGCTTTTAGGAAATACGCAATCAATTAGGCGCTTTTCTTTGATACAGCAGAAATAAGAGAGAAATCTATCGAGCGATTACTTCCGGGAAAATAAAGGGCCCTAAACGAAAAACGTTCCCTTTTCACATTTATGGAAACAGACAATGTCCAAAAAATAGAATAGCACAAATAACAGGAATATTTATTTATATCTCAGCTATAACGGATACTAATGGCGTAGTCTGGCAAAACAGTTACCATACAAAAGTCAGCAGTGGCATTTCATTTTCTAATTTCATCTGTTATCGCTTGTGTTTACTTCGTTCTAACGAGTAAAGGCATGAACCCACTTCACACGGCGCTCTGCTCTACTCTCCAATAATTTGTTAATAAGTTTTGTTTAGTCTTGCAGGCATATGTTTACATAAACTGCTGTTGGTAAATAGTCAAAAAATCTAAATAAAGAGCTAGATAAATCTCGGATATCTTGGCCTGAAACGTAAGAAAACAAGGTGCGGCATAGATCTGGAACTAGGCTACAAGTAAGGAGTATTATGTGAGAATCGGAAGGAGTGTCCTTATTTACCGACCCCTCTGCTCGGGCAGGATATGACACAAGGTCAATTTTTTAAGCAGAGTTTAACAGGTTTGAATTCAGAGTTTTCCTTCTCCGAGACTAGTTGCCTCACCAAGGCTGAAGAACCTAGTCTGTCCTATTATTTACCCATAGCTGGAGGGAGGATAATTGGATTCATACCTTTTCCAAGGGTATTAGTACTACGTAAAATACCGTCAGTCTCGTCCAGGATTTGTCGCCGAGTCCATTTCCCACGACAATAACCATTTCACCACAGGCACCTCCGGAAGGAATGTCCGTGGTGTAACGACTGAAGTGCGACACTGCCGCCAAGATTTAAACTGGTTCGAACTCCAGTCGGACTCTTACGTTCACTTACGGACTATTACTGTAAAAACAACTTATCACCCAAGTTATGGGCTAAATAGTATCACTTCTATTCTACAAGGATGGCTTTGGCATTAAATAACCCACAAAGATTGATATGCCATCAGACAAAGAAACCAAACCTAACTGGGATTCGAACTCTTTATTCAAGAGTAACAGAGCAGCAAAGTTAATTTTCTAACCAAAAATATTTTTACTTGTTTACAGAGATCGAGTAAAAATCACTTCGAAATCACCATGTACGATATTACTAGTTGTAGCCGAAGGTTTATTAAAATTAAATTTTTACGATAAGTTCCGTTTGTTTGGGTTTATGGCATATCAACCTTTGTAGGTTATTTAATGCCAAATCCATTTTAATACAAATAATCAGTTTTATTTCAAGCAATTCAGTTGAGTATAAGTATACAATTTAATCGTAAAAACATTTCTATTTCAAGCCATTCAGTT
Organism: Sepioteuthis lessoniana; assembly: GCA_963585895.1. NCBI lineage: Eukaryota > Metazoa > Mollusca > Cephalopoda > Myopsida > Loliginidae > Sepioteuthis > Sepioteuthis lessoniana. The sequence goes on from OY757934.1 coordinate 61,384,672, forward strand.
TAGTCAAACAGTTCCATTTAAAGCAATTCAGTTTAGTATAAGTACAGTTTTTGTTTATACACAGTTAGATACCAAAACTTCTATTTCAAACAGTTCCTTTTACCGTACAAAAACAGTTAAATTTCAATTCAGTTTAGGATAAGTACGCAGTTAAAATGTCAAAACAGTTTTATTTAAAGCAATTCAGTTTAGCATAAGTGCATAGTTTAGTTCTATTTTACCCATAGATAGGACCCTACCAGGTGTTACCACTCTGGGTCAGAGTGAACCAGGAAACGATGGCAATGAAGGGGTACTCCGCATTCCCCAAAGCGCCAGCATTACTGGAGCCTCACCATCAGATTGTTTAGTGTCATATGTAGGACACTGGTTGCGGGTTCTAACCTCTCTGCAGCGTTGCTTATCCAGCCGACTGGGTATGATAGGTTCTGTATTTTTTGCTTTTAATTGGTCGTATATTTGGATTATGTTCTTAAATAACCCTTGTACTACGGCCATTTCTTTAAACGGAGAAAGGCTGGTTTGAATTCAGTGTTCCTTCTCCTAGACTGGTTACCCAACCAAAGCAAAAGAACTCACTCTGCTCTACTATAAACCCATAACAGGTTAGGGGAAAGAGATTAATTCATGGCTTTCTATATTTGAAGCACCAACATTACTGAAACCAACTGAGACAAATTGAATCTAAATAAGTTTTAACACTCTTGAAATGACTAGAGATCAATATTTTTTTTTTTAAATCTTAAGGTTAGTTTATTGTTAATATGATTTTTAAAGTTTGCCGATTGATTTTGAGACACAAATGGATAACCTAATCCAGACCAGAAGACAATATCTTGTTTTTATTAGAATATATATATATATATATATATATATATATATATATATATATATTGTTGAAGGCGGTTTTTATCTTACAGTAAGGGATACAACCAGCACATAGTAGGCACCATCGATCGTTCTGAGTTTTAGAAATCCACTTTTTAAGACCTTAGTAGAAATAAGGAGTTTCTATCTCTTTTGATTGATTTTAATAGCACATCAAGTGTATTGGGTTATTTTATGCTAAGTGGTGAGAGAATCGGTACCATTGTACGTTCATCTTTACATTTTTGTGTTGTTGTTTCTTAAGATTTTTTCTTTTGCATACAGTAAGACTTGATTAAATTTATCAATCTAATTTTTTAAAAAGTAAGGAAAGTTGTCGACGTTAGTCGAGGGTGACCCGAAGGCTCCCTTTTCAGTAGTTACTACACCGAGGTGTAAGGGAGTACGCCACACCATTCCCTAGATTACTCCACTTTACCCTTTCCTTACAGAGCTGAGTGTTAAGCAAGGTGGCATCAAGTGCCATTTTTTGAGTCTTTGGTATGACTCCACCTGGGATTGAACCCCAATCTTCCGGACCATTCGTGAACACTCTACTCATAATAAATGGCCCAGTTAAATAACTTGATAAGAATAATTTACTTAAAAGTGAATGTTTTCGAATAACTAAAGTTCCAATGCGTAAGAAATGATTGAACTGTTCTATTGAACACATAGATGGTATTCTAACAGGTACTACATCTCTGGATCAGAGTGGACCTGGGAGTAATGGAAGATACAATCAGCGTATTTTAAGCTTCATTGACTCTTCTTTAATGTTCAACCTGTTTAAAAATGTGGTTTTGTTTATTTGTTCTATCATACCTGATATAAAGAACATTATACGAAAAGGTGCTTAAAAAAATCTCGGCCTAACTAAGACTGGATGATTTACCGTATTTGAAGGCATATAAAACGCATACATGTATTAGACGCAACCCCATTTCAACTGAGCAAAAAATAGTACTTATATTAAACGTGATTAAATTAATACAAGGAATATTATCAATTATAACATACTTCTTATCTGGTAATAGCATTTTAAATACAGACCCTAGGTAAATGAAAGTTACTCAAAAGTCTAAGCAAATAAGAGTTTCCTGGTAGTTAATTTCAGCTAACTATCGCGAATTTTGAACCTGTATATGGTATATAAGACGCAGGGGAATTTTAAAAGATATTTTAGTAAAAAAAAAACGTGCGCCTTATATACCGTCAAATACGGTACTTTTTTTTTAATTCACAGAATTCTAAAAGATATAAAGAAATTTGGAAGGTGCCCGTGGTGTAATTGTTATCGTCGTAGGAAATGAACACGGCGACACGAGTTCAAATCCTGGACGAGACTAATTGCATTCTACATAGCACTAATACCCTTGGGAAAGGTATGAATCCAGTTATTCTCCCTCCAGCTATGGGTAAATAGTAGGACAGACTAGGTTCTTCAGCCTTGGTTAGGCAACTAGTCTAGGAGAAGGAAAACTCTGAATTCAAACCTGTTAAACTCCGCTTAGTGTGATGGGGGTATTCAGAATGCCATAAATGTTTTTTGGCTCAAGGGCATTCTTTATTGGTAAGGCTGAGAACCTTCCAGCGCAACCTCGTATCAGTCATCAAAATGAACAATATTTTTTTAACTTTCCATGCTGGTTTTTTTATGTATATGATAATTTTATTTTAAATGTCAACTTCGTGCCAATTAACGTTTATTTCTTTTCATTTGCAGGTAAGTTTCTTCTCTTGATTATTCAGACGAAAGCGTGATGAAGGCTTTTGGTGTTGGACCAGGGGTGGATAAACATCACCAGTAAAAGGTTAAAATTTTATATATACATTTACCCAAACCCTCCGCCAATCGGCTGGATGTGACACCAGTTTAATTTTTAAGAAGTGTTTAACAGGTTGGAATTCAGTTTTCCTTCTCTCAGACTATTTGCAATACCAAGGTTAAAGAGTTCAGTTTGCCCTACTGTTTACCCACAGCGGGAAAAAAATAGTTGGATACATACTTTTCTCAAATGTACAAGTGTCATATGAGATGCAACTGGCCACTTCCAGGATTTGAACACGGGTCACGATGTCCAATTCCAACGAAAGTAACAATTACACATCTAGTGCCTCCATATATATATATATATATATATATAAAGACATCGTCGCGAGTCAAAATATAGACAACCATATTGATAGAATAATGACGAAAACTTTTTTTTGTTTTGTTTTTTTTTGACAGTGTATTATTATTATGGGTCATTTAATGCCGAATTAAGTCATTTTTATAAAATTTTCAAACAGTTCAGTTTAGTATAAGTATAGTTTTTTGTTTACACACGGGTAAAGGTAAAAACAGCTCGATTTCAAACAATTAAGTTTACTGTAAGTGCGCATTTTAAACATCAAACACTTCTACTTCAAGCAACTCAGTTGAGCATTAGTACGCAGTTTAAATGCCAAAACAGTTCTATTTCAAACAATTCAGTTTTACATGAGTACGCAGGTTCAATGTCAAAAACAGTCCTATTTCAAATAATGTAGTTTAGCATACAAAAATAGTTCTATTTCAAATAATTCAGTTTTGTATAAGTACACAAAATATGTTTTATTGACACTCCTGTATATATATATATATATATATATATGGGGGGGGTTTCTTTCACGTGAACATGTGACCCTTCACCATTATATAATTGCTTTTGGTTTGGTTTGGTTTGGTTTTATGGCACATCAACCAGTGTAGGTTATTTAACGCCGAATCCATTTTTACACATATAAACAGTTCCATTCCAGACAATTCAGTTTAACATAGGTACACAGTTAAGTTTTTGTAGACCCATAAATAGGACACTATCAGGTGCTACTACTCAGGACCAGGGTTGACCTGGGAGCGATAGAAATAAATGGGTATTCTGTATTCCCCAAATTTCCAGCATTACTGAAGCCACACCGTCATATTGTTTAGTGTCATATCTAGGACACTTGTTGGGGAAGTCTTACCCCTCTGCAGAGATGCAGGCAGTGTATTCTGCAGCCTCTGCCGACTTGGACAAATTATTTTTGAGTAGACTTTTCCATCTGATTGTTGTATGCTACATGAAACTTGAAAAGTTATAGAAATCAAGTGTTCATAATTTGAATTAGACATGAAAAAAATCCTTGGGGATTTTAACAAAAGAACTGATCACCTAATCCTGGCTGGAAACCTAGACCTTATGCTGATGAAAAAATGAAAAAATCCCTCGCCAACTGGTGGATTTTGACGTTCTAGTGGATCAAAGAGTGAAAAATACTTAAACCTTTCTGGTCAACTAAAAAATTGTAGACACTGAGGGTGACAGCGATACACATTCTAAATGATGCCCTTGGAACGGTCTCCAAAGGCTTTGAAAGGTGACTGGATGATTTGGAAATCAGAGGAAAAGATCTAGACCATGCAGACTTCAGTATTGTTAAGTTCGACTATAATACTCAGGAAAGTCCTGGAAATCCAAGGATACTTGCTGTCTCTTAGCCTCCAGTGAAAAACTACCAGCTAACGCTGGTGTGAACAAATCATCACAAGTGGAAATTAATGATAATGATAATAAGGTATCTGTCAGTCCCAGTGTATATCAAAACCAAAATGTTGGACTCTGTGGTACTGCCCATCTCCTCAGGAAAGTACAATCAATGTGACAGAAAAATAATATCCAAAAAAGACAGCAAATAGAATAAATACATAGAATTCATATTATCACTACCTTCACTCACTCTATACCCAGCCCAGTCGTCTGGGACTGTAGAATATACCGACTGCATCTCTGCAGGGGGTTAAGACCCCCCAATGACTGTCCTGGATAAATCCTAAACCAACTTATGGCAAGTCTCCAGCCTTGGAGATTTGGGAAATATGGAGTACCCCTTCATTGCCATTACTCCCACCTCCACCTTGACCCGGAGGGATAGCATCTGAAAGGTTCTTATCTCTGGGTCAAATAGAACAAACTCTGTGTGCAAACAAATGGCTGATGTTAAATTGTGACTGTTATATAGCAATACTATGCAATAAATTAGCTCTGTTATCAAGAAAATATGTTTACAAATCATATATTTGATATATGTATTAAGTGGATTTGGCATGAAATAACCTGCAGTGTTTAATATGATATCAAACTAAACAAACATTATTCATTTGTTTGCACACAGTTAAATGGTTTCAACTGTTTTTATCTAACAGTTTTAATTATATTTCACATACTAGGTTTCAGATGTTTCAGATATGAAATTAAACCAACTGATGGCGAGGCTCAAGCCTTGGAGATTTGAGAAATGATGAGTACTCCTTCATTGCCATTACTCCCAAGTCCAAGATCTGGAGTGGTAACACCTGATAGGGTCTTATCTATGGGTCAAAGAGAACAAACTGTGTACAAATAAATGACTAATGTTAAATTGTAATTGGTATATTGCAATACCTGAAACCACATAACTATATGCGAAAAAAAGCATAGGGTTGTTTAAGAATGTTATCAACAAAATGTGTTTACAAATCATATATATATTTAGTATATAGGTATAAAGAGGATTTGACATTAAATAACCCACATTTGCTGGTATGTAATAAACCCAATCAAAGCAATTCACAATTAACCTTGTGTAAAGATCCTGCGAAGGACTGTAAGCTACCGAAAATAAAAATGAAAATTAATAAATAATGATATTAATAATAATGGCAACCAAGAGAACATAACCAAAAAAGCCGAATGGATAAGCAAAATGACAAAAGAAGTAGAAGGGCTCGAAGAATGCCCGAAAGCGGAAATACCCATCGATTTACTCAAAACTACACTAGAAAAATATCAAATTTGAAAATGCCAAGCCATGATGGAATATATGGTTTCTGGTTCAAGAAATTCACCTCCATTCATGACAGACTAGCATTAGAAATGAATAGATGCCTACAAGAAGCACACGTACCCGAATAGATAACTAAAGGAAAGACCACATTGATCCAGAAGGACCCGCTCAAGGGAATCGCCCCAAATAACTACAGACCGATAACCGGCCTACGGATGACTTGGAAAAAATTAACCACACAAATAAGGGAAGAGATTTACTACTCACTAAAAAGAGAAAGGATGCAGCAAAGCATCCAGAGCCTCAGGAGGGTTACTTTACATAAATAAGCAAATCCTAAACAAGAGCAAGACCAGACAGAAAAATATCTAGCAATGGCCTGGATTGTCAATAAAAAGGTATATGATATAGTCCCGCAAAGCTGGATGATAAATTGCCTCAAAATGTACAAAATATCAGATGAAGTCATAAACCTTATCGAGAAAACTATGAAAACCTGGAGAGTGGAATTAAAAGTGGAAGTGTGCTGGAGACTTGAGGGGACTTGCTGTCACTCAAAATCTAGTGAGAGAACATCAGCTAAAACTGATGTGAAAAACTCTCAAGGAGTAAATAATAATAATAATAATAATAATAAACTGAAGTGGTAGTGTTACTCAATTATAAAACAGATATGAATCATTTTTTCATCAATTACTGATTTATATATATATATATATATATATATATATATATATGAGGGTGTGTGTAAGTGTGTTAGTCTTGATTTACCTTAAATGTAAGAACGTCTGAAGAAAAAAAATCTTGTTGTGTATCCGTGAAACAACCTCAGATGAAATATTTTGTCAGAACGATCAATACAACGAAATCGATATCGATTTTTTTTAAGTTGCGTTGAAGAAACGAATGAAGATGATCCTTATCTGAATTCCAAATTGCCCTTCCTCGGGGCAAGGTTGGTGGCAATAAGATTATGTCGATATCTAAATTGAAATCTTACACCCTGTGGCCCAAACGGGCACTGAGAAGCAGTGTATGGGTACCACATTTTAAACTTAGAAAATGAGAAAATATGGCTTTTTAGTTTTCTTAATTGAAAAAAAATTATTGATCGATGGCAAGCAGATACTTAAAAATTGATCATGAGGTTTTTTTTTTGTTTTTTTTTTTTACCCTATATCCCATTGGCATGTAACCTTGTGTCATACTTGATTTAATCCAACTGGACAGAAGGCAAATATCTTTCGGAAAGATAATACGAAGTGATTGATATATAAACAACATCTGGTTAGTGCTGAAAAAAGCAAACCAAAAAAAAAGGCAACCAGTTTTTAAACTGGACCCGGAAGATCCTGAGCCTTTGAGGCCCCACTCAATCTCCTAGTTCAATATATAAAATGCTTTTATTCGTTGGATAACAGCCTGAATAGTTATATTGTTGCAAGGCACTTGCATGCATATCCAAAGAATTTACAAGCAAATACACACAAACACACACATATACTCATATAAAAACGGTTATACGGTTGTATGTGTATCGTCTAACGATTGTAATTTTTCATTCCGTGAAACTTTTAGTTTGGCATCAGAAGATGAATCAACAATATTTTAAATTTTATTTTGGTTTACTGGTCAGTGTTTGAGCGCTTTCTAATTGAAAATCTAATCTGTTTAAAACGATTTTTCGTTCACACACACACACACACACTCACACATATACTTATATATGGAGTTATATTAAAAGTGCTTGACTGCAAACTTGAAGTCAGCAAGTTCAAACTCCAGTCGTTCTATGACATTCACTTTTGGACTAATACTCTTTGGATAAGTGTGAATTCTCTTATCACTCTTTTTATGGGTTAATTAGTATCACTGCTATTCTTCTACAGGGACGGCTTTGACATTGAGTAACCCACAAAGTGTGATATGCCATTAAAAACAGGAGGTGCCCGTGGGGTAATGGTTATCGTCGTAGGAAATGGACACGGCGATACCCTTGGAAAAGGTATGAATCCAATTATTCTCTCTCCAGCTATGGGTAAATAGTAGGACAGACTGAGTTCTTCAACCATGGTGAGGCAACTAGACTAGGAGAAGGAAAACTCAGAATTAAAACTTGTTAAACTTCGCTAAAAAATTGACCTTGTGTCATATCCTGCCCGAGCGGAGGGGTTAGGTAAATATGGATATGCCATTAAAAACATGACGCCAAACAAAACTATATGTAACAGTGAAGGTTCCCGAGTTCGACAAACACCTGAAAAAGGCTGGAGGACATATCGGCCGAAATAAGAATAAAAATGAAGACAATAATCCAAAAACTCTTAATGATAAAAATCAACAAGCTTTGTCTTAA
>OY757934.1:61395227-61462727 GCA_963585895.1 Sepioteuthis lessoniana
CAATTTCCCAAACTTAACATCCACACCCAACAAGTAATGAGCATTTTTAGCACTATGTAGCATTGTGGCCAGTTGTTTTTCAAAATGAAGCATGTCAAGGGTATGCAGTATACACAACTAACAAATCATCACTTGTCTTATGTGCACCTTCGGACAACCTTTTTATTAAACGCTGATATTACATCTTCTTGTGTTAGCAAACAACATCAGATGTCTTCTTATAAATGAATTATGATACTTACCTTGTGAATTGTGAGGGTTCGTTTTGTTTGTTTTGTGTTGTTTTTAAAATTTTTTGTTTTATTTTGTTTTGTCTTGTCTCTTTTTTGAATCACACCTAAGGGCCCTCTTGAATTAAGCTTTGTAGTTCTCAGGCTGAAAATGTTGAGGGACCTTTATTTAGAATGCCAGAAGAATTTTAGTATCCACCTCTATCTTTTTTAATGTACAACCCCTCAAACCCCTGTGTCTGTGATGGTATGCACAGTTGATACTTGACAAGTGACCATTCTACAAAAACTGTATTTTTTACAGATGTTATTCGCTTTTTAAGTTGCTTCTAGAATTTTTTAGGTTAACTGCTTAAAGTCTGGACCAAAAAACGGACACACGGACGTGCATACACATACAAACACGTATACATACATACATAAATATATACATACACAACCATGCACAGAAAGTAGATGGAGCTTGGATTTCAGGAGCCTAGATGGCATATTACTGACCCATTGACGGTCCAGGAGACAGGGGTTCAATCCCAGGTCGAATCATAGAAAAGACTCAAAATATGGTACTTGATACCTCCAAACTTAACATAGAATTATAAGGTACGTGTCAAGGGTAAGTGGAGCAATCCAGGGAAAGAAGTAAGGTCCTCCCCTACATTTTGGTTTAGTAGGTTTTTTTTAAAGAGAGCCATCGGGTTGCCCTAGACAATATTCGACTAACTTACTTCGATATGGTTTTATAAAATTCTTCAAGCATATTGATGATAAACAGAAAAAAACTGACAGTCAAAATTTAGCTGTTTGTTTGAGAAAAATATTCTTTGAAAACCAAGAAGTAAAAAAAATTAAGATTTTTGAGAAAGAAGTTTTATGGCCTAATTCATGTTATTAGGGATATTTCATTTGTTTGTTTTTTTAGGGCTGATTTTCATGGGCCCAAAATAACTAACCATGTTAGATTTTGTGTCTTAGTGTAACATTGTTATGAACACTGTCAGTAAAATTGATCTAAATCATCATTTTGTTGTTGGTTGGTTGTGTAGGTTTTATGGCATATCATCCTTTGTAGGTAATTTAACGCCAAATCCATTTTTATGAAAATAGTTCTATTTCAAACAATTCAGTTTGGAATAGTACGCAGTTTAAATGCAAGTACAGTATAATTGTGAAAAACATTTCACTTTCGAGCGATTCAGTTTAGTCAAGCAGTTCTAATTCAGTTAATTCAATTCGGTATAAGTACAGATTTTGTTTTCACACAGTTAAATGTCAAACCAGATCGATATTAAAAAATTAAGTTTAATGAAAATACAGTTTCAATGTAAAAAAAAAACAGTTCCATCTTAAATAATTCAGTTTAGCATAAGCATACAGTTTAAATGTAAGTACGGTTTAATTGTCAAAAGCATTTCTATTTCAAGCAATTCAGTTTAGTTAAACAATTCAGTTAAGCATAAGTTTGCAGTTAGTTCTATTTAACTCATTGATAAGACCTTATTAAGTGCGACCACACCGGGCCAGAGTGGACCCAGGAGCAATGGCAATGAAGGTTTGATTTGGTTTCTTTGCTTAATGGCATATCAACCTTTGTAGGTTATTTAATGCCAAAGCCATTCTCCTAGAAGAACAGTAGTGGTACTATTTAACCCATTGCTGGGAGGATAAGAGGGTTCATACCTTTCCCAAGGATATTTGCCCGAAAGTGAACGTAATAGCGCAACTGGAGCACGAACTCGCTTACTACGATTCCGCAGTCCATCGCTTTAACCATTACTCCACGAAGGGACCCCCGGCAATGAAGGGGTGCTCTGCATTCTCCAAAGCCCCAGCATCACCGGAACCTCAACAACAGATTGTTTAATGTCATATTCAGGACACTCATTTGTTGAGGGGGCGCTTACCAGTCAGTGTATTCTACAGCCCCAGCCAACTGGGCAAAATCAACATTTAAATGTATGAAAATAAAACAAATTTAGAAAAATAAGAAGATTGAAATCAACAAACTATTCCTTTACAACTCGTATACATACAGACACACATACATATATACACGGATGAGCACTCTGGAATTTACGGCTGCCGCTCGCATAATGCAGAGCTCTTCGAACGAATCGAGCACTCTGGCATCCGGTAAGGTATAAAATGTAAACAAAGGAACGCTGATGATGTTGCTACATAATACCTTATAATTCCCGAAGCCGATGTGGTACGCTTGTTGGCCGAGCGGTCTGATACTAAGTCTAACGTAAAGTTGGGTGGGTTTCGATCCTAGCTTCAAGCGTCCTATGTGTCTAGCCACACTGAAGAGTTGTGATACAGCGAAACAGTCTGTCTGTGGATGACAATATATGTATATATATATATGTATATATGTAAGATTTGGTAGTAAATAATACACACAGGGCTAATATGTTATTAAATACCAAACAAATTAAAGAAAGAAAGAAATGAAACATACAGGAACAGACTGATAGATAGATAGATAGATAGATGTGAACAGACTGAGATAGATAGATAGCAAGATATAATTTCTATGGTTATCTAAGAACTTTTGACAATATCACTAAAGCAAGTGTTCTGTGTTAAAATATAATCAAAGCAAAAGGGATAATTGTATTAGTCTGAATAAACCCATAGAATAATTTCCTCTATTACTTTTAATGGTCATTAACATAAATTTGGAACATTCTCGCTATGAAAAGAAAAAAAAAACTTTCAACTTCCTTTTTAGTAAAATCAGTAAAATTCAAATTATAAAAAGATGGATAAATCAAAATAAGTTATATATATATATATATGCTCAACTCATCTGGCTAGACTTTGTCAAAAAGTAGGTTTTTTGAGCGGAGAACAAATCAGAACTTTTCCTTCTTGTAGACCGGTTGTTGTATACTCACAACCATAATTATATAAATAACAACGGTACATATACAAATACAAAACACAATAGGCAGACTCAAATACATCCGTTTTTCAGGTACGAACAGTTTATTAATTTCTGAGTTCGGTTCTTCGGCACGAGAAGAGAGACAATTCTTAAAAGTCTTTCGTATGCTAACAAATGGCCGAAACCCAACTCTATGCCCCAGTGGCAGGAACTCAACAATCGTCTTCCATGGTCCAACCTTAAAATCTCAACTGCCTGGTCAGACCCCTCTTTCACAACATCATTGTCAGACCCCACTTCTCACCATCATAGTCGGATCCCAACTTCTCAACACCATCATAGTCGGACCCCAACTTTAATTATCTGCCATTGAGGAAGACGACTCAACTGTCTACATGGCCTACAGTCAACTCTCAACTGACTCTTTTTCAAAACCTTCAAATTCTCCGGACCAACGCTTTCGAGCATGACGTCATTCTCACTCCAGCCTCATTTCCTTTCTGGGGTTTATTATGACAATTGTGATTGTCATATCCTTTGAGCGCGAACGTAAACTGTACCCAATGCTATGCATCTGAACTAAGAGTCCAATAGTTCAAAGCCCAATCAAACTGAATGATAAAATATAACTAACGAAAAATGATTAATATGAAAAAATCATTCCGTAATTATATAACACGGTTACCGCAACAAGAATAAAGAACCCAATGTTCTTTACTATTTACCCATAACCTCGGGTAAGAAATGATGGATTCATAACTTTTTCAAAAGAAATTAGAGCGAAAATAAAATGCAAACAACCTCGTCTACGTGTTGAACTCCGGTCGCCATATCCATTTCCTAAGTCGATAACTGTGACGCTACACGCCTGTCGTAATGTGTTTAGAAAAAGACTGGGAATATTTTAACTTTCTTTTATGTGTAATCACCCTAAATTTAACTCGGATTTCTAAATTAAAATTCCCCTGAGAGAAAAATATTACCATTTATGGAGCCAAAAGAAACGTCTGTAACATAAAAAATGGTGACTGCAATGAAGTCTAAATCGACATTTCAAGGCTTTAATTTCAAGCTCTCGAAAATGAATGCAAGAGTATTTTGATGATATCCCCATGTGAATAAATATGTGGATTGTTTCAGATCTTTTAAGGTTAATTATTGATCTTCAGAGAGATTTTGCTTCTTATTTGCTATCACTATTCTGCAACATGCAAGTGCAAATCGATTGATCAAAAGGTGGATACACTGTTGCTCGAATATATGAATTTTAAAATAAGGATGTGAATGAGCAAACAAGAGAGAAAAAAAAGGAGTTTGGTATCCGTGAGATTAATTTCTTTGATCTAATTTGTTGTTGTCTGTTTGGAAAAAGAATACAATTCGATCAAAGTTGCACCTCTGTAAGGCGAGATATCCAAACAAAGAGAGCTTTAAGAAGTTAACCACGATTCGATAACGACTGTAGAAAAAGAGATGGATTGATATATATCAATAGATATATAGATAGATAGATATCAAAAGAAAGAAAGAAAGAAAGAAAGAAAGAAAGAAAGATTTCAATCAAAGAAACTAAAAGATAGATAGATAGATAGATAGATAGATATTAATAGAAAGAAAGAAAGAAAGATTCCAATCAACTAAAAGAAAGAAAGAAAGAAAGAGAGAAAGAAAGATTTCAATCAACTAAAAGAAAGAAAGAAAGAAAGAAAGAAAGAAAGATTTCAATCAACTAAAAGAAAGAAAGAAAGAAAGAAAGAAAGAAAGATTTCAATCAACTAAAAGAAAGAAAAAAAGAAAGATTTCAATCAACTAAAAGAAAGAAAGAAAGAAAGAAAGAAAGAAAAATTTCAATCAACTAAAAGAGAAAAAAAAGATTTCAATCAATTAAAAGAAAGAAAGAAAGATCTCAATCAACGAAAAGAAAAAAGAAAAAAAGAAAAAAAGAAAGATTTCAATCAACTAAAAGAAAGAAAGAAAGAAAGAAAGAAAGAAAGAAAGAAAGATTTCAATCAACTAAAAGAAAAAAAGAAAGAAAGAAAGATTTCAATCAACTAAAAGAAAGAAAGAAAGGAAGAAAAAGAAAGGAAGAAACAAAAAAGAAAGAAAGAATTTCAATCAAATAAAAGAAAGAAAGAAAGATATCAATCAACTAAAAGGAAGAAAGAAAGAAAGAAAGAAAGAAAGAAGGAAAGAAAGAAAAAAAAAGAAAGAATTTCCATCAAATAAAAGAACGAAAGAAAGAAAGAAAGAAAGAAAGATTTCAAACAAGTAAAAGAAAGAAAAAAGAAACAATGATTTCCATCAACAAATAGTAAGAAAGAAAAATTTCAATCAACTAAAAGAAAGAAAAAAAGAAAGAAAGAAGGAAAGAAAGATTTCAATCAACTAAAAGAAAGAAAGAAAGAAAGAAAGAAAGATTTCAATCAACTAAAAGAAAGAAAGAATGATTTCAAACAAGTAAAAGAAAGAAAAAAGAATAAAGATTTCAATCAACTAAAAGAAAGAAAGAAAGGAAGAAAAAAGAAAGAAAGAAAGAAAAAAGAAAGAATTTCAATCAAATAAAAGAAAGAAAGAAAGATTTCAATCAACTAAAAGAAAGAAAGAAAGAAAGAAAGAAAAAAAGAAAGAATTTCAGTCAAATAAAAGAACGAAAGAAAGAAAGAAAGAAAGAAAGAAAGAAAGATTTCAAACAAGTAAAAGAAAGAAAAAAGAAACAATGATTTCCATCAACTAATAGTAAGAAAGAAAGATTTCAATCAACTAAAAGAAAGAAAGAAAGAAAGAAAGATTTCAATCAACTAAAAGAAAGAAAGAAAGAAAGAAAGATTTCAATCAACTAAAAGAAAGAAAGAATGATTTCAAACAAGTAAAAGAAAGAAAAAAGAAAGAAAGATTTCAATCAACTAAAAGAAAGAAAGAAAGAAAGAAAGAAAGAAAGATTTCAATCAACTAAAAGAAAGAAAGAAATAAAGAAAGAAAGAAAGATTTCAATCAACTAAAAGATATGAACTAACTTAATAGGTACTGTTAACGCAGGCTCAACGAATATTAGTTGATAATATGGATTTGTAATTGTTGTTTTCCTCTAGTTTCATCATCTATTGATTAAGATTCTGAATAACCAAGATTCACACTGAATCCCCTCCTCACAAATTCTGAGTTGCATTATTCATTCTTTCGTTCTTAATGAAAGATGCAACGATGAAGAGAAAAATACATCATTTTGCAAATTTCCCTGCGTTGTGAAAAAGGCACAGAATGCTTCTTGTTAACCTTCAATTTAAACCTAATTTTCCAAATGATTTCTCGTTTCCCCCTTTTTGTCAATTAGAATTTTTTTTTTCGATGAATAATTACGCGATATTGAAATCGCTTCTTATTCTTCTAGAAATTCAAAAATAAAAAAAGAAATCTACATCCAATTATTAGATAACATGTAGATATAAAACAAATGATGTGAATCGTTTGTAGTTTTCGAGATAGATAGATAGATAGATAGATAGATAGATAGATAGATAGATAGGAATAGACTGAGATAGATAGATAGATAGATAGATATGAACAGAGTAAACTTTGAGGGAATATCGACTGATACTATACAGTAATAAGCCTACGTTGTATTTACTGAAAAAATTGATTAACTTATTTTAAAGATACAATACTTAGAAGAGTCCTAGAGGCCTGAGTAAGTTTTGAGCAACGCAGACTTCAATCAAGAACCATCTGTTAAATCTGGAGTCAAAACTCGCAAGGTGTAAAAATTAAGAACACCAAAAGATTAATTAAAACAGCATTTAATAGTAATATCAAAAGAAATAATTTGTGGTTAAAATCTAAAGTCCTGAAATAAGTGAGTTCGCTATAGTCACTTTTGGGCTAATACCCTTTGGAAAACCTCTTATCCTCCTAGCTTTAAATAGTATCACAGTTGATCTTCGACAAAAATGCATTTGACATTGAATAACCTATGAAGGTCGATATGCCATTAAAGAAAGAGAAAAGGACAACCTTTAGTCAAACAGGAAAACAAGATCAAGTCAACAAAATGGGTAAGAATGCGAATCTCAAGAGAGAAACGGTATGTTTATTCACTGAATTTCCCAAGTCAACCGTACGGCTGGAGAAATAACCATTTTAGGCGTCCGTTCGTTACAGCGCTTTGGACTGCACTAATTACTAAAAGCGATCAGTGTTCTCACGAGTGAATCAACCAATTAGTGAATTGCTAAAAAGGTCATCCAAGGGTCAAGTCTTGTCTATCATACCACTAGTTATTTTCCATGACTTTTCTTCTATGGAAAATTAATTAATTTTTGAATTCATATATTTTAAATTCTACAATAACTTTACAAAATTAATGGTACAAGCAAAAACCAGAATCCCTCCGAGAAAAGGAGACCTGTAAAATTCTCTGGGAGATTAAGATATCAACTGATTATATAATCCCGACCAAAAAGTCCGAGGGGGTGTCCTCGTGGTGTAATGGTTAAAGCGATGGACTGCGGAATCGTAGTACGCGAGTTCGTACTCCAGTCGCGCTATTACGTTCACTTTCGGGCAAATACCCTTGGGAAAGGTATGAATCCCCTTATCCTCCCAGCTATGGGTTAAATAGTACCACGACTGTTCTTCTAGGAGAATAGCTTTGGCATTAAATAACCTGCAAAGGTTGATATGCCATTTAACAAAGAAACCAAACCAAACCAAAAAGTCCAACCTAGTGTTAATTAACAAAAAGAAAATATTTTTATCACGTGGATTTTGTTCTTCAAACTACCCACAGAGTGAAAATGGAAAAATAAAAAACGAAAAGAGAGACAAACACTCGGATCTTGCAAGAGAGCTGAAAAGCTGTGGAACATGAACGGGGTGGTGGGCTGATTATAGTTGGTGCACTTGGAACAGCCTTAAAAGGCCAGGAAAAAGGACTTAGGAAACTGGAGATCAGAAGAATGAGAACATCTAGCCTACATTTCTACTTGGAACAGCGAGAATAATCAGAAGAATTCTGGAGACCTAATGTTGTTTAGTATGGTTTGGTTTAATTTCATGGCATATCAACCATTGTTGCTTATTTGATGCCAAATCCATTTTAATAGATATAAACAGTTCTATTTTGAACAAATCAGTTTAGGATAAGTACACAGTTTAAATGTCATAAACAGTTCGATTTTAAACAATTCAGTTTAGCATATGTAGAGTATTTTGTTTACACAGAGTTAAATGTAAAAACAGTTCTATATCAAACATTTCAGAAAAGCATAAGTCTGCAGTTGAAATGTCAAAACAGTTTTATTTCAAACAATTCAGTTTATTTTAAGTTCACAGTTTAAATGTCAGAACAGTTCTAGTTTAAACGATCCAGTTTAGTATAAGTACAGTTTTTTTTTTTAGTCTACACTCAGTTAAATGTAAAAACAGATCTATTTTAAAGAATTCAATTTAGCATGAGGACAGGGTTTTTTTGTTTAAACACAGTTAAATGTAAAAACAGTTCTATTCTAAACAATTCAATTTAGTATAAGTACGGTTTAAATGTTAAACACTTCTATTTGACCCATTGATAGAACCCAATAGGAGGTGCCCGTGGTGTAATGGTTATCGTCGTAGGAAATGGACACGGCGACATGAGTTCAAATCCTGGACGAGACTGATTGCATTTCATATAGCACTAATACCCTTGGGAAAGGTATGAATCCAATTATTCTCCCTTCAGCTATGGGTAAATAGTAGGACAGACTAGGTTCTTCAGCCTTGGCGAGGCAACTAGTCTAGGAGAAGGAAAACTCTGAATTCAAACCTGTTAAACTCCGCTTAAAAAATTGACCTTGTGTCATATCCTGCCCGAGCGGAGGGGTTGGTAAATATGGATAGGACCCTATCAGGTGCTACCACTCTGGGCCAAAGTGGACGTGAGAACAATGGCAATGAAGGGATAGTCCGCATTTTCCGAAGCTATAGCATCATTGCAGCCTCCTCATCAGATTGTTTATCAGGACACTCTGTGGAGAAGCAGTCGGTGTATTCTACAGCCCTAACTGACTGGACCACTTGTTGGGTGGGGTTTACCCCACTGCAGAGATGCAGTCGGTGTAGCCAACAGCGCCAGCCTACTGGGCAACTTAATAGGGGGATATTACCCATCTGCAGAGAAGCAGTCGGTATATTCTGCACCCCTAGCCGATTGGACAAAAGACCTTCGGAGATTTGTCGTCACTCGATCTTTAATAAAAAAAAAAAAAAAACACACCTTTAAACGGGATGTGAAACAAAGAATACACTCAATGGATCACAAGACTACACACGACTTGGCGGGAAAAGATGATCTATTGGGAATTTTGCAAGAAATTCAAATTTGACCAAGTTGACAAATGGTAAATACGCAACCCAGAATCCGTCCCTGAGAATGAGACGAATAAGATTCTCTGAGTCTTTAAGATACTGTCACGTGGTCTACCACTGAGAGGAGAGAAATAAGAAACTTCCCCTACCTCTCCGTGTTTGAATTAACAGGCCGCCAAAGACTGACCGTTAAAAGAGGAATAAGGAATATAGGTCAACTTCGGCCGGCCTATTAAAGGAAGAAAAGGATGTAGGTCAAGTTATCTGTACCCCGTAACTTCACCCGGGTGAAAGAGATAGTAGTCCGCACGAATTGCCTGACAGAAGAAAGGGGCTAAATGATTGGCCAGAATCCTAAAGCGGAAGTAGCACCCTCTTTCGTCGGCGGAAATAGGAATAAAGGAAATCAGTTTAGTAGACGGAGGTGGCCATGAACGCATGGGAGAATACCATGCCAAACTCCGGGTGAAAAAGCGGAACGAATCTTGGACAAGTGTAACTGATGCCTTCAAGCCAAAGCTGTAAAAAAAATCCCGCTAGCCTGTAAAAGAGAAAATGCTCTCAGAAGGAACCCGCCAAAAAGCTAAGTAAACATTAAGACTGTTTCTCCCTACACCCTTCCTAAGTACTGCAATTATATACTCTCTCTCTCTCTCTCTCACTTTCAAGAAGGAAGAAAGAAAAGAATAAGGAAGAAAGACATTTGCATTTATGTATTATCCGCTGATAATATAGCCGACACGTTAAATATGTGTGTCCGCGCGTATTAAAAATCTTGTTATACTTTAATGTCCCCACGTGTTGAAATTTATTCATTGTGTTGTCTGCCTATCAAGTCGTCTTTTGCATGCTCCCTTTTCAGCTTCATTAACTTCAATTTATTCTCGCTCATGTCCTACTCGCCTTTAAAAATATTACACGGGAAACTGGAATTGTCGACTACGATAATTAATATCATTATATCTAAACCTAGAGGCCCATATCTTCCATTATCCTAGGGGTAGGAAGAGGTAGTGGCCTGGTGGGTGGGTGTGTTAACGTGAAATTTGGAAACCCCTTCCAGCGGCGGTCAGTCTCTCCCAAATTAACCCCAACATAATCTGCCAGTTTCCCTACGCCCCAAAAAGGAATCTTAACTGGAACTTATTTTGCAAGGGATCAAATGCCAGGCTGCCCCGTCTTCACACGTGCGAAAAATAAACTTCCGTCTTGGGATAAATATTTTATACCGCGTCACAATACAAAAAGATCACCTAATCCAAGTCAAAACAGACCTAGTGCTAATTAACGAAAACAAAAAACAGAACTTGCCGTATAGTGAACTTTGCAATCCCAAAGGACGACAGAGTGAGGACTAAAGAAAGCGAAAAGGTTGGCAAGTACTTAGACCTTGCCTGAGAATTAAAATAGCAACGAAACATGAAGATGATGATGATACCAATTGTAATTGATGCGTTTGGAACAATTCCAAAAAATTTGGTAAAGGTGCTGGAAGAGCTGAAAATTGGAGGAAGAAAAGAGACAATGCAAACTACAGCATTATTGAGATCGGCCAGAATACTGGGAAGAGTCCTGAAGACCTTTGAAGACTTGTTGTCACTCAGCCTCTAGTGAAAGACCATCAGCTAACACTTGTCAAAACAAAAATCTTGCAAGCAGAAATGTAATTAATAAAATTCTAAAAATATGGATAATTATTTCATTAAGACAATTTATTTCTAATTTCAAATTTGGTAACTGAACTTTTTTACGGTTAGTTACGTCATGGACTAACATGGTTTCTTGATTAGTTTTATTTATCGTTAGTTACGTCTCATTTCGGAATAACAATTACAGTTTTAATGACATCTAAAGTGGTTTAATTTGGGGAAACAACCCACATAATTCTTGATCAATAGAGTTTAAATCTAATTCCATTCATGACAAAAAGGTTGTCGGAAGTTTGGCTTGAAATCGGCTGAAGATTGATTTAACAGCCTGTTAACATGTCTAAGGTTATTTTATGCCAAGAGGTCAGGGAATCTAGTTCATTGTCCGTTCATATTTACACTTTTTATGTTGTGGTTTCTTGAAAGTTATTTTGTTTGTTCGTTTTGCAACGGGTCTCGGCAGACATGGGACTAATAGCAATGAATGGGTACTCCACATTCCCCAGATCTCCAGAACAAAAGCCTCACAATCAGATACAGTTTAGTCGGCTGGTTGCTTTGTTTTACAGTAAATCAACCCGTTTCGTGTCATTAACGCCAAATTTAGTCATTTTGATAAAAGTTTCAAACAATTCAGTTTAGTATAAGTATAGTTTTTTGTTTAGACACAGTTAAATGTCAAAACAGTTAAGTACACAGTTTAAATATCAAAAACAGTTCTATTTCAAACAATTCAGTTTAGCATAATTACACTGTTAAATCTCAAAAACAGTCCCATTTCAAACAATTCAGTTTAGCATAAGTACGCAGTTTAAACCCACAGTTAATTGCCAAAACAGCTCTATTTCAAACAATTCAGTGTAGCGTAATTACACAGTTTAGTTCTATTTGATCCAAAGATAGAACCCTATCAGGTACTTCCAGTCCGGGCCAGAGTGCACTTGGGAAAAATGGCAATGAAGGGGTACTCGGCATTCCCTAAACCTCCAGCATTACTGAAGCCTCACCATCAGATTGTTTAGTGTCATATCCAGGACGCTTGTAGGGGAGGGCTTACCCCACTGCAGAGAAGCAGTCGGTGTATTCTACAACCCCAGACAACTGGTCCAATGCAGTTTAGTTTCATCAAAGATACCGAGCACTCTTTATCTACAAATAAATCAAAGTCATCATCACCATGTCGCACTGCCAGCACGGATTACCCTGACCCTCTCTCGCCACCCGTTACACTATTAATATTATACATTTTGTTCTTGTCCTATCCATCAGTCAAGTTGCGATAGAAATACATCCCACATTTAAAACTGTCAACTCTATGGTGCGACTGAACTTAGGTATTTGACAACGGTAGCTCCATCTACCTAATATCCTACCAGTTTTCTTTTTGATACCATCAATTACGATCATGAATTGAACCAGGTCACACTGTGCCTTTGCAGCTGAAACGGTTTTAAAGATTCTATAATTGCTTCACAGGGTGCTTGTTGTGCTCCTTTTTTGCTGCATCAGAAGGATGCTCTTCCAGATCGAAAATCTTTAATGCTATGGGTTGAAAATTCTATTCGAACAACATCATTTGCAATCCATAAGCGCACTAAAGGGTTGATTGATTCCCCAAATCCCCGTCTGGCAGGGACCCCAAATGCCGGGGACAGTCACGAGGCAACACCGACCCCCTTTGGTGGGGTGAGATTTATTTTCGGATGCTTGAATGATTTTTGAACAGAACTATTTGACCCATAGATGTGATCTTAACAGATACTACCATTATAGGTCTGAGTGGACCGGGGAGTAATATATATGAAAAGGTACGCCACAACTCCAAGAGCTCTAGAACTAGATCCTCACCGCCGAGTACAGTTTTGTGTCATACGCAGGACGAATCTGGGTCATTTTATTTTGGTTGCATAAAAAGGTGTCCACCCAGAGACAAACCATTACCGTCGCCGTTGTTATATACGATATTCGCTTAGATATGAAACTCACGGAACTTTCTAGTGCTTAAGTGGTCACCCATCTAAGTACTGAATCGGCTTAATATTGCTTAAGATTATTATTTACTAAGTTTTGTTTACATATGGCAAGTGATTTTTTACCGCTTGAGTTGGACATTTTGAATATCTTGTTTTGCTTGCATTCTTTATTTTAAGTTATATATCTATTTGAATGTCGTGAAGAATGCCAAAAGATGTTTTACTTTGTTGCAAAACAATAATTTTAAATCCATTTATTAAGAGACATACGAGAATCATAAAATAAGTTTCCAAACTTTTTTTGTTTGGGCACTTTTATTGATAGTACGCACATGAAACGCTAGTCCCCTTCGAAGTAATCTCCTCCGGCTGCAATGCACTTGTTCTACCGTTCCAACAACTTTTAGAAGGCACCATGTAAGTCCTCTTGTGTGAGCATGTCAATGGCCTTCGTCACAGCCTTTTTCATCTCCTCAATTGTCTCATAACGACAGCCTCTGTGCTTAGGAAATAACCTAAAGTCACAGGGAGCAAGGTCGAGACTATAGGGATGGTGAGGAACTGTCTTGATGCCAATTTTGGTCAAATAGTCTGTGACAAGGATGGAGTTATGGACTGGTGCATTGTCCTGGTGGAAATGCCACTGACCCGATTTGAAGAGTGCTAGCCTCTTCCGACAGAATCTCTTCCTGAACTCCCTTAGAACCTCAACATAATAATCCTACCCCTAACCCTTTGGCCAATCAACTCTGGTGTATTGACTTCCTTACTCTTCCCACACCTCTCATCATCACTCACAGACTCCCTGCCTTCCTTGAATCTCTCATGCCACTCAAAAACTCATGCTCGATTCATGCAAGATGGCCGAAAAGCAGTCTGAAGCATTCCATACGTTTCTGTGGCATTTTTTCCAAGTTTAAAACAGAATTTTATTGCATATCCGTCTTCTGAAGTGTCCTTATGTCCAGATTTCATTTTTGAAATTCACCAGCTGTGACAATCAGGCTTTAGTAGGGTGTATTCCAATTTCTACTGTAGCTGTTCATTTGAAGCTGAAATCATAAAAATTGGCCAGTCATCTCATAATATGTATAGTAATAACATACTGAATTATCAAGAGTCTATGACAATTTGAAATACCTGTACAAAAATAGTCTGGAAACTTTTGAATGCACCACCTTTTAATTATTTCTGTCAAAAGAATTTTAAAAAATTACTGTATATTGAAAACTTACTCCCTTTTATGCTATCTTCTCATATTCCTTTCTTCTACAAGATTATTGTAAAGAAATCAATTTTAAGATTTTTAAAATCTTACTCATCAATCACCTCGGATAGATAGATAGATAGATAAGAACCTTGACGGCAGTACAAATGACGCTAGGGGTAACAGCAGGAATTTATTCTCAAGTGAGTTCCTTCCTTGCCAAAGTTTTGGCTTTTTTTTATTTGTTTTATGGCATATCAACTCTTTATGGGTAATTTAATTCCGAAATTTGGTTGATACCTAAATGCCTGATTATGAATATTACAATATTTTTTTATTGTCTATTGCATTTCTTTATAACACATTTTTCTTTGTTTATATGCTAGTGCATAGTTAGGTGATATTAAGAATTCCTATATAACACAAAAATTTCCACACAGTTTTATGGTTTCAAGTATTCTTATCTATCACTAATAATACATTGACAATTATTTTGTTTAAAGTAATTCTTCCTATTTGGTAATAAACATTTTTTCTTTTTTGCATACAGTTATACGGTTTCAAGTATTCCTATCTAACACCCATAATTTCTAAGAAATTATATGGTTTAAATAACAAATAGAATTAATCAGTAGCAGTTAAAGGGAAATAAGGATAAAAATTCCACAATATTTAGATAAACTACCATATTTTCAATATATTGGGAAAATATTTTTTAAGGTCTTCAGTGGGTAGTTCCAAAGAGTATGTTCTGCAGTTTTCTTGATTTAAAAAGATAATACAGGTGAAAAGTTTAAGAAAATAAATCTTATATAATAGAAGTAAAGAATAGAAACGATAGAAAGAATAAAGTGTTGCAAATTTGTTGTCATTTGCGGGACTTATATGAGATTGAGAGTGTCCGGTCAACAAATTTCTTTAACTTTTAGTAGTCTTTGTGGTATCATCGATTTTGGTTGCTTTTTCTGCTTTCGTTGAGTTTTCTGTTAAGTTGACTTTTCGTCGAATTCTTGGGTTTTGTTGTTTAGTTGAGTTTAACCGAATTTTCAGTTGAGTTGAGTAACTGAATTTCTCGGATAGCTCCTTGCCAATTCCGTTACCTTTTAATGGTTAAATGAGCGCGTGAGAGATACTTTTCTGCTGGTAATCTTTTTACTGCCTTCACAGGCTGGCATCCTTGGGCGTACGGAAGTTTTTGCGGTCGCTGGGTCCAAGAAATAGTGGGGCAGCTCTTGATGCCGTACTAGCTCGGCTCATTTCTCCCTTTTCCACTCTGAAAGCGACAAAGTTGCAGTGAATTTGCCACATTTGGTCAGTCTTAATCTATTGTTAGAAATAAATATTTATACAATTATAGCTTGAACTGCTTATAAATGCAAAATTTACACTGAGTAAGACGGTATCCTATCGAATACGTTTTATTTTAAAATATAAATGGGACCATAACGGTTATTGCAACTCCAAATCAGAGTGGACCAGGGAGTAATGGCAATGAAGAGATACTACATACTCTTCTGGACTCCAGAAATGACTCTACACCATCGGATATCCTTTAGTTTCATATCTAAGATACTTTCCATACTTTTCGAGTAAAAGATTTAATGACTTTAAGTATATACATGGTGGCCTTTAGCGGGCTTTCTCTTTAACAGAATAGCTATGGCGTCTTCTCTTGCAAGAAAAGAGCAAAAACATATTATCTGCCGTCAAAGAGGCAGCCAATTTGCTATCATTATTTTGCAAAAGCTAAATGAAACCAATTTTATCTATATCATCTATAAAAATAATTGAGTTGTTTTGTCTAGTCCCGGGGCATTGAATCTGTATGAGACAATAATAATTTGGGTCATTAACATAGTTGCTTCCCTTTAACACTTCAACGTTTACAAGGTCGATATTTTAATGCTGTTCATTGATTGGCTATGTTGTAACTAACCAGCAGCAGTTCCCACTTGATCCCTAAAGTTAAGCTGCGATAAAACTGTTCAGTATTTAGATGAGTGACCATCCGCGGCCGATGATAAATCAAAACTCTTACAACTGAGTGCAAATTATTTATATTACATAGGAGTTCTTAATATCGTATATCTGCCTATTAATATGGACAAATAAAAAATGCAAAGGATCTAAAAATATAATGTTTATAATCAAACACATAGACATAATTCAAATTTCAGCGTTAAATAACCCATTACGAGTTGATATGACGTTAAAGAAATCCAAAGGAAGGAATTTACTTAAGAACAAAGTCTTTCCATTGCTACACTCTTACTATAGTGTAAGCGGAGCTGAGTTTGGTTTTATGGCACTTCAAACATTGCAGATTATTTAATGCCACATCTATTTTTAAACATATAAATAGTTCTATTTCAAACAATTCAATTTAGCATAATTACAGTTTTTGGCGCTTGCTCAGTCGGCTATGGTTGTAGAATACACCAACTGCTTCTCTGCAGAGAGGTAAGACCCCCACCCTCAACAAGTGTCCTGTATATGATACTAAACAATCTGATAAAAGGTTCTGATTATGCCGGAGCTTTGTGGAATGCGGAGTATCCCTTCATTGCCATCGCTCCCAGATCCACTCTGGCCCGGAGTGGTAGCCTACTAGGTCACCTACAGCCTACTAGGTGCAATTTGATGGAGACTCAAACTTAGTAAGTCGTCATTATAAATTTATTTCGGCGGAGAATATTACTATACACTCCGTCTCGTCAGATGACTTTTTAGATGTTTTTCTTGAAGTTACAGAACACAAATGTGGAATTACAATTTGTATTCAGAAAATAAAATAAAGGATAAAGATGAAAAAATAAAAAGTAAAAATAAAAATAAGAGTAAAAAGGGAAATAAAAATACAAGTTGTTTAAATTCACAGGCGAGGGCAGAGGGGGTCAAAATGTTCGGTGCTAGAAGCATTAAGAAACAGGAGTGGAGTTTATCAGTATGTCAACCCATCCTGGTTTTGCGCCCTTGTACGGAGGTTCAGTAGCAGATGTGATTTCCCAAACAGACTAAGATCGTATCATCATCATCATCATGTCGTGCTGGTAGCACGGATATCCCTGACCCTCTCTTTCCACTTTTCCCTATCGTTCATCGCCTCTGGCAGGTCTTCTGTACATCATCCCGTATCCTCACATAGTTGCTGAATGTATGTTCGTGCTGGTCGTGCTGCTTTTGCTATGGACTTACTCTTATAGAAGATCGTATAACTAATTGCTATCCCATATATTTTTTTACATTTACTCCTGATATGTCTGTTAATTATCCCAGCTGTTGTCATCCGAGATCTTCTTCTTACTTTAATTAGGACCAAGATAGTTAAATAAGATAAAGGCAAAGAACCAGCTCGCGTGTCAAGTATACTGATCATTATTAATAACTGTATTTATTTACGACTTATACCGCAAACGAATCCAGTAAAGGGATTTTTCTATAATGGGGTAAGGTAAATAATTCGTCTTTATTCGATAGATATTCTAGGAATGCGGTTTTGTTAATTTACACGCTACTAATACAAAATACTTATATACTGTATTTGTATATAAGTATTTTGTATTAGTAGTGTGTATATTGTATTAATACGCGACTAATACGAAACTTAATAATATTTGTTAAGTGGATCATAGCAAAACAAACGAACTTGAAGGTCAATTTTCATGACACTATATACATACTTTTAAAACTTATAGTATCACTGCTGTTCTTAGAAAAGGATAGCTTTGGCATTAAATAACCCAATAAGGTTGATATCCCAGTAAACAAAGAAGCCATAAGCAAACCTAACAGTCTTTTGACTTATTTCTTTAAAAAATACTTCTAAAACATACAAAGATTTTATGATTTCTTATGAAAAGTTAAATTATCGAAATGAATTTTATTGGTCTTTTTTTGCTTCCTTTTCTTTTTTTCTTTTTTTTTTTTTTCTAAGTTTTTTGCTTTGCTTGGTTTGGTTTGGTTTTTATCACCAAATTCTATGACATCGCAATTCTGTCACTAATGATAAGTTTACTTAAATATACATCATCTATCAACCTATTTTCGGATTACATTTTTTAAAGAAAATTAACGTTTGATTTACATATTTTATGGCATATCAACCCTTTCAGGTTATTCAATGCCAAATACAGGTTTGGTTTGTTTTCTTTGTTTTTAATAGCATATCAACCTTTGTAGGTTATCTAATGCCAAAGCTATTTTCCTAGAAGAGACAAATACAATATATATATATATATATATATGTGTGTGTGTGTGTGTGTGTGTGTGTGTGTGTGTGTGACATTTGAAAGCGAATATTTTGAAGGTAGCATTATTTTTAAATGAGCTCATTTGTTTTAACATAATCAAATGGTTTCATGTTTTGCTAAAACTAATAATTCTATTAAATATTGATCAGGTGTTTGGTCTTATGTAGATGGTTTAATGTTCCGCCATTCAAAGCTAATAATTCTATTTATTTGATGGCTTCAAGTTTTGATATCTAATAATAATAATTATTCTATTTATTAAATAGTTTTAAGTATTTCCATCTAACACTAGTAACTCTATTGAGTATTAATCAATTGTTAGCACATAGGTAATTGGTTTCAAGTATTCAAAAAAGAGGGGATAGATAGATAGATAGAAAAAGACTACGATAGATAGATAGATAGATTGATACTTTATTACATAAGTTGCTTAGCTTAGCTGATCATCGTCTTTATCTAAATTTTAAAATCTTAAATTGAGAACACTTGAAGCTTTAATCTCGATACTTTTTGATCGTCATCGTGTCTGCATGGCTTGAGATATTCATGAAGAACTAGTGATGTCAAAATAGTTTTATTGCCGCTAAATTCTTCAAGGCATTTTTCTTCAAATTTTAAATTCAGGGTTTTCCAAATTTATATTCCTAAATTTAAACGCCATTTTTATTAATTTTCTTTCTTTCTCTTTGAATTTTATTCACGAATCTTTCTTTAATGCTTTCTTTGTTTTCTTTCATTCTTTTTACTTAAAGTTTTTTAAGAATATCTGTGATTTCCTCTTTCGTTCGTTCTCTTTTTTAGCAATTAATTTTTGTTAAGATTTGTTTGTTTTGTTTTCTTTTCTTTCGTCTTTGTTTTTTTTGTTTTTTTTCGTTTTCTTTTTTCATTTGATATTTTCATCCAAGATGTCTTTCTTTCAGACATCAATTTTATAGTTTTTTCTTTGTTTTTGTTTTTGTTTTTTGTTTTTGTTTTTTAATTCATCCATTCAAGATATTTTATATTTCATCTTATGGTCAGGCGTATCCTTCCTTCCTTCAGTTATTCATTAATTCTATACAAGATAGATAGATAGATAGATAGATAGATAGATAGATTGAAACAAACAAACGTGAGCAGATTGATAGAGAGAGAGAGAGAGAGAGAGAGAGAAAGATATTTGAATAGATAGATAGATAGATAGATAGATAGATAGATAGATAGATATTTGAATAGAATGAGACAGATAGATAGATAGATAGATAGATAGATAGATAGGCGTTAATTCATGCTTTTATTCCGTCGTTCGTACGTTCGTTTTTTCTTCTTCTTTCCGTCTTTCTTTTCTCCTTTAACTTATTCATTCAATATATTTTCTATTTCTTATTCTACTCTTTGTTGCTTTGTTTCTTATTTTTCTTTCTTTTCTTTTTTTTTTCTTTCTTTCTTTTTTTTTTCCTTATTTCTGTTTGAAATCTTTTCCAACTTTATAGCTTCTCATTATTCTTTAGATTGATTTATATATATATATATATATATATATATATATATATATATATATATATATGTATTCTTTCTTTTCTATTTCCTTTAAATAACAATACCCGAAGGTCTTTCGTTGTATTTTTCTCATCTTCATCCAGCTTCAATCATCATTTGGACAAAGTAGGATTCGGTTTTTCCTTCTTTTTAGTCTTTTTTTTTTCATCTTTTATTTTACTTTGTTTTCGACGCCACCATTAAAATAGGATAATTTGTGGTCTTTTTTTCAAAGATGATTTTCTGCTTATGATGATGATCAAATCGGAGAAGTCGTAATGAGATAGCAAGCCGAAGTAAAGACGCCCTTTTTTTTCAGCATAAAACAAAAATAAATTCGGCAAAGGAAAACTTAATTGCATTCAAACTACTCATCTCTAAAAGTGAACACACACGTGTGAATGTAAATACACATAGGGCAACGTTAGGATTTTACATAGAAATTATCGAGCGGCAAGTGTAGATAGATAGATAGATAGATAGATATGGAGAGACTACGATAGGGAGAGAGAGATATGTACAGAGTGAGATAGATAGATAGATAGATAGATAGATCAGACAAAACTGTGCTGGATAGTTGGTTTCTCTTTCTTTGTTTAATGGCATATCAACCTTCGAGGGTTAACTAATGCCCAGAAAATCCTTGTATAAGGACCTTTCTCAAGAGTTATAGTAAAAAAAAATGTGCGCAAAATAGCGCGACTGGGGTTAGAGCAAGCTTATTATGACGTCGCAGTCTATCATATTAGCCTATACGTCTCGGGAGTCTTCTCTGAGCTGGATAGATAGATATAACCAGGCTGAGATAGATAGATAGATAGATAGATAGATAGATAGATAGATAGATAGATAGATAGATAGATAGATAGATAGATATGAAGGGACTGAGATAGATAGATAGATAGATAGATAGATAGATAGATATGTACAGCATGATATAGAAAAAGTTATATATAGACTGAGATAGTTAGATAGAAATAGAGAGAGGGGAGGGAGAGGGATAGAGATTTGAATAGACTGAGATAGATAGATAGATAGATAGATAGATAGATAGATAGATAGATAGATAATGTCGAACAGATTCGTGGTTTCTTCATGAATCCATGTTCAACCTGATATTAAAAGATTTGCTGATTAGACATTCCGTTTAAGCCAAAGCAAATCACGGAATTAATGAATTAGTGTTGATAACGTCACACGTTTGTTTCATTCAATTCGGATCAGTCTTTCTAATTATCGACATTATCAAAATAACTTTATTTGACCCGCTAGCAAAGATGGTGTTGTGCAAAGAGTTTAAGATGAAAATGTCTCCGTGTGTCAAATTCGTGTAAGATGGGTCTACAAAAGAAATGGCTTCAAAACCTGAATTAAAACAAAGAAATTAAGATATTGGCGCTACACGATATCTATATATATATATATATAGATAGATAGAGAGAGAGAGAGAGAGAGAGAGGGAGCGAGCGAGAGAGAGAGATCTGAATAAACTCTTATAGTTTGGTTTAGTTTGGTCTTATGTTTGAGAACATCAACATGGATGATGTCCTCTCTTTCTTAAGAGAAGGAAAGTTGTACCTAAAAATATAATACATCATTACAATCCAAAATATTCAATGGATCAACCTACCAATCAACGAAATATAAAAAAAAGTGTTGTTAAATATCCCTACGCAAAACCATAAATCTCAACAATTACAACTTGTAGTGGGTCCACTCTGACCCGGAGTGATGGTGCCTGTTAGGGTCCTACTAGTGGGTCGAATGGATCAAAACATGAATTTAAAAGAAAAGTGAGTTTATGAAGAAAAAGTGAGTTCATATTTTTTAAAAATGGTTACAAATCATATATAATTCATATATGTAAACCGGCATTGAATAGCCCATGGTGGTGGATGTGCCGTGAAACTCAAACAACCAACCAGTCTTACGGCATATCAACCACTGAAGGTTATTTAATGCCAAATCCTCTTAATACACATATATTAAATATGTATGATTTATTAACAAATTTTGGGGATAACATTTTTAAACGAACCTGAACTTATTTTCTTTTTTGTACACAGTTAAATGGTTTCAAATATCGCTATATAACTGTCACAATTTAACTTCAGTCATTTGTTTGCAGTAAGAATTTGTTTGCACTCTAGTTTTGCCATAATTTCTCCATTGTCAAATAGTTTCAATTATTGCTATTTAACACTACTAATTCTATTCAATATTAATCATTTGTTTGCAGACAGTGAAGCGGTTACTAGTATTGCTATTCAGCACTATTGCTCAGTCGGCTGGGGCTGTAGAATACACTGACTGCACCTCTGCAGAGGGGTAACACCCCCCCCCAATGAGTGTCCTGGATATGACACTAAATAATCTGATGGTGAGGTTCCAGCAGTGCAGGAACTTTGGGGAATGCGGAGTACCCATTCATTGGCATTGCTCCCAGGTACACTCTTGCCCGGCGTGGTAGCACCTGATAGGGCCCTATCTATGGGTTAAATAGAACAGCATTCTTATGCTAAACTGAATTGTTTGAGTAAACTGAATATCTTGAAATAGAAATGTTTTTTGACAATTAAATCGCACTTACATTTAAACTGCGTGCTTATGTTTAACTGAATTATTTCAAATAGAACTGTTTTTCGACATTGAAACTGTATTTACACTTAACTGATTTGTTACATATAACTGCTTGAATAGTCTGAAATAGAAATGTTTTTAACAATTAAAATGTGTACTTAAGCTAAACTGAATTGTTTGAAATAGAACAGATTATTTACATAAAAATGGATTTGGCGTTAAATAACCTACAAAGGTTGATATGCCATAAAACCCAACAAACCAAACCAAACTATTCAGTACTAATTATTGAATTAAACACTATTCATTCAGCTCCACATAGTCAAATGGTTTCCATTATTGGTATGTAATACCAATATTTCAATTTAAGTATACAGTTAAAGATTTTCAAACATTGCTGTTTAACATGGATGATTCTATTCAAAATTAGTGATTCGTTTGAACACGGTTGAACGTTTGGTTTGGCTTCTTTGTTTAATGGCATATCAACTCTTTTTAGGTTATTTAATGCCAAAGCCATTCTCCTAGAAGAACAATAGTGGTACTATTTAACCCATAGCTTGGAGGATAAGGGGGTTCATACCTTTCCCCAAGGGTATTTGCCCGAAAGTGAACGTAATAGCGCGAATGGAGTACGAACTCGCGTACTACGATTCCGCAGTCCATCGCTTTAACCATTTCACCACGAGGATACCCCTTGAACACGGTCGAATGATTACTATATTGTTATGCCTCACTAAGAATTCAATTAAACATTAGTCATTTTCTAACATACAGTTTAAATGTGAAATAGTTCCATGGGTCAAGTAGAACGGTTTAATCATTTACCATAGTGGAGACCATTTAACTATGTGCAAACAAATGATTGATATTAAACTGAATTAATCGTATTTGATAATAATGCTTGAAAACCATTTTACTGTGTAAATAAAAGTATTATTCTTTGGTAGCAGTACTTGAAACTATTTAACAGTGCGAATAAAACTATTAGTCGATATTTGTCTCTGCCTCCCACCAGACAGGTATTGACACAAGATCAATGACCCGAAGGTCGATTATAGTGGGCATTAGAGGAGGGGGAGGTCGAGCCAATTGTATATCTAGCCCTTCCGAATAAGTTAATAAGTATAACAAGACATTTAATTGTACACAATACGAGTAGGGAACTGAGTTCCTGCTCTAGGCTATAAAAGAGTCACAGGGGTTCAATGAATAATCAAAGAAGTCCATAGAGTTCTGGAATATGAAGGAGGTTGACCATGTGTTGACAGGTGACCAAAAAAGACTCGTGACGTGAGAGAGTTCCTTAAACACTGTGGCAAGGGAGATCACTCCGTTTAGTCTCCCAACCCAGAGAAGAAAAAGGATTATGCCTCAGAGTTCAACGCGCTGTTAATACACATTTTGTTTCTTAATATATAAGTTAAGTTGGCTACCGTAGTCGAGGGCGACCCGAAAGCTCTCTTTTCAATAGCTACAACAGCAAGGTGAAGGGGATGGTGCAACTTCTTCCCCTAGATTGCTCCACTTTACCTTTGATACGTAGCTTATAATGCTGAGTGTTAAGCAAGGAAGTATCAAGTACCATTTTTTGAGTCTTTCGTGTGACTCGACCTGGGATCGAACCCTGGTCTCCTGAGCCTTTGGCGAACACTCTACATACAAGGTTAATGAACCGGTACTCCTAAATAAATAGTCTACCGGTTATTGAAAAAGAAACTAAATTAAAGATTTAATAGAATTATTAAATTTCTATCCAGTCTGTGCTAATGCTTGATACTTTTTAGCCTTATTTCTCGGTAAAACACAGAATTGTACAATGGTAGCACGATACATAATTACCATGCCTAGCACCGAGTGACTTTTTCTTGATTCTTAAATTGAAAATTAATTTCAAAGGTAAGATATGGGAATGCGTAACACATTAAAAAAGATTTCGACTGCACAGCTTCAAACCGTATACGTTTATATAACATAAAAAACCAAGAAGTAGAAGATATGCAATACAGATGCCGACTACGCAGATGATCTAGAGCTTCTCGTTAATACAACCGCCTAAGCTGAATCTTTACTGCATAGCTTAGAGCAAACAGCAAAAGTCGTTGGCTCTACGGGAACTCAGATAAAAAAGAGTTCATTTGGTTTGGTTTCTTCGTTTAATGGCATATCAACCTTTGTAGGTTATTTAATGGCAAAGCTATTCCTTAGGAAGAACAGTAGTGGTACTATTTAATCCATAGTTGGTGGGGGGATAAGAGGGTTCAAACCTTTCCCAAGGGTATTTACTCGAAGGTGAACGTAATAGCGCGACTGGAGTACGAACTCGCTTACTACGATTCCGCAGTCCATCGCTTTAACCATTACACCACGAGGACACCCACTAAGCAAAAGGATGCTATCTTCGCACTAAATGGCAAGCTTTTGAAAGTAATAGACCCGTTTACATGACTCGGTAGCAATATCTCATCTACTTAAAATTATATCAACAAACCCATTGACTTCTATTGAGAGGTTATCGATAACAAGGAAATCTGACAACGTGGATTAAATTAAAATTAAATTAAAAGGGATTTCTTCCAAACTGTCGCCGTATCCGTACTACTCTATAGTTACACCAACTAAATTCTAATGAAGCGCTTGGAGAAATGGCTAAATGACAACAACACAAGAATGCTTCACGCTCTTTTGAACAAATCTTGGAAGCAGCAGTCCATAAAACAGCTGGTGTACCGACTCTTACCTCCTATCTCACGAACTATTCCAAGATAAAGAAAACATGCTGGACACTGCTGGAGAACCCCGGATGAACTTATAAGTGGCGTTTCCAGCGGATACTTTGACATGGACACACAAGCATTGACTGAGCAGCCAAGACTTACATAAATCAGCTCTGTGTTGACACTGGTTGCATTCTAGAGGACTTACCAAGCATGACTTGAAGATATCTTTATATTTTTGCGTGTATCGGTGAACCTACGTGTGTGTGTATATATGGTTTTAACACAAAGCAGCAGTTTAGGAGCCCCTAGTGTGGATTGACGTACCTACCCAGTAATAATCAACAACTTAACAAAATCTGTAACCATCACCACGCTTTGAAGATACCATATATATGTATTTCTTTATAAGTACGTGTTCACGTGTGTGTGTGTTTGTGTGTGCGTTTGCGTGCGTGTCTCTGAGCATTTGTGTCTGTGAGTGTTTTTATATATGCGTACGTATGCACTGCCTATGTACGTGATTGTATATGCGTGCCTGCATCCAGTAGCGCCTACGCACCAAGGTATAGTGAGATTTATAGAAGTAGACGTATGATTTTGCTTATTGATTTCCTTTTAGCCTTCATCTCACAATGATATGGTTGGCACGTCCGTCAAACGTCAGTGTCCCCTATGCAACGTTTGGCAGACAAGGCTTAATTGCGACGGATGGGCCCACGTGACAGGTGCGTAGCGCGTCTTTCATTTTTCTATCTCATTGTCTTATTCTCAAGGCGGACGTGTCAAAACCAGAGCAGAATCAGAAATAATGTTTCAAACATTCATTCTAACTCGAAAACAGAGACACATTGACAATTCTAAAAGTTAGGCATATTAGTTCCCTTTATATATATATATACATATATATATATATGGTGGAACGATAAAATTGTCGTCCTAAAAAAAAACACTACAGCTTTATTTTAAAACTTTTATTGAAAAAATCAATTCAGCTAACTTGATTATGTAGTAGAGCTGACATCTATTCAATGTAGCAGTCTTCAGCCTCAATCACCGCCTCGATACGGATCCGGAACAAGGAGCATGCCTTTTCCACTAGCACCGGTGGGAGCTCGGTGAATAATCGGCGGATGGCGGTGATCAGGCTGGCTTTGGTGTTGTGGGAGGTCATGTTAGTGATGTTCTCAACGTATGACCACACGAAGTAGTCCAGCGGGTTAAGGTCAGGGAGGAGGGGGTCAGTGAGAGAAGAGTACAAAGTCGTAACACTCCTTCTGAACCCAAGCCTGGGTCTCTTTGGACTTGTGGGCCGGCGCCGAGTTCTGCTGCCACACCCAGGGTCTGCCACCAGGCACCTGATTGCACCAGGGAATCACTACACTCTTCATCACATCCAGGAACACTTTGGTGTTGACTTTCAACCCGACTTCGAAGATGTGAGGTGGCATAATGTGGGCTTCCGCTCCACCACCTCCAAAGGGTCGTCCGGTACGTTGAGCTGTGCCCTCAAGTCTGGAACCATCCGGATTTGCATTTTGAGGGTGCTGGCAATGGTCCTGTTGTCATAACTTGGATCGGCAGAGAGCAATGGTTGTACAGCGGTTCATCTCCGATCTCGCTCGTTGAACATTTTGTTACATTCAGACAAGATAGAAGGCTCCTATCGCGCTTGGGATTTGTACACAAATGGCCAACTAATAGACAACAAGAAAAGAAAACCGGTTTTCATTAAACGGAAATGGAATCATGTGGTCTTTTCTAAGACGACAATTTAATCGTTCGACCCTGTGTATATATATATAGTTGTTGTTTATTCCACTCCTTTGAGAGTTTTTCACACCACCGTTGGCTGATGGTTTTTCACTGGAGTTTGAGTGACAGCAAGTCTCCGCAAGTTTCCTGGGCTTTTCACAGTATTCTTGCTGAACTTAATAATACTGTTGTCTGCATGGTCTCCTCTTATTTCGAATTCTTTGGGTATTGTTGCACGTGCACCAATTACAACTGATATCAATGTCACATTTTTATTATCATTATTATTACACTCCTGGCAAATTTCTCACAGCAGCATTAGCTGATTCTCTTTCACTGATAACCGAGCGACAGCAAGTCTCCTTCGGTCTACAGGATGCTCCTCAGTATTCTTGACGATCACAACAACGCTGTAGTCTGGCTGGTTTTGGTTCGTCCCACGATTTCCCACTCTTCCAGTTCCTTCTCTAAGTCTTTGTGGACCGTACAATGTACGCAAATTACAATTGGTATCACAGTCAGATTATTATTATTATTGTTATTATCATTAAAAATAAGCAACCAAACATATGTAAAATCGCATTCAACTGAATGCTATTTTATATATTAAATTTCTTCAGCTAATAAAGCGCTAACCAAAGCATCCCCACTAATATAAAACCCGTCCAAGGAAATAAATATATCAACCAGCCAAACGATATAAAAACAAGCAATGCCTAAAAAAAGTCTCTTTAAAGTTGATCATTTGATGTGATCGAAAGTGCTCCGGAGTAGAACTTATGGAAACTTCTTAATCAATTGGACCTTTTTACCCCCCCCCCCACAAATAGCAATCAAACTAGAGAAAAAGCATAAGTCCATACAAAAGGAAAGTTCTGTGGTGGTCTTTAACCAAAATTATATATATATATATATATATATATGATGGTTATTGTCATCCACAGACAGACTGTTTTGTTGTATCACAACTCTTCAGAGTGACTTGACACGTAGGATGCTTTGAACTGGGATTGAAACCCGCCCAACTTAACGTTATCGTACCGTTCAGCCAACATGCGAATCACGTCAGATCGGGAATTTTAAGGCATTATGTAGTCGCTTTCGTTTGTTTGCATTTTAGCCTTATCGAATACCAGAGTGCTCAATTCATTTGAAGAGCTTTGTATTATGCGAGTGGCAGCCGTAAATTCCTCAATGTCCTCGTGGTGTAATGGTTAAAGCTATGGACTGCAGAATCGTAGTAAGCGAATTCGTACTCCAGTCACGCTATTACGTTCACTTTCGGGCAAAATACCCTTGGGAAAGGTATGAACTCCCTTATCCTGTTCTCACTCCAGCTATGTGTAAGTAGTGGGGCAGACTGGGTTCTTCAGCCTTGGTGTGGCAACTAGTCTAGGTGAAGGAAAACTCTGAAATCAAACCAGGTAAACTCCACTTAAAAATTGATCTTGTGTCATATCCTGCCGGAGTGTGTGTGTATGGGGGGTAAATATGTATATTAGGTTTAGGCAGCCTTCCCTCTTTAAACAAAGAGAATGCTTGTTTGGACTTAATTTAGTTTTTTATCAAATACCCGCATTTTTTCTTCCTTCTCTACTACTATTCTCCCCTTCCAACATTGTTTCCTTTTTTAAAAATCGTATTCTTACCTCAGTTATAGCTCTGACGATTGAGATACGAAATCGTTTAGCAAACCTTTTCTTTTTCATCTTTTATTTTTTAATTTTCATCAGTATCAATAAATATGGTCTTTTTAAAGATGCATATATGTGTGTATATATATATATATATATATATATATATATATATATATACGGTAGCAGTTATTCGCTTTCTTGAAATAAGACAAGGAATTTAAAAAAAAGGATATCCTAGATATGACACCAAACTTCTGCTGATGATGAGGTTCTAGTTCTGGAGAAGTGCAGCATACCTCTTCATTATCATTATCCCCAGTTCCACTTTGATTCAGAATACGAGTACCTATTAAGGTTCCATCAATCTGTAAAATAGATATGTTTCAAAAATATTCATTTACTTGACGCTATATAGCTCTAAACTGATTTTAAAACTAGTTACTTGAAGTTAGAATTGTTTGTTGTTATTGTTGTTGTTGGCGACCGTAGTCGATGGTGACTTGAAGGTTCCCTTTTCAATAGCTACTATAGCAATGTGTAGGGGAGGGCGCTACTCTTTTCTCTGGATTGCTCTACTTTACCTTTGATCCTTACCTTATAATGCTGAGTGTTAAGCAAGGTAGCAGCATTTTTTGAGTCTTTGGTATGACTTGATCTGAGATTGAACCCTGGTCTCCCTGGCCATTGGCGAACACTAAGGATCAATTACTTGAAACCATCTAATTGTGTGCAAACAAAGGTATAACATTAGATGGAAAAATTGCTTGAAACTACATAATTATTAGTGTTTGATAGGAATACTCGATATCCTATAACAGTGTGCAAATTATTTGTATTAGATAGAAATACTTAATACCATGTAACAGTGTGCAAATTATTTGTATTAGATAGGAATACTTAATACCATATAACAGTGTGCAAATTATTTGTATTAGATAGGAATACTTGATACCGTATAACTATGTGCAAATTACGTGTATATTAGATTGGAGTATTATATACTGAATTAACATGACCAGAATAATCCGGTGAACACTGGACAGCTGTTTTTACCTTATTAGGTCTCATCACCAGTGTATACCGTGGAGATCGAACCAGCGACTATAGGTTGCAGAGCCGAAACTCAACAACTGAGCCAACAGTTCATATTGCGCAGAAGTAACGCCAAATTAACTAGTCATGGTAATTCCTCAACTTAAAAAAAGAAAAATATACGTAGATAGGAATTCTTGATACCATATAACTGTGCGCAAATTATTTGTATTAGATAGGAATCCTTGATATCATATAACTGTTTGCAAATTATTTGTATTTCATAGGAATACTTGATATCATATAACTGTTTGCAAATTATTTATATTAGATAGGAATATTTGATACCATATAACTGTTTGCAAATTATTTGTATTTCATAGGAATCCTTGATATCATATAACTGTTTGCAAATTATTTGTATTAGATAGGAATCCTTGATATCATATAACTGTTTGCAAATTATTTGTATTAGATAGGAATCCTTGATATCATATAACTGTTTGCAAATTATTTGTATTTCTTAGGAATACTTGATATCATATAACTGTTTGCAAATTATTTGTATTTCATAGGAATACTTGATATCCTATGACTGTTTGCAAATTATTTGTATTAGATAGGAATCCTTGATATCATATAACTGTTTGCAAATTATTTATATTAGATAGGAATACTTGATACCATATAACTGTGTGCAAATTACGTGTATTACATAGGAATACATGCTATCATATAACTGTTTGTAAATTATTTGTATTAGATAGGAATACTTGATATCATAAAACTGTTTGCAAATTATTTGTATTAGATAGGAATACTTGATATCATATAACTGTTAGCAAAAAGCTATTAAGGAACAATTATAGAAGAAATTTAAAAGCAAATGCAAAATTATCTTACAACTCGGCATAAAGTAACCCTAAATGGTTGACATGTCGTTAAACTCAATCAATCAAAGAGCATTTGGCTTGAAATGCCTATGCACTAACCCCCTCCTTGAAAGCCATCTCCTCAGGGAGCACCTACCATCATTTTTTGAAAGAGGTTAGGGTCAGGTCTATGCCTGAGGTGTTCCCATAAGAGATGCCGAAGAGACGACAATTTTTATCTCTCTGGCAGAGCAAGGTTTGCTTTTTGTGGGATCCCCTAATCAAATCAGATGTATATCTCCTTTTCCAATCGTTATAAAAAATTTCCTTCCATAGCAACAGTAGGGTTTATTGGTTTCTTTCTTTATTTGTTTTTTGTTAATTGCATTTCAACCTTAGTGGCTTATTTGAAGCAGAAGTCATACTTGTAGAAAACAAGACTGTTGATTTTAAATGGAGCTCCTAACTTTCCCATGTGTTTTAGAGAGCATAATATTGCGATAGGAGTTCGAACTCGCTTACTACGATGTCGCAGTCCAACACGTAAGCCACTACGCCACAGGAACTCCCACGATATACTGACAATACTCATCTCTTTTTCATGTAATATATGAAAGGTTATTCAAGGTTACATGGTATTAGAAACAAGGAATGATCCCTATCTTGATTTAACTTGATCTTCTGACGAAACTGAAAGGGAGAAGTTACTAATACACGCAGCCTTTATGGCAGGGTAGAATTCAGAGAGTTTTTTCCAAGACAACTTTTCTTTGCCAACTCACAAGGTTAAAGAACACAATCAGTCCTGAGGGAGAATTGAATTCATGCCTTTCCAATGTGCAGCGCAAACAACCGTCCCGAGGATTTGAATTCGTATCAACGAATCTATTTTCCGACAAGGATAACCGCACGCTTCTATTGACGGATAAAAAAAGTTGAATACGTACACCCAGCTGATTTCGACCAAGGCTAACTAATGAATGTGAAGCCACCTTTTCCTTAGAGTCTTCGTTATTCCTTCTATTATTGTTCTTATATCAAAAGAAAGAAATCCACTTTTGCTACCAGTTAATTTACTTTCTTTTTGTTTTTTGTTTTTTTGTCGGTTCAGAAAGAGGGAGAAAATGATGGATCAAATCGATAATCGAATCAATAATTGTTTTCTAAACGTTGATACTTGTCGAACTGAAACCTTGATTGCGTTGACCCTTACTCGAACACTAAATAACCTTTGTTTTACAACAATTCTAAAAAAAATTTCGAGGTCAAGAGACTTTCGGTTGAAACACGTCTATATTAGTATAGTGCTGGGCATGATTTTCGAGGAAACATTTTTCATTTAAATTCCCAGTTCTAAAAATCTATGTATAAAGTTACGATATCTTCAGGGATATTTCTGTAGGTTAGACAGCAAAAACCGCACACAGTAGCAAAATGTATGATAGTGCAGTGTAATTAAATGTTCTAAATCGGAAAAAAATAAATTTCAGTCAAAATATTTATAGTGTGAGAGCCAGCGTTTAAGCTCTTACTGATTATAATTTAAATTTTGTACGTTTGAATGTCTGACAAAAAGAGAAGACTGGTTAGAGTATTAGCCAATGGTCCAGGAGACCGAGGTGCAATCCCAGGTCAAGTCGTACCAAAGACTCAAAAACGGTACTTGATGGTTCCGTGCTTAACACAGTGTTATAAGATTCGGATCAAGAGTAAAGTAGAACAATCCAGGGAAAGAAGTGGTGCCCTCCCCTACTCCTAGGTGTAGTACCTAATGAAAAGGGAGCCTTCGTGTTACCCTCGACTACGGTAGCCAACTTTACTTTTATATATACATACATACATACATACATACATATATATATATGAAACAAAAAAGATTTTATAAATATATATATATATATATATATATATATGTGATAATTTTCGTTTCATTTAATAACTCAAACACCCTGATTAATGTCTAAAAATAGAAATATTCGACGTTGGCAAATGATTTAATAAAAAAAATCCTCTGAAAACCCTTTGCATCTTCATCATTATAGAGTCATATCTATTTTCATTTTTTTCATATATATATATATATATATATATATATATATAAAGAGAGACAAACAGGCAGATTTTTGGACTGAGATGAACAAATTATTAAAATTAGGTCAGAAGATAGATAGATAGATAGATAGATAGATAGATTAGAAGGAAAGAAGGATAGATAGATAGATAGATAGATAGATAGATAGATTATGATTATGATTTAAAAGTATCGTAATAAGCGTTTTTAATCCGTAAAATTTTTACAGTGTGCTTTGCGTGAAAACTACTTAGCAATATCACAATATTTTTCAAGTATAAAATGAAATATCGATAAAACCGGATGAAGACCCACGACTTAGAGTTTCAGGTTGTTGATCGTCAGACTTCGGTTAGATTCGAGAGAATAAATATGTATTCATTTTAAAATTATGGGACAAATACATGGTTAGCTCAATTAGGCAGCAAATTACCAAGCAAATATTGATTTCTATGTCAGCATTTTTAAACAACTTTTAACTTTTTATATTGTATTTCTCCTGTTTCTTTCTCACTCTAACTCCCTACCTCCTTCTCTCCCTCTCTCTCTCTCTCTCTCTCTCTCTCTCTCAATAACATAAATATATAATGGGAATTTACAGGATAACATACCTTATGAATTTACCCCTGCTTCACGAGCAGTGCCCTGAAAGAGAAAGAGGAAGAGAGAAACAGACAGAGAGACAGAGAGAGAGACAGAGAGAGAGAGAGAGAGAGAGAGAGAGATTTAGAGAAATATAAAGAGTGAACGATAGGAATAAATAAGTCGTTTAAATTTTCTTTTTTTTTTTCAAATGAAAAAGTGCTCAAGTATTGGTAAGCATAGCATGATAAAATTTCAACGATTTGATATCTCACCTATTTATGTTCATAAGTTTTATGCACTTAAAATACTATCATCAGATTATACTATATATATATATATGTGTGTGTGTGTGTGTGTGTGTGTATCTGTGTGTCTGAGTGTGTGGAAGTGTGTGTGTGTGTGTATTTGAAGACTTGGTTTAACTCACGATCTAGCTATGCAACTAGTAATTGCCAGCGAACGAATCGTTGTAAGAGGCAAAGTATATGTAACATTTTTACATACGAA
This sequence comes from Sepioteuthis lessoniana, assembly GCA_963585895.1. Lineage (NCBI taxonomy): Eukaryota > Metazoa > Mollusca > Cephalopoda > Myopsida > Loliginidae > Sepioteuthis > Sepioteuthis lessoniana. Next base: position 61,429,040 of record OY757934.1, read on the forward strand.
GAAAATATGTAAACAAAACAAAAAGAGACGGATTGGTGGGTGTTCAACAAAAAAATTAGGTTTATTAACCACAGACAGAGACATGCGTCTATTGACTGGTAAAAGAACTGTTTTGATTTTGTGTGCACCAATCAAATGGCCATGGTGGATTCCAAGTCTGTATTTATGGTCCCTCATGTGTATCCGTCCTTCCGGTTCCTACAATCCCACAATGCACTGTCCACTGGAGGCAACTCCCTTTCTATTCCTCAGGGGTTATAACTTTGATATTTTTTTTTCGTTAGGTCTGATGCGAAACTAGAAATTGTGTATAATAAATGACCTTTTTTCGGTCACGTCTCGTCGGAAAAACACTGTGACATGCAAGTAATAAAGGGAATTAATCAAAGCGGTCAACGCCAAAGGAATAAAAGGTCTTTTGAACAACTTGCAGTGTATACTATACTTTAAGCTATTCTAGAATACTACAGGATTTTTATATACTTCAAGATACGATATGAACAAAGAGCGGACCCTAAACAACATCACCAAATTTAGCTGTAAGAATTCGTACACTAAAACATCTTGTAAACCTTATCGCTGAATATATATATATATATATATATATATATATATATATACGGATGTATGTAAACAATAGTAATTGTGATTCATAACCGCTTAAAATTTACTTCGCAGCTAATATCTCCTCGTGGCTGAATGGTTAGAAGCTTTGGTTTAGCGTTTGAGTCAACCGGGTTTCGATCCCAGCTACGGGAAGATACTGTCTAGCCACACTGATGAGTTCAGATAGAACGAAACAGATCTGTCTGTGGATGACTATATATATATATATATATATACACGGCTCAATGGCCTAGTCGGTAGAGTTTTCGGCAATTGGAGATCTGGTTTCAATCCCAGGTCGCGTCATTCGAAAGACTTTATAAATGGTACTTGATACCTCCTTTCTTAACACCCAGCAATATAAGGTACGTATCAAGGGTAAAGTGGAGCAATTCTGGGAATAGAGTTGTGCCCTCTCCTACACCTCTGTGTAGTACCTATTGAAAAGGGAGCCTTCTGGTCACCCTAATTTACGGTAGGCAGCTTTACTTATATATATATGTGTGTGTGTGTGTGTGTGTGTGTGTGTGTGAAAGTTAAAAAAACACAGTAATATTGTTTCATTGTAATAATCATTTTTAACCACATATAGGTTCCTGTAACCATTTTAAATGCTAATAATCTCTATGCAGGTTTTCAATTGATAATTCAAATTTGATAATTGCCATTCATTTGTACGGTCACATAATTTTGTATATTCTATATCTGATCCATGTAATTTGAAGGAAGATTTTTTACGGCAAATCTAGCTGACAAAACAAGATTATTATATATACTGTATATCATTGATTTAATGTAGAAATGCGGGAAAAATATTTTCCTTGAAGAATGCATAAGAAATGATGTTACCATGAGAATGCATTGGAAATGATCTTTAATTAGGTGTAAGACTATAAGATATAAAATATTGGAATGCATTGAAAATGATTTTACTATAAGAATACATTGGAAATGATTTTACTATAAAAATGCATTGGAAATGATTTTACTATAAGAATGCATTGAAATGATTTTACTATAAAAATGCATTGAGAATGACTACAATAAGAATGCATTTGAAATTATTTTTCTACGAAAATGCATAGGGAATAATTTTACTATAAAAATGCATTGTAGATGATTTTACTTGAAGAACATATAGAAAATAATTTCACTATAAGAATTAATTGGGAATATTTTTACGATAGAAATGCATTGGAAAGGATTTTACAATAGGAATGCATTGGAAATGATTTTACTATAATAATACATTACAAATGATTCTACTTAAAGAATACATTGGAAATGATTTTTCTATAAGAATGCATTGGATATGATTTTACTATAAAAATGCATTGGAAATGATTTTACTAAAAGAATGCATTAAATATGATTTTACAATAAGAATGCATGGCAAATAATTTCACTGTAAGAATGCATTGGGAATGATATTTAGTAATTTATTATGAAGGTCTTTTATAAATTTTCCAAAAATGTCATTTCTAACAGTTACAGTCTTAAGAACTGATCACAGTGACCCGAGTTCAAATCCTGTATGAAGCTATTTGCTTTTTCCATATCGATTATACCGTTAGGAAGGGTATGTATCCAACTACTCTCTCTCCACGATTGGGTAAATAGTAGGACAGAGTAGATTATTTAACCTTCGTTAGGCAACTAGTCAATAATGAAACCACTGAATTTAAACCTGCTAAATCTCGCTAAAATATTGACCTTGAGTCACATCCTACTTTGGCCAAAATGTTTGGTAAACACACATTAACATGCACACACACTTGACCGCTTTCAAAGCTTTCTCTGAGGGAACTCGTCATCGGTTGGACCACCGTGCATACGTGCCGGATGGATTGTTTGTCTGTTTGTGTTTTATGACATATCAACCTTTGTCGGTTATTTAATGCCGAATCCATTTTTATGCAAATAAAAAGCTCCGTTTCAAATAATTCAGTTTAGTATAACAATACTTTTTGTTTACACACATTTAATTGTCAAAACAGTTCTATTTCAAGCAATTCAGTTTAGCGTAAGTATATTTTAGTTCTAATTGACCCATAGAGAGGATCCTATCAGGTGCTAACACTCCGGGACAGGGTAGACCTGGGAGCGATGGCAGTGAAGGGGTACTCTGCATTCTCCAAAGCTCCAGCATTACTGGAACCTCACCATCAGATTGTTTAGTATCATACCCAGGACACTCGTTGGAAGAGTCATACCCCTCTGCAGCGATGCAGTCGGTGTATTCTGCAGCACCACCCGACTGGCCAAGTGTTGGGTGGAGTATCAATGACAACCATCGTTTCACATTGCACTAGATCTTAGGGTCTACGGAATCTATGACCAGCAAGGTCACCTGGCATACGTATTCGGAGACTTAGTAAAGGCTAGTATAGTTCACAATCGACTTAGTGATCCCATGACCAGCATTATCCACCAGAACACGAGTTTCAGCTCATGCCCAAACTCCGCTTCCCTAAATCCCCACCATAAAAAAGGGCTTGTGTCAGATCCTGACTGCTGAGAGTCACGGATAAATATCACTCACACACATACATACACACGCGCGTAATACTTACAATAAAGTCTGGAGAGGGGAGCCAGTGGCATTGGCCTCAATGTAAATGCAGACAAAACGGAGTAAATATGTTTTAATAAAAAAAAGGAGACATCTCCACTCTAAATGGTCGTTCTCTATAACCAGTTAACATGTCCACATACCTCGGAAGCAGCATCTCATCAACTGAAAGTGACATCAATATGCATCTTGCGAAGATGTTGACTGCTATCAATAGGTAATCGATAGAAAGTCAGACCTATCCGATAAAACAAAATGCAATTTCTTCCAAGCAGCGGTTGTGTCAATTCTACCATATGGAGGCACCACATGGACGCTGACTAAGCGTATAGAGAAAAAAATAGATGAGGTTTACACAACAATGCTTCGAGCTATATTGAACAAATCGTGGAAGCAACATCCTACAAAACAGCTGGTGTATGGCCACCTAATCCTATCACTGAAATCATCCAAATAAGACGAACAAGACGTGTGAGACACTGCTGGAGAAGCAAGGACGAATTCGTTAATGACGTTCTCCTATGAACCCTTTTACACAGACGTGCTAGTGGGAGCCGACCAACAAGAACTTATCTACAACAGCTCTGTACAGACACAGCATATAGGCTAGAACACCGGCCAGAAGCGATCGGTGATAGGGACGAATGATCAGAGAGAGTCAGGGAAATCCGTGCTAACAGTGATATATATATATATATAATTCATGGAATTTAGACTGCGACCCCCAGGTTTTGAAAAACAAGAATCATCCGGTAGTTAAGAAAATGAAATGAATCGAAAATCGAAAAAATAGTCAAAAAACGGTTGGGATTTTGTAGGAATCTTTACGTGTGGTTGTAAGTTGTGAGTGTTGCAGCATGTGTGGGTGTGTGCGTATGCTTTTGTGCGTTATAGTTGCGTATCAATGTGTGTATATATAGATTTACGTAATTATATTACCCTTGATTCGACACAAACCCACAAAGTGATTTAGTGACAACCAACACTGTTATAATATATATATATATATATATATATATATGTATGTGTGTGTGTGTGTGTATTAGGTGTCTTAAAATATGTTTACATTTCTATGGGAGTTCTTTTATGCTATAATTTTGAAGTCACTCTTGTTTAACATCATAGTCAACACATTATTGGAATCATGCCCAGGTGTTCTCTGTGATATCAATTCTAGTTTTCAAATAAAGATACTCCCATATAAATATTAACCTTTTTTATTAACTGTGGAAGAATCCGAGAAAATGTTGTCAGGGATAATGAACACGTGGATACTGTTTGCGATTATATTAGAAAAGTACTCCCATTAGAGTGTTAACATTCTATTTAATTACTCTCTCTCTCTCTATATATATATATATATATATATATATATATATATATGCATATATATATATATATGTAAGACATAACATCAGAATTTAGAGAAATTTCATGAAAAATAAAATAAACAGGTAGAGAGAAACAGTTTTAGAAACCTTCTTAACATGTTTTTCTTCGTTTTTTGAAAACTTTAAATGAATTTCTTTTTCTCTGCGAATATTCTTCGAAATCAGAATTGAAGTTTGTTGTTATCTTTTTTGGCATCCAATATCTTGACGCCAATGACCTTGTAGCAAACAGATTCTTTAATTCAAATACGAAAGAGTTATACCATTACACCCTTCCCGGCTCCCTTTTTCTTTATTTTTTACCTTTGTTTTTTTTTTTTGTTTTTTTCATTCTCACCTCAAGACTTCATTTCATCTTTTTTGTTTTTTGAAGGACACCCTTAAGGTATTTACATTCCACCAAATAGAACTCGTATTGAATGGTGCCAGGCGTTCATGATTCTATACAAATGTTTGTGAGGCTCCAGCCTTGAAATTTGTCCAAGTGTTTTTTTTTGTAATTCGTATTTAAAAAACACCAGGCAAAATAATAATTAAAAATACTAATCCTACAAATAATAATAATAATAATAATAATAATAATAATAATAATAATAATAATAATAAATGAACAAATGAGAAAAGAAACCCGTATAATTTAGTTACACGGCCATGCGTGGAAGTGGATAAATTCAAAAGTGTAAATGCGCATGTCCGGAAGTACGATGTGCTTATTGAGCTTCCAGATGAAGAATACAAAATGGTTGGAAGAAAAAACAATTATCAAATTTTTCTTGTTTATTTCTTCTTCTTCTTCTTCTTCTTCTTCTTCTTCTTCTTCTTCTTCTTCTTCTTCTTCTGCTGCTGCTCTTTTCCTTTTCTTTTTCTTTCTTTCTTTCTTTCTTGAAGCTTGTTTTTTCTTTCCTTTTTCTTTTTTTTTTGTTCTTTTCTGTTCTCATTTCCCCTTTTCTTCTTCATTAATCTTCCTCTCGTTTCTTCTTCTTTTCCTTCTTTCTTTCTTTCTTTCTTCTCATATTCTTTCTGTTCTTTCTTTCTTTTTTCTTTCTTTCTTTCTTTTTTTCTTTCTTTCTTTCTTCAACACAACATTTTTCTTCTTCCCCTATCACTTCTTTAAGTTCATTCTTGGTTTTCTCTTCATTTCAATATTTATATATCTACCCAAGCCTTTTTTAAAAAATTTGTTTAATATAATCGTTTTTTTTTCCTCACCGAACTGTTTCTTTTTTATATTCCTATTTTACATGAGTATTAGAGTATTATAGAGATAGAATATATATATATATATATATATATATATATATATATATATATATATATATATATATTCTATCTCTCTATCTATCTCAATCTGTACAGATCTATCTCTCAGTCAGTAAAAATCTATCTATCTATCTATCTATCTATCTATCTCAGCCTGTACGTATTTGTCTGTCTATCTGTATGTCTGTTTGTATCTTTCTCTCTCGGCCGGTGTGTAGCTGTATATCTATCTATCTATATATATATATATATATATATATATATATATATATATATATATATATATATATATATATATATATTCTAAGCCTGTACATATCTAAAACTTAAGATTAAATTATCTTCGACTTTTTCTTTTTCCTGTCCTTGTTTTCCAGTGGCAAGAAACTTCACCTCTCACTCCCATGTGCTCTCTCTGTCCCTGTCTCTGTCTCTGTCTCTGTCTCTCTCTCTCTCTCTCTCTCTCTCTCATCTCTCTCTCTCTCTCTCTCTCTCTCTGTGTGTCTCACTCCGCTGTATTTATCTATCTCAATCTTTCCACTTTCTTGATTAGTTACTTTTCTTTTTTCCACTCCACCAAATTCATTCCCTTTGATAATTCTTTATTTTGACGTCGATACAATTGATAATTACTACCACTCATAATGTTGCAGCTTCTGCTGCTAATGCTGCTGCTGCTAATGCTGCTTCTTTTGCTGTTGCTGCTGCTGCTGCTTTTGGTATCATTTTGCTTTCATAGAATTCATTAAGTTGTCATGCAGATTGCAAATTTTAGGCAAAATCTAAAATAAATTTCCTTCGCTATTTTCCTTTTATAAGGAAGGAATTCATGACTGCTATTACGGAAGACAGAATTTCTGAATACGGCAGAGTTAAGAAGTAGTTGACGGGAAAAACTAGAAAGAAACCATTTTGAATAAAAACTGCACATGCGCAAATGAAGCGCTTGGCATTCACGTCAAATAGCTGCCCGGAAATTTGCTTCTTTTCGATTTCATTTTTTTTTTAATTCTAAAAAGCTAAATTAAGAGTATTTCCCCTCTTAACACATTTTTTTCTATAAAATTTGACGTGAAGTCTTAAATATATCGTCATAAAATGTTTCATCCCAAAAGGAGAAGAGACCAAGGCGAAATAAGAATTCTCAGTGGTATACTCGTCATTGCAGTAGTGCGCCTCGGGTGGTGTACTGGTTGGCAAGCAAGACTAGCAAACCTACATGAGTGTGTTCTAGTCTCATTGGGTGCCCAATTCATATGGCCTTGTGTCACATCTAAGTAAAAAGCTTAGTAAATTACTACTCTACATTGCACTGTCCATTTTGTTAATTTTTATGCATCTTTTAGTTGCAGAATATCCAATGATTTTTCATTGCAAAATCATTTCTTATGCATTCAATAATAAAGCCATTTACAATGCATTCTTCTAGAAAAATCCTTCCCAATATATTCTTACTATAAAATCCTTTACAATTCATTTTTTAGTAAAAATATTTCCAATGCATTCTTATAGTAAAATCCTTTATAAAGCATTCTTATTGCAAAATCATTTCCGATACATTCTTATAGTAAAATAATTTCCAATGCATTCTTATACCAAAATCATTTCCAATGCATTCTTATAGTAAAATCACTTCCAATGCATTCTTATAGTAAAATCATTTCCAATGTATTCTTATACCAAAATCATTTTCAATGCATTCTTATAGTAAAATCACTTCCAATGCATTCTTATAGTAAAATCATTTGCAATGCATTCTTATAGTAAAATCATTTCCAATGCATTCTTATAGTAAAATCACTTCCAATGCATTCTTATAGTAAAATCACTTCCAATGCATTCTTATAGTAAAATCATTTCCAATGCATTCTTATAGTAAAATCACATCCAATGCATTCTTATAGTAAAATCATTTCCAATGCATTCTTATAGTAAAATCACATCCAATGCATTCTTATAGTAAAATCACTTCCAATGCATTCTTATAGTAAAATCATCTCCAATGCATTCTTATAGTAAAATCATTTCCAATGCATTCTTATAGTAAAATCACTTCCAATGCATTCTTATAGTAAAATCACTTCCAATGCATTCTTATAGTAAAATCATTTCCAATGCAATCTTATAGTAAAATCACTTCCAATGCATTCTTATAGTAAAATCATCTCCAATGCATTCTTATAGTAAAATCATCTCCAATGCATTCTTATAGTAAAATCATTTCCTATGCATTCTTATACCAAAATCATTTCCAATGCATTCTTATAGTAAAATCCTTTATAATGCATTCTTATAGTAAAATCATTTCTAATGTATTCTTATAGTTAAATCATTTCCAATGCATTCTTATAGTAAAATCATTTCCAATGCATTCTTATAGTAAAATCATTTCCAATGCATTCTGATAGTAAAATCATTTACAATACATTCTTATAGTAAAATCAACACCGAAGCATTCGTATAATAAAGTCATTTTCAATGCATTCTTCAAGTAAAATCATTTCCAATGCATTCTTATCGTAACATTATTCACTATCCATTTTTACTGTAAACTTTTCAATTCTTTCTTATGGTAAAATCATTCACTGAAAGGCTAATTTAAGTTGTGGTCATTTTGGTATTACTAAACATTTCATTATATATTTATGTATCAATATAAATTGTATCAATGAAAACTCTGGTAAATATGTTTCCGAGTTCAGTCCGAAGTGATATTTTCTCATTTCCATTTATTTGGAAGCAATAAAATATCCTCTCAGAACGAATGATTTGTTCTTAGCTTTGGTTGGACTCAATCTCCTGGATCAAACTCGTAAATAATAATTTTAACCTATTAAATTCTCATTTTTTTTTTGTTTATGTTTTTTTTTTTCATGCTCTAAAATCTTGATTTAGATAAATTTTGCTTACAGTGTTAATAACACGAAGAAAATAAAAAATAGTTATTTCAGGCCCACGAAAATTAAGTCTAAAAAAGAAACGAAATACTTCTAATGTCGACACTGGCTGATAATATAAATAATATTTTTAAATCTCAACACTACTCTCCATTTTCCAATGAATATATTTCTGTTTAAACTTATCGTTTAAATTTTAACTAATTAGATTTTTTTATGTTTATTATATGATTGAAATTTAATAATACGAAATCAAACCCCAGACATACAAGCTTCATTAAAGATCTGTGCAAGCTTAAGTTGGCTGGTGTTTGCTTGGGTGGGGGCGTCGGTTCTGGGATCTGTTTCACTGAGCCAAACATTGGTTGGCTTACAATAAAGGTTAAAACGGCGACAGAGACATGTGCTTCACCTGCATGAGCCCATGTAACACTGATGACCAAGAGTCGATACTTGATAATATATATATATATATAAGTAAAGTAATGTTAGCGACCATAGTCGAGGGTGACCCGAAGGCTTCCTTTTCGATAGCTACTACACCAAGGTGTAGGGGAGGGCGCTACTCCATTCCCAGGATTGCTCCACTTTACCCTTGAACCGTACCTTATAATGCTGAGTGTTAAGCAAGGTGGTATCAAGTACCATTTTTAAAGTCTTTGGTATGACTCGACCTGGGATTGAACCCAGGTCTCCCGGGCCATTGGCGAACACTCTAACCGCTGGGCCAATGTCCCGGTTATATATATATATATATATATATATATATATATATATATATATTACATAGTAGTGTCTGTGACTGGGTTTCATGCTTTACGCATAATCACTGCTTCCGGTCCGCTTCCTCTTTCTTTTCTTGTCACATAGTCTATCGATGTCGTTTCTTGGCTGTAAAGCATTAAGTATTGTCATCATTTTTTTTGTTTTACTTCTTGAGAGACTTTCACATCAGCATTAGCCGATGGTTTCTCACTGGAGTTTGAAAGACAGCAAGTCTCCTCAAGTTTCCAGGACTCTCCTTAGTATTCTGTTTGATTTCAATAATTCTGTAGTCTGGATAGTCTCCACTCATCCCGTTATTTTAAAGTCGTCGAGTCCTTGTACCAATCCTTTGGTGACTGTACCAAGAACTCCAATTACAATTGGTAATACCGTCACTTTTATGATCTACAGTTTTTTTTTTCAATTCTCTAGCAAGGTCAAGGTACTTATCCTTCTTTTCACTTTCTTTCAGCTTTATTCTGTGGTCAGTCGAGACAGCAAAGTCCACAACTCAGCAAGTTCTCTTTTTCTGTTGATTATTATTAGGTCTGGTCGTTTTTATTTTTTTAAACGCATTAGATCTAAAGAATAGTGCTTTTTGAGCATTATGTACTGGCAATTTTTTTTTCATATATATTACAAGAATTGTATGAAGAATTTATATAAGAACGAGAACTACGAACAGTGCGTACAGACTGAATTTATCCTTAACCCTTTTAGAGCAGTGCAACTCTCTGAACCAGTTCCATTTTCTGTGTTAAACCATTTTCTATATATCTGTGGTACTCATTGCTGTGATCGAATTCGTCCAACATTTTGTTCGCAGCATGTCTATCAACAAGACCTTTTCCCAAACTTTTTTCTTGTGAATCGTGTTAACTTCGCATTCGTGCCTCTACGCCAGGCATCTCTTGTCACGCATTGGCTACGTTTCACTTTGCAAATTGACTTTCATGACTTGGCATCGTTTTTCTTCCTCAAGCGATTCCTCATTTTGAGAACCGGAACATACAAGCTCTTCGAGTTCATTATCCGTTAGCGTTGTTACTTGTCCTCCAGTTAAACCACGAGTGCTTCTTCGCTTCCAAATTCTTATTTTATTTATGTTTCCTTTACTTCATCACATATATAAGTTTACTATTTTGCAAGAGGAACCCAACCAAAACTCTGTCCTATCGACGGGACTAAGAATAAACAGACTGTATCCACTAAAAAAGAGTGATACTGACCCACCCCAAAAAGAAGTGTACAAAGTATGAGACGAAAGTGAAATGGCTGGGGAAAGTCCAGTTCTGGAGCTATAGGGAGTGTAAAGTGCCCCTTGATTACCATTACCCCCATATCTGTTCCAATCCAGTGTGGTCGTACCTATCTGGGCCCCGTCTATGGGTCAAATTGATCTATTTGAAAATCATTTGTATCAATTTGAAATACTTGATATCATGTAACCGTGAGCAAAATAAGACTGAATAAAATATACGAACGAACAATAAACGCTTTTCCCTAGCAACTTGACATAAAATAACCCCTGACAGTTTGCCATTCCGTTTAAATCAATCAGTCAGAATTGAATATTTTTTAAGTCATTTATTCTTTATGAATTGGATCGCACTTTACATATTAAAGCTAAGTCGGAAGACTCCCTCACCAACGAGTTGTTGTATATTGACCTTCGACCCGGCCAAACATGCCATTCCAAAGTGATGCACCGGAAGGAAGTGACACATTCCAATGGCCAGTAATCGAAAGAATTCGCGTAGGCGGATTTGGCTGACGAAATGTGACAAGGTAAAAGCCCATGACACACTCATAGACTGATGCACCGGAAGAGAGTGACCTCTGAACTGCATGACAGTTATTTCCGCTTGATGACGATTAAACATGCCATTCCAAAGATTGCGTGGGCGATTGGGTGGGAGATTGAACTATTATATAACTGGGTGGAGTCAGTGAGTTGGGGACCAGACGAGTTAGAGACGAGATGTGGTAGGGAAAGCCACACTCGGCCGAAGAGGCCCTCGGGACTCTCGATGGAGTTTGGAGACCCGTTTGTGACAAGATGGGTAGAGAAAGCCCGCACCTAGATGAGTGGGCCTCTGGGCCTCCGGTTGAGCAAACCTGGAGAACGAGAAAGACACAACGCTGACGGCCATAAAAGTGGGGGTCAATATATTGCAGTTCTGTTCGGTCTCCAGCTCCCTCTCACACACAAACGTTAAAATTAAGTGACAGGTATATTTTTTTAAGGAAGTCTCCCCTCTTTCTTCATTGTTGTGTTTTTATGTTTATTCTGCATGAATCAGCATATATATGCATATGAGAATATAACAGAGTGACCAATTAAGATTCTATTACACTAAAATATCTGATGGCCTGGCTCCATCCCAGTAGCTGTGGATAATAGAGAGTATTTCTTCATTGCCATCAAACCCTGGTACACTCAAGCCCGGAGTGGTCGCACTTGATAGGGTTCTATCTATTGGGCAAATAGAAATCCTTCTCATAGCAATACTTGGAACGATAAAACTGTGTACTTATGAATGAGTAGAGTTGAGTAGCATTACTTGAAACTATTTAACTGTTTGCCTTTATTGAATTGTTTGTGTTACATAGTGATGCTTAAAACTATTTAACTTTAGCATAAAGCTATTATGTTAAATAGCAATATTTACAACCATCGAGGTGAGTCAAAACAAATGATTAAATAACTAAATAGGGTGTATAAAGAGGATTTGGCTTTAAATAACATACAAAGGTTCATATGCCATAAATCCAAATGAAATTAAATCCTCTATATTTGATTTATGTGTATAAAGAGGTTCTGGCATTAAATAGCCTTCAATAGTTGAGTTACCATAAAACCAAACCAAAGCAAACGAAATTATATATATTCAATATATACGAGGGTCATTAAATAAGTTTCCAGACTTCTTTCGTATGGGCACTTTTATTGATAGTACACACACGAAACTCTAGTCCCCTTCGAAGTAATCTCCTCCGTCTGCAATACACTTGTTGTACCGGATTAACAACTTCTGGAAGGCCACATGGATGTCCTCTTGTGTGTGCGTGTCCATGACCTTCGTCACAGCCTCTTACGCCTCCTCAATTTTCTCCTAACGACAGCCTCGGAGCTTAGGGAATAACCAAAAGTCACAGAGAGCAAGGTCTGGACTATAGGGAGGCTGAGGAAGTGTCTTGATGCCCATCTTGGTCAAATAGTCTGTGACAAGTACGGAGTTGTGTACTGGTGCATTGTCTTGGTGGAAATGCCACTGACCCGATTTGAAGAGTGCTGGCCTCTTTCGACGGAATCTCTTCCTGAACTCCCTTAAAACCTCAACATAGTAACCCTAACCCTAACCCTTTAGCCAATCAACTCTGGTGTATTGTCTTCCTTACTCCTTCCACACCTCTCATCATCCCTCATAGACTCCCTATCTTCCTTGAATCTCTTATGTCACTCAAAACTGATACTCGATTCATGCAAGATGCTCCAAAAGCAGTCTGAAGCATTCCATACGTTTCTGTGGCATTTTTTCCAAGTTTAAAACACAATTTTATTGCATATCGTTCTTCTAAAGTGTCAGATTGCATTTTTGAAATTCACCAGCTGTGACAATCAGGCTTTAGTAGGGTGTATTCTAATTCCTGTTGTAAGAATTCATTTAAACCTGAAATCATAAAAATTGGTCAATCATCTCATAAGATACATTGCAATAACATACTGAATGTTCAAGTGTCTACGACAACTTTAAATGCCTGTACAAAAAAAAGTCTGGAGACTTATTGAAGGCACGTGTATATATAATCGGGATTTCGCCACGAATAACCTACTAGGATTGATATGCCATAAAACCCAACAAAACCAAATCATATATAATATGTATAAAGAGTATTTGGCTTTAAATAACCTACAACGGTCGATATGGCCTAAAACCAAACCAAACGAAATTATATATATTTAACATGTATGTATAAACAGGATTTGGCATTAAATAACCCACAATGGAGAAATGGTAGATTTTTGTAAATCTGACCAGAAGACAAGCTACAATGGGATGATATGCAATAAAACCCAACCAAACCAAATTTTACTTGATAAAGAACTCAGGCGTGGATAATGGAATCGGTGAACCGAGAGTCTTTCACACGTAACGACACGTCTTGGTTCTCCTATGTATCTATTCCCTTGTTTGGTTGACACCATACCGTGCTTATTGCAGAGCCCAAGGTGGGGTCACAAAAGAATTGTTAAACTTAACAGATGGAGGGAGTATCACCTCGGAAATTAATTTGGCTCTGCCTCCTCCCATTCTTCCGGCACAAATTCAACAAAGCTAGATCCTAGCAAATCACAGCAGCTCTAGCGACACCAGCAAATTTCAAGCACATCTCTCCGGTCACTTTCACCGACCAACTCTCTCCGATTGGTTTCTCGGAATAACTCACGCTTTTCATAAATTGAAATTACCATGGCATACGGAACCATTGCACAGCTGTGTAGAACCTATAAGATCTCATCAATAGTATATACCGTGATCTCTCCCACTGGGGATCGAACCTGCAACCACAGAATGCTGACCCAAAACTCTACCACTGAGCTACTGGTCCACATCATAGATAAGGGATGCTAAATTAACTAGTTAAGGTAAGTGCACGACCAGTCAATCTCATGTGTCTTATAGTTATTTATATACTCTTACGGGGGACACGGTCACCTCCTGAGCTACGTCTTCTCAGGAGGATTGCCGGTAGCTAATGAGACCTAATAAGGTCGAAACGCTGTCCAGTTATTCCGTATGTCCCGTGCAGTGCTTGTTGAATTTTGTAGTCATGGTAATTTCAATTATTATTATAATTCCTCTTCTTAAAAAATTATATCTCACTCTTTTCTCTCCGGGTGACTAGTACTTCGAGAAAACAGCAACTGTTAGGTCATTTCTTGTTCCTTTGTTCTTTTTCCCCGGAAGTTCTTTAGCCTCACGCTTATTCAAGGTCATGAGTTTGCTTCGTTCAAATACTCGATTGAACTAGTAACCTGCCAGTCTGATGGTGGGCAGGTGAACTGCTTCCTCATTCCTCGTTTTATTCACATACCACTAGGATACATTTATACACATATAAGCATGTATATTTATATGAACTCACACCTGCTCATACATCCACCGCCAAATGATCACACTCATGCACTACGTCTATTCTATACTACCATGCCAAAGATCCATAGTGACACACTCATAAACTGCACTTTTTTGCTTGAGCAGACTCCTTTTTTTAATAACCAGATGAAGTTTTCAGTTAATAGATCTGCACTAAACATCTTTAGTTAATTAGCTACATGTCTTTCTTGGATTGCCAGAGTTAAAAAAAGAAGCTGTGTTAATGTTTGGTATTTGGTCGTCTTTCGGTGATCCACTTGTATGTCTTTTTGTCACATTAAACGGAACAAAATAAATATTCTTGGGTACTATTCTACACAGGAACTCGTTCAAGTCCAACGAGAAAAAATGTTTTCTAGTATTTTTTAACTCACTAGGCCCTCAAAGTCATAACAATTTTTTTTATGGCAATTGCACAAGAATGCTGCGAGCTGTATTGAAAAGTCCTGGAGACATCATCCCATAAAACAGTATTTGTACCGACACTAACCACCTATCTCGAAAACCATCCAAATTCGACAAACAAGACGTGCAGAACACTACTAGAGGGTGAGCTCATTTGTATATACTCCTGTGGACCCCTTCGCACGGACGGGCAATGGTAGGGAGACCAGTTAGAAACTATTTACGACAGCTTTGTACTGATACAGGATGCATCATGGAAGATTTGCCCAGAGCGATGAACGATAGGGATGAGTAGCAGGAGAGGGTCGGGGAAATCCGCGCGATGACTTTTACATTCTAGTTCAATGTAGAATGATCTTTCATTTATGGATTAGCATTAAAGAAAGGAACCCCTTCTTGGAAATAAAAATAAATAAATAAATCTACCAGTCTGTTTATTTGTCATTTCCAGCGCTAATAGTTCGGAAAAAGGTAATCATTAAACATCGAATAAAAATGTGAAAGTGACCCCCTTATGAAATGTAAAATTAATTTGTTTTTCTTTGTTTTTTGCGTTTTATTATTATTTTATTAATTTATCTATCCCTTTTATCTAATTTTTTTCTTTTACTTTTTTTTTCCAAAATAGAGAAAATTATGATGAATTTAAAAGCCAAATTAGTTCAAATCATATAAACGAAAAGAAAAAATTACAAGAAAGAAATATTTTTCCCTGTGAACTTGAACGGGTGCACGTAAAGAATTTTACCCATTCTTGAACGAATCAGAACTTTAGTTAATCAGTAAGTTCGTGAATGCGCCATAAAAAAAATGTTTCCGTCAATCTAGTCAACCGACAGCCGTCACGTTTAACATAAGTTTAATTTCACCTCTGTTAGCAGTCACGTTAAGTGCTGATCAGACTTTCCCACAAAGAACTTTGAGATACGAAGATGTAAATGTCTGACTGCATATAATGAAATCTACTTGAGTGAGACAAAAGTTTTGCAATATTTTGCATTTTGATTAGGAGATGCTCCATGTTAGATAGAATCACTATTGAATTCGACTCAGATGGTCAAACCATCACTGCTAACTTATACGCCGAACAGCTGGAACAGATGCACACCATTGTGCAGCAAATATAGCCGGCATTGGTTAACAGAAAGCTATTTCTTCTGCAGCAAAACAACACAAAATTCCTACCAATCGAACTGTTAGCAACGAAGAAACATAATAGCTTTGTTTATAAATATATATCCCTCATCTTTATGGGTGCCCAGTCAGCTGAGACTGTAGAATACACCGACTGCCCCTCTACAGAGCAGTAAGACCCCCTCCCAAACGAGTGTCCTGTATATGACACTAAATAATCTTAATTGTTTGAAATAGAACTGTTTATTTGTAGGAAAATGGATTTGGCATTGAATAACCTACAAAGGTTGATATGCCATAAAACCAAACCAACCAACTAAAAATCATCTTTATTGTCACAAAAGTGTTGAAGACAGAGAGACAGAGATTAAAAGACAGACAACTGTTATCATTGACACCGCGTTGGGAGCAGACATTCATAGCCTTACTTCTTCACGCTGTTTTTTTTTTAATTTGATCGAATTTCTACTCCACGAATCTCTTGTCATTATATAATATTCTTAACGCCTACACATTTTTCTTCCGGTTCTCAATTCAGGTGATGTATTTCCGCTGTCCCCTTGTTTACACAGGTAGAATATCCTGTTTAGAAATCCACCACGAACATGCTGCCAAACTAACACACCCAGCAACTTTGCATTATTACTTGCTCCCATCTCTGGCTCACTTCCTGCGCTCGCAACCATTCAACAATCAAAAAGGAGGTAGAGTCTTTAGTGAAAGAGTTCTTTGCTTCGAAGAACAAGACTTGTTACTTGTGGACTCAAAGAACTGGCAGAAAGGTATCTTAAGAAGGGGCAATACGATGGCTTCTGCGAGGCTGCTTTTATTCTAACTTGAAGTTATTTCACTAGCCTCCCATCAGACCGGACTTGACACAAGCTCATAACATAAGGTTTTTTTATAATGGGGATTTAGGGAGGGGAGGCTGGTTATGAGCCGAGGCTCGAGCCCTGTCGGACTTTGCTGGTGATCGATTCACTTAGTGCAGTGTGAGCCAAATGAACTTGCTGGACTTTGACTCTCTCGATATATTACGTGAGTCCGGCACGTATGCTTGTTGATAGCTTAAACTAGGCCCAGTGCCATGCTGTGCTATCAATGTAGCTCGCCCACCCGAAGGTGGCCCAGTCGAAACAGGAAACCTTTCGGCCTCGAATCAGACATTGATCTTGCATATTCCATCTGGCACGAATGTCAGACGGCCCAGCTTTAACCATAAACATAAACTATAAACAGGGGAAGTATCTAACTTGAAGTATAAACCAAATAAATCACAAAAATATTGCAAAACTTTTGATTCACTCCCGTTGTTCGATTTTCAGTTTTTTGTTTTCTTTTTTGTTGTTGTTGTTTTTGGCAGTATGATGGGTCTTGCGATGATAACAATCTGATATGAATTATTTGAAGGAAAAATTTTCATTCACCTTTGAGAGAGGCCTGAACCCTATTCTAATATTAGCTATGCGGAAATAGCTGTGTGGTTGACGCCGTTTAGAGACAGTGCTGTACGGAGTTCGTTCCTTGTTTTCATTCTTTTATTTCTTCTTTTTTTTATTATTTTCTAGTTGTTTTCTTTCTTTTTTCACTTGTTCATTTTTTTCGGTTCTTTCTTTTCACCTTCATCCGCTTTTTTATTATTCAATATTTTCTTTTCTTAATTCATTCATTCTTTCTTTTTTCTTTCTTTCTTTCTTTCATTCTTTCTTCTATTCACCTTCTCTTCGTTGCTTCCTTACCTTCGTTTTTTTTCTTTTTGTCTCTCAGTCTTTTCTCTTCCCTTCTTTCTTTTTCTCACTCTTTCTTTTTTCTTTGACTTCGTTCTTTACTTTCTTCTCTTTTCCCTTTCTTTCTTTTTGCTTTGTCTTCTTTTTTTGCTTTCTTTTCTTTTCTTTTTCCTTCTTTTTTCTTTGTCTTCTGTCTTTTCTCTCTTCTCTTTCCTCTTTCCTTCTTTTATGTTTGTTTTTCTTTCTTTTCTCTCTTCTCTTTTCTCTTTCCTTCTTTTCTATGTCTTCTTTCTATTCTCTATTCTCTTTTCTATTTCCTTCTTTTTCTTTGTCTTCTTTCTTTTCACCCTTCTCTTTCCTTTTTTTCTTTGTCTTCTTTCTTTTCTCTTTTCTTCTTTTTTCTTTGTCTTCTTTCTTTTCTCTTTTCTTCTTTTTTCTTTGTCTTCTTTCTTTTCTCTTTTCTTCTTTTTTCTTTGTCTTCTCTCTTTATTCTCACTTGTTCTTCATCTTTATTTACACCTTTTTACACCCACTCCCCTTTTCTTTCTTTCTTTCTTTCTAATATACTATATTCTTTATTGACACTTTTTCATTCATTCTTTCTTTTTTTTTTACAATTCTTTTTATTCTTTTCTCCTGTCTACTCTCTTTTTTCAATACTTTTCACCTGCAATGATGTTAACGTCTGTGATTTGTTACAAAAAATGTATCATTTTTTTCTCTTCTTTCTTCAACGAGACTGCGATTCTTGTATACTGATGATGGATGAAGGTGAATTATTAGACGAAAAAACAAAAAAAAAGTAAAACAATTCGTTTTCAATGAAAAGAGTAACCTTAAAAAACACTTAGAAATCCGTTTATAAAAAACGTGATGTGTTAGCAATATTTCAGTTCCTGCTTTCCTGCTATTCTCATAATATTTCTGTCTTTGTTAATATGGTTCCTTCATTTTACGTCTGAAGCGCGTTTAGTTGAGGTCGTCTGCCACTCCCTTTTTTTTTTTCGACAGTTTTTCAACAGAAAAAAATCGTTTTTCGTTTGAACACATTCTTTTACACATTTTTTACAATTGCTGTTTTTTTTTTCTTCTTTATGCTTTTTTATGACACTTCTACGAGTCATTATATTCTTGGTATTTTAGTGATCTCCAAAATATTTTTATTGTTTTCAAGAAACCAGCTCAAAAAGTGTTGTGCCTATTTGTGTACGAAGCGTGTCCAAAAAGAAACCAATTTTTTGCAGACGTGAATTTATTGCTTTACCTGTAAATTTAGTAATACAACTCGTTTTAAAAAAAGCGACTTCATTTCGTAATCTAATAACTTCACCAATTCTCGTTTAAATTACCTCAAATATTAGCAAAATGTGCAGAAACAATTAAAAATTTCATCTTTAATTTTTGGTCGTATTTTCTTTTCAAGTAAATGGTTTTTCTACTCCTGAAAAATGCACAGTCGGTTAGGACTATAGAATACACCAACTGTACTTCTGCAGAGGGTAAGACCCCAACAACGAGTTTCTTAGATATGACAATAAACAATCGAATAGTGAGATTCCTGCAAGGCTGGAGCTTTGGGGAATGCAGAGTAAACCTTCATTGCCATCACTCCCAGGTCTACTCCGTCTCGGAGTGGTAGCACCTGATAGGGTTTTATCATTGGGTCAAATGGAGCTAAACTGTCTACTAATGCAAAACTGATTTTCTTGAAATAGAACTGTTTTGATATTTAAACTGAATTGTTTGAATTAGAACTGTTCAACTAAACTGAATAACTTGAAATATAAATGTCTTTGACACACTGTGTACAAATATTTAAACTGCGTACTTATTCTAAACTGATTTGTTTAAAATAGAACTGTTTATTTGCATAAAATATATTCGACATTAGATAACCAACAAAGGTTGATACCGAAGACTCAAAAATGGTACTTGATGAGGCCTTGCTTAATACTCAGTATTATAAGGTCGGAATCAAGGGTAAAGTGAAGGAATCCAGGAAAAGGAATACTGCCCTCCCCTATACCGCGATGTAGTAGCTAATGAAAAGGGAACTTTTGGGTCGCTAACTTTACTTTACTTGTTATATATATATATATATATATATATATGATCAAGTTAAGATAAATTTAGAAAATTTTATTTGCATTACTTTAAAAATAATCCTTTCTTTGCAGAGTTATATGGTTTCAAGTATATATATATATATATAACCAAGTAAGTTTAGAAAATTGAAATTTATATACACACAGACATATATATAGTCATCCACAGACAGATCTGTTTTGTTCTATCAGAACTCATCAGTGTGGCTAGACAGTAGCTTCCCGTAGCTGGGATCGAAAACCGGTTGACTCAAACGCCAAGCCAAAGCTTCTAACCATTCAGCCACGAGGAGACATTAGCTGCGAAGTAAATTTTAAACGGTTATGAATCACTATTATATATATATATGTGTGTGTGTGTGTGTGTGTGTGTGTGTGTGTGTGTGTGTGTGTGTGTGTGTGTGTGTGTGTGTGTGTGTGTGATTAACCTGCTTATGCATTGGTTTATTTAGGGATAGGCATTTTATTTTTAAAAAGTTATTAGTTTTAATCTTTGGATTCAGTTTTTGGAGTTATAATAACATTGTATGTTGAACAACGGTATTTTTTTTCATGTCTACATTTGGAAATCAGCCCTGATTTTTATCTTAAAATTCCAGCTGTTCTGAAAAGTTTGTCACCGATGTTTTCCTCTCCTGACAAAGGTTACAATCTTCTGCTATTTCTGTCAATTTCAAAATTGTTTTTTTTGGGGGGGGGCGACTTTTGTTTTGAGTGTTTCATGTATACATATGCTTTTTGAGAATGCTTTGCTGTGTGCATATATTTCTAATGGTATTCTGTGTTCTGGGTATGACACTAAGCTTCGTTCGATAGTGAGGCTCCAATTCTGGTGCTCTGATGAGGGGTGTGTTAACCCTTCATTGACGTTAGTCTCTGGTCCACTCTATGCAGGAGTGATAATGTCTTTGAGGGGCTCATCTAAGGGTCCACAGCTTTATCAATCTTTGAGATACTACTTATTTCTACCAACACGATTTTTACCTAGCTCATATTGCATGATTTTCATCTAGTCTTTTCGATTATTGGTTCCCATATCGTATTCATCTCAATACTTGGTCTGCTTAACAGGTTACTGTAGCCCAACATATGTGCTACCTCTTTTAGACGTGTTATTTTCCTATTGCTACGAGGCCTCTTTTCTCCTACGTCTTAGATTAGTATCTCACTGAAAATCAAGAAAACACAAGTGCTGAATCACATCAATGGCTCTTAGGTTCTCCCTAAGTACACTAATAATTTAAAAAACAAAAAAAATAAAAATAACTGTTTTATGGAACTCTCAGGAAGCTACGAGATTCTCGTAACGGTCTTAGCGTCGCTACATAGAATAGAGGTGAGTCAGTTGTTTCGGGACTTTCGCTACGGTAACTTCAACTCCGGCTTATCCATTAGTTCAGGGACTAGATGTTATATAATTAAGGAATGATTTTTTTTTATTTTAATCATTTTTCATTAATTATATTTTATCCTTCACTTGGGTTGGGCTTTGAACTATTCGGGTCAAGAGTTCAGGTGTGTAGTCAATTGGTGCAGTTTACGCTCGCGAGCAAAGGATATGACAATCACCAATCTCATAATAAACCCCCAGACAGGAAATGGGGCTGGAGTGTGGATGACATCATGCCCAGAAGAGATAAGCTGAGAAATTGGAAGATTTTGAAAAACATTCAATTGAGGTCCGACCACGGTGTTGAGAAGTTGAAGTTCGACCATGCAGTTGAGGATTTGAGATTGGACCATGCAGGCATACGATTGAGTTTATGCCTATGGGGCAGACAATTGAGTTCTCTGCCATTGAGTTGAGTTTTCGACCGTTGCGGCAGTGGTTAAGTTTCGCAGGTCCCGACCAGCGAAGATGAATTGAGATCTAAAACACCACGAGATGTGCCGAACATTGGGGATGTTGTATGATTTACGAAAGACTTTAAAGAATTGTGTCTCTCTCCTCGTGTCGAAGAACTGAAGTCAGAAGTTAATAAATGCGTTCGTACCTGAACAACGCAGTCCCGCTTATGTATTTGTATTGTGTGGTTGTCAAATGTATTACAGCTATACAACATAGAGAGTCCGGCCGAAATTATGTAAACTTGAGAACAAAAGCTGCTAAGAGGATGATTTCGGTAAAATACCATTTTCTGAATTCACTGACCAATTCCTTGATTTTTATTTTATTATTATTAATACTTATTATTTATACTTCACGCGCGCACACACACACACACACTCTCTCTCTCTCTCTCTCTCTCTCTCTCTCTCTCTCTCTCTCTCTCTCTCTCTCTCTCTCTCTCTGTACCATAGCCAGGTACCCATGATGCAGATATGTGTGAAACGTACATAGAATGTTCAAAACATATATACATAGAACATAGGAATCTCGAAATACGAAAAACACTTACGACTTCTTAGTTCAGGTACGAAACTTTTTATTACCTTTGAGTTTAAAGGTTCTTTGAAATAAGGAGAGAGATACACATTCTTTCTATTCTGGCTTTTCCATCTACCCCTCCTCGTATGGCACCCGCCACAAGACTACTGGCCAACCGTCTTCTGCCGAGGCAGAACTCAACTGACGTTTTCAGAATCCACAAAACCCTCCGCGCAATTCTGGTGCGTGACGCCACCCGTACTCCCTAGCACCGTTTTCCATCTGGGCTATTGTGACATCTCTGAGTGACACGTCCGCTCTGACCGCGCGCGTGAACACCTGTGAATCAAAGATTTTACAATATTTTGATTCTTGCTACTTTGTGGCATGTATATCATGAAAAAAAAGCAGTTCAAGCGCTATTGGTAGCTTCTGCGCTAACACGTTTTGGTAATTATTGGGTATTGAGTTGGGTTTTTATGGCATTTCATCCATGGTAGGTTATTTAATACCACATACTGTTTATACATACATATTAAATATACAAGATGTGTAAACATATTTTATTGATAACATTTTGAAACGAGCCAGGACACATTTTTTTGTACACGGTTAAATGGTTTCAAGTATTGCTATCGAATACGAATCATTCTGTTTAATATTGCTTGCACACAGTGAAGTGGTTACAAGTATTGCTTGTTAATACTAATTATTCTATGGAACATTACTCATTCGTTTGCACACAGTTAAACAATTCAATTTAGGATACGACATTTTTTTGCTCTCAATTTCAATGTCAAGCAGTTGTATTTGACCCATAGATAGTACCCTATAAAGGGCTACCACTCCGAGTCAGAGTGGACTTGGGAACGATTGCAATGAAAGAGTACTACACGTTCCTCAAAGCTCCAGCATTACTAGAGCCTCACCATCAGATTATTGTTGAATGTGATATCTCGGACCCTCGTGGGAGAAGGTCTTTCCCATCTGCAGAGATGCAGTCGGTGTATTTAACAGCCCCAGCCGACTGGACACGTTTTGAATTGCTTCAGACCGTGTGGGATTTAAACGTTGCACAGAAGGAGGTGCAACGAAGTCTAACTTAGAAACTTAAGCTCTTATAGAAGGTTATTTTTTCTGGATTTTTTTGAAAATTAAAATACATACAACAGTATAATATAAAAGAAGACACGTATTGAAAGGAATTAGAATATATATTTTTAAAGGCTAAATTAATATATAAATTTTCTTTTTATATTTGTCCTTAAATATCTTACAGGTTGAATGCGTGTGTATTATTTTCTTTATTCTGAGAAGTTCTGTGTTAACTAAAGCTATCGAATTTGTCAAGCTTTGAATTTCATGTAACGAAAATTATCTGGTGCGTTCGGGTTAATGTCTGATTTTACTGTAACATACCCATACATGAATACGTGAAATGTACATAGAATGTTTATAACTCATATATAGATATCATAGGAATCCCAAAACACGAAAAACACTTAAGACATCTTAGTTCAGGTACGAAACTTTTTATTACCTTAGAGTTAAAAGGTTTTTCGACATAAGGAAGAGAGAGGCACAATCTTTCTCTGACGACTTTTCCTTTTCCACCCCCACCCCACCACCACCACCACGCGTTCACCCGCTGCAAGGCCTCGGCGAGCTCCGAAAGTCAACCGTCTTCTTCGGACGCTAAAACCCCACTCCGCCGTTCGGACGCTGGAACTCAACTAACTGACTTTTTTTCACATCCCCAAAATCCTCTGCGCACGCTTCCGGTGCATGTCGATACCTACATCCCGCGGTCACATTTCTATCTGGGGTTTCTATTTTGACATCTCTGAATGATACGTCTGCTCCGCACGCGCGTGAACACCTGCGTTCGCACCTAACTAACCCATGCGCTAAGTGAAAGGTTCTCAGCCTAACTAAACCGATAGGCAAGATATATAAAACGAAATCCCTCGGCCATTACATTACATTACTACTGGTCTCTTACTCCTTATTCGTTCTCTGTCAAGGGAAATAGAAAGTTGTTTCCTTGTGTTCTAGCCTGATTTTTGGCGCCTGCTGAAAGGCTATTTTTTGTATGATGAAATACCGTTTTTTTCTTCATCATAAAACCATTGCAATGTTTTACGAGTTCGAATTAGTCTGTTATAGACGCAACCAAAAACATTTATCGAGCGAAAGTTTTAAGTTGCAGTTGATCACAATACTTTACCCTCATAGTTAAAGAAATTTTGTTCGAGTTACAAAAACCTCTTCGATCAGTCAAGGTCAGGTCAGCCTATAACCGTTGATTCCGAGGCCGTGCTCCAAGCCATTCAGAAAAATCCATGCGAGTTCAACATCTCATTCACATTAGCAAAAACATTCGTAGCATCTGAATTGCGACTCACGTTACTAAAATATCGTGACACCATTGAATTCACCGCGTGTTGGTGCATCGTAAGAACAAACTTAGAATACCTTTAAAAGATTTTTACTTTTGAAGAAAACTGGTTCGTTTTTTGGGGGGGATGGGGGTAGAGAGGTGAAATTTTAAACATGGCATTTGTTGATGTTTCCAGTAACCATTATTTTGATAGTTATTTTTTTTGTTTGTTTTGTTCTGTTTTTAGATTTAACACGGTCAATTTAGCGTACATTTGGTTTGACTAATTTTTCCCCAGTTTTACCGCTAAGACAAAAGATTTCTTTCAGTTCATTTTTTTCTTTGTTCTACGTTCCACTTCTCTTTTTTTCGGTCTCTCTCTCTCTCTCTCTCTATATATATATATATATATATATGTGTGTGTGAAAAGTTTTAATTTTTATCTTTCGTTCTTTGTTTTCCATCTCTATCAGCAATTTTTCTTCTTTCTTACATTTTCTTCATTTCCTCTCTCTCTCTCTCTCTCTCTCTCTCTCTCTCTCTCTCTCTCTCTCTCTCTTATTTCAATTTTCATTCCTATATCTTTTGCTTTTCTTCGCTAATTATTACCTTTTCTTCATATATGTTTACCCACACACACACACACACACACACACATATATATATATATATATATATGGAGACAGACAGAGGGGTAGAGAGAGCTGAAATAAAAAAAAATAAATAAATTGTTAATTAACTAATTGCTAAATTTTATTCCTTCTTGATTTTGCTTCATTTAAATTATCTCTCTCTCTCTCTCTCTCTCTCTCTCTCTCTCTCTCTCTCTCTTGTTATAATTTTTTTCTTTTCTTTTCTTTTCGTTCTCTGATTAACATTTTTTTCTTTCTTCTTACATTTTCTTCATTTTAACTCATTCTATCTTTCCCTCTCTCATTTGAAATTCCTTCTATCCTTCTCGATTTTTTTTTCTTTTTGCTTGTACTTCATTTCAAATTTTTCTTTCTTTCTTTCTTTCTCTCTTTCTTTCTTTCTTTCTTTCTCAGTTTTTACCACCAAGACAAAAGATGTCGCCTTGATGATCATCAAGTCTTTCGTGCGAGTAAAAATCCAAAGAAATCAGAAGAAAAAATGCGAAAATAAAACGAACAAAAGAAAAAAATCGTCTAAAAAATATCGATTTTATGAAGAATCTTATTTTTAGAATTTTCTTTCATTTCCTGATTTTTCCCTGTCTCTTTATATACACTCACAGACATACACAAACACACATACACCACACACACACACACACGCACACACACGCATACATACTCATACACAAACCTACACAAACCGACGCCAATACACATACACACGCACACACAAACATATACATGAACACACACACATACGAACACACACATACAAACACACATATATAAACACATTTACACACACAAATGCACACAAGCACGACCGCACACATACATACAAACACATCCGCACACAAGAAAGCACACACACACACACACACACATACACACACACACACACACACACACACATATATATATATATATATATATATATATAATTCCGTTCTAAAGGGTTGAAACTTCTTTCAAGTATAAATATCACTGTTTAAAGTGTTAGCTGTCAATCAGATGGCCTAAACATTAATTGCCTGCAATTAGCCCATTTACAAAACTATCATCATTATATATATATATATATATACATATATATAATGCCGAGGCAGATAAGATGATTGCATTTTCTAAGTACATGAAATTGGTAGTAATGAGACGATCACAGATGAGAGGGTTAACATTGCCTAATTGCAGGTTTTATCATGCTCTGCTGGCTTGATTTTGAGCTCTTTTCCGATTTACTTTTCTGAAAAATCCATATGTTAAAAAAGTAATATCTGCTGTTGATGATTTTTACCAATGAGAACCAAGCTTTGAAACACTAGTAGGAGAATCGTGTAGACCTCAAGTGGGACTACGCTGAAAAATAAACCTAATGTAGTTACATTCCATGAGAGTATCTTGGTCAGCCAGTGAACTTTTCAGCTGACTCTCTTATGAAAATGCCTTTTAAAAAGATTTGGCTATTCAACTGTTTATATATATAATATATATATATATATATATATATACATATGAGTTGCGATGAGTCAATTGTCGTCTAAATTACGTGAAAATGCACATAACACTGACATGTCTAATGTATTTACCAAAATAACATAGAAATACTTTGAAATAATATAGATTAACTTTATTTGAAGAAATCTTGTTTACGTCAATAATGGCTGTTGCATATGGACCTTTGACCGAGCCGTCAATCAGACATTTCTCTGCCCAGGATACACCTGTATAAATAAGCGGAAGCAGTCACATACTTTAACGGAAATGTGTGGGCATTTTGAAATTATATATACAGATGCCCACGTGAGATATGGTCATTCTTGAGACAGTCTCACTCTTGCGGCCAGAAGAGATTCGGTCAATCTCGAAGAGCGCCAGTGAGTAGCTAAGAGCCCCACTCGGATAGCGTCCCGCAGAGTGGGCCTCCGGTTGAGTAACTCACTCCCCCCAGCCGAGAAGCAGAAGAAGTGCTAAGTGGGGTCTTGAAGATAACACTTGTGTAATGGTTAAGAGAAAAAGTTATGGTCAATATGACAGTCTCCGTTCGTTTCCATTCGTCACCGTTTGTCTCCGTCACACATTATATATATATATATATATATATATACATATCATGTCACGTCGCCAGCGCGGATATCCCTGATTCTCTCCTGGCACCCTCCTCTATCGTCCATCGCTTCCGGTAGGTCTTCCAGGCTACATCCTGTAACGGCACAGAGCTGTTGTATGTAGGTTCTAGCTGGTCGTCCTGTCCTGCCTTTGTTTGTCCATGTGAAGGGGTCTACATGAGTATGTCGCTTATGAGTTCGTCCCTACTTCTCTAGCAGAGTCCCGCATGTCTGGTTCTTCTAACTTTAATAGCTTTCATGATGGGTGGTTGGTGGCCATACAGCTGCTGCTTTGTGGGGTGCTGCCTTTAGGACTTGTTCAATATTGATTGTGGCATTCTTAAAAATATATATATATCATCATCATCATGTCGCGCTGGTAGCACGGATATCCCTGACCCTCTCTCGCCACTCCTCCCTATCGTTCATCGCCCTAGGCAGGTCTTCAGGACAACATCCCGTATCCTCACATAGCTGCTGAATGTATGCTCGTGCTGGTCGTCCTGCTTTTGCACAGCCATGTGTGGGGGTCCATAAGAGTACATCTCTTATGAGTTCGTCCCTGCTTCTCCAGCAGTGTCCTGCATGTCTGAGTAGCCAAAATCTACAATGCCCTACTACGAAACCGCATAGAACCTAAAATCGACAACATACTTAGGAAAAACCAAAATGGCTTCCGAAGAAATAGATCTACGACCTCACAAATATTAACCATCCGCAGAATCCTTGAAGGTGTACGGGCAAAAAACCTACAAGCGACATTAATATTTGTCGTCTTTACCAAGGCCTTCGATTCCATTCACAGAGGAAAGATGGAACAAATCCTACTAGCGTACGGCATACCTAAAGAAACCGTAGCAGCAATAACGATTCTCAAAAGTAAAAGTACAATCACCAGATAGAGACAAAGAATACTTCGACATTGTAGCAGGAGTACTACAAGGGGACACGCTGGCTTCGTACCTCTTTATCATTTGTCTAGACAACGTACTTAGAACATCGTTTGACAAAATCAGAGAGAATGGCTTCGAGCTGACGAAGAAAAGAAGCAGAAGGTACCCCGCAACAACAATTACCGACGCCGACTACGCCGATGACATAGCGATACTGGCAAACACACCCTACCAAGCCGAAACACTACTGCATAGTTTGGAACGAGCAGCCGCAGGCATAGGCCTCTATGTTAATGCACACAAAACGGAATATATGTGCTATAATCAAACGGGGGACATCTCCACTCTAGAAGGAACCCCTCTTAAACTAGTAGACAAATTCACTTACCTAGGAAGCAGCGTCGAATCAACCGAAAAGGACATCGAAACGAGGTTAACGAAAGCATGGACAGCTATCAATAGGCTATCGATTATATGGAATCTAGACCTAACCGATAAAATGAAACGCAGTTTCTTCCAGGCAGCGGTCACATCGATACTGTTATACGGGTGCACTACATGGACGCTAACAAAACGGCTGGAGAAGAAGCTAGACGGCAATTGCACAAGAATGCTGCGTGCGATCTTGAACAAGTCCTGACGGCAACACCCCACAAGACACCAACTGTACGGCCACCTGCCCCCAATCACGAAAACTATTCAAGTTAGACGAACCAGACATGCAGGACACTGCTGGAGAAGCAGAGATGAACTCATAAGAGATGTACTCTTATGGATCCCCACACATGGCCGCGCAAAAGCAGGGCGACCAGCTCGAACGTACATTCAGCAGCTATGTGAGGATACAGGGTGTTGTCCTGAAGACCTACCTAGGGCGATGAACGATAGGGAGGAGTGGCGAGAGAGGGTCAGGGATATCCGTGCTACCAGCACGATATGATGATGATGAGGATCAGTAGTTACATGGGTCACATCTATATTGAGACACCCTATACTAAGATCGATTAGTAGATAGACACATAGAATTAATTTTGATAAAATATATTTTAGAACACATTTTACAATTATATATGATGTTATTCCGACTACCTTAACAACGCTGGGTAACTCTTCTTGTGTATATATATATATATAAAGAGTTGATCAAAATGCTCTTAGCCTCACCCAGAAAGAAGTATGGATGAAGATTTTTATGGTGACAATAAATATACCATTTCTTAAAAATCTGAATTAGTCTTTGTAGTTTTTGTCTTAATTTCTGTGCAGGTGAGGCCAAAACAAAAGTGGGAGGAGTGTAGCATATCTAAATCTTAAGTCTAAAAATGGGTGTGGCTTAGAAGTTTTTAAACGACCTTTATATATATATATATATATATATATATATATATATATATATATTGTTTGTGTGTGTGTGTGTGTGTGTGTGAATATAAAAAAATGAAAAGGTTAATTTTTCTGAGGATGCATATATATATATATATATATATATATATATATACTCTAGATGTCATGATTGTTTTATTTTTATTTTTCGTAGATTAGCGTACCGTCGGATTTATTTCTATTTTCCCGAATATATATATATATATGTGTGTGTGTGTGTGTGTGTGTGTGTGTGTGTGTGTGTGCGTGCGTGCGTAACTTTATCTCTCTCTCTTTCTCTTCATACGTATATGTGTGATTGTTTTTGTGTGTTTGTGCGTGTGCCTGTCAGTCTGTCTCCCCCAATCTATATTTGTGTTTGTGTTCTCAATCCATGTATAAAAAAACGTCAGCAGGAGAATATATCAAAAAGGGTAGCTTGAAATTAAATTCCAACAAAATTCAATTAATGACACCTGGCGTTTTACAATGTTTACTAAGCTAGACATTCCAGCTTGAAAGCACATTCCCCAAAGATATATACATCGGAAAAATAAAGTTTTAAAAATTTCGGCGTCTGGTTATCCTAACTGCGCTTTTCACCAGGTTAAAATATCCATATTCAGCAAATGTAGCAGCTTTGGCCCCAGTCATACCTGCATCGGAAAAAACAAGGTCTAAAAAGGTTTGGCTTGCGGTTACACGAACTGCTCTTTTGACCGGAAATTGTTCGTCTGACTTTGATAGTTTTCGTGATGGGAGGCAGGTGGCAGTATAGGTCTAACGAAGGCATGGACAGCTATCGATAGGCTATCGATCATATGGAAATCAGACCTGACCGATAAAATGAAACGCAGTTTCTTCCAAGCAGCGGTCGTATCGATACTGCTGTATGGATGCACTACTAGGACGCTGACTAAACGGCTGGAGAATAAGCTAGATGGCAATTACACAAGAATGTTGCGAGAAATATTGAACAAGTCCTGTCTGCAACACCCCACAAGTGTATAAACAGACCTATTTAATCCTGAAAAAATTCAGTAAAATTTTCAATTTGAAACAGCAAATTTGCTGCAAAGACAGGTTTCAAAACCCTAGTCAACTAATTCGGTTCTTTTGCTAATAAATATATTTTTAGAACAAAATGCCAAAACAGATCTGATAGAATACACTGACTGCATCTCTGCACAGGGGTAAGTCTTTCCCAACGAATGTCCTGGTTATTACACTAATCAATTTGATGGTGAGGTTCCAGTAATGCTGGAGCTTTGGGGAATGTGCAGTGCCTTTTCATCGCCATCTCTTCCAGGTCCACTCTAGCTCGGAGGGGTAACATCTGATAGGTTCCTATCTATGGGTTGAATACAACTAAACTGTGTGCTTATGCTAAACGGAATTGATTGAAATTGAACTATTTATATGTATAAAAATCATCTGGCATTACATAACCTAAAATGGTTGATATACCATAAAACAAAACACAGATGAAAAACAACAATAGTATGCAAAAATAATTATTAAAATGGATGATTTGGTGGGGGGAAAATGTTAAGAAAAAGTATTTAAGAAAATTTTTGGAAACTATCGAATGAATGATGTAAGAGAATTTTGATCTGTATATAGACATTGTATCAATAGTGTATATTTTCTGAGGAAAGATTTCTTTTTTAGGGTTGATTTGACGAGATAGTAAAAGGCTGATAAAATAGCAAGTGCAACTTATGTGGTGATTGAGACAAAGCGATCATTCACATAAGTCAATGTTAAAAATTAGCGTAAAAAGTATAAGACTAGACATGACTGGGTGGGAAAGGTGATCCACTGGGAATTGTGCAAGAAATTCAAATTTGACCATAAGAACAAATGGTATATGCACTAGCCGGAATTCATTTTGGAGAATGAGACGCACAATGTTCTCTGGGTTTAAAGATACAAACTGATCACCTAATCTCAGAAAGACGACCTGTTATAGTCAACAAAAAAAAAAAAAAAAGACAGAATGTACCAAATAGTGGACTTTGCCCTCTCAGTTAACCACAGAGTAAAATTAAAAGAAAGCGAAAAGAGAGATAAGTACCTAGACATTTCTAGAGAGCTAAAATATATGGAAAATGAAGCTGCCAGTGATACCTGTTGTAATTGGATTGCTCAGAACAATCCCCAAAGGTTTGGTAAAAGAACTAGAAGACGTGGAAATAAGAGGAAAAGTGGAAACCATTAAAACCACAGCATTATTAAGATTAAGATGAATCCTGTAGACTTGAGGAGACTTGCTGTCATTCAAACTCCAGTGGAAAACCAGTAACTAACGCTGGTAGGAAAAACACAAAGAAGAAAAAATAATGATAACAACTAAAAAAGCCGTTGAACATGAGGGTGACGATAATACTAGTTGTAATAGGGGCGCTTGGAACGGTCCCCCAAAGACTTGGAAAGGGGGTTAGAAGAGCTGGAAATTGGGGAACGAATTGAGATGATTTAAATTACAGCATTGTTCAGATCGGCAAGAGACTTGAGGTGACTTGCTGGCACTTGTTCCAAAGAAAGACCCTCAGCTAATATGGTGGGAGGAACTTGCAAGGAGTATTTAACTTACACACAAGAGTATATCTAAGCCAGAATTTTGAGCTAATAATCTTGTGGTTGAGTAATGTAACAGATTGACGAGTACGCTGCAATTTACGGTAAATTAATAGACATCAATCGTCAATAAGCCGATCAGACTGAGTGATAGAGAAAAAGGGGTGAGTAGAGTCCTGAGCTGGAGTAGAGGCGAGAACTGGATATGAAAAGGACATCAAAGGTATCGCATGATCCCTCGCTGTTGTTACGCTGCATCTCTCGAAGAGAATACTAAAATTCATTTGTGTCGACATTAGTGATCTGAAGTTTTTATAGGCCATTTCTCCAGAGGCCCTTTTGAAAATTACAAAACGACCCTGAGTTTAAAGAATTCTTTGTTGTGTTGTTGATTCGTTTATACAAAAAAAGGATTAACCATTTCCAAACCGTCTTTTTTTACTGTGTTTTGTTGTGGCTGACTCAAGACTTCACACCCGACATCACTTCTGGCCTTTTAGTTCTCTTCATTTATATTCCGCAATTCCTTGCTTGTTTTTTTTGCTTTTTATATTTTATCTCATTCGTTTTTTCTGATATTTCTCTTATTGTATTTTTTAACCATCTGTTACATTCTTAAATAAACGTATTTTTTAAATTTCTGGTTTATCTATCTTATTTTGATTATTTTCCTCCTTAGTTTTTTCTAACTCTTTCTTCGTTTCCTCCATTCTCTCTCTCTCTCTCTCTCTCTCTCTCTCTCTCTCTCTCTCTCCTTTTTCTCTTTTACACTTTGTCATATTTTATTCCTTCATACTTTTCTTCATTTCAAATCTCTGTCTGTCTGTCTCTCTGTCTCCATCTATCTATCTATCTATCTATTTTTCTTTCTTTCTTTTTTTATTTTGATTTTTGTCTCTCTTTTCTTTTCTTCTTCTTCCAAGAACAATATTCTATTACTTAGTAACCTTTCTTAAACTTCAATTGTCATTCTCTTTGTCTCCCTTCCTCTCTCTCTCTCTCTCTCTTTCTCTCTCTCTCTGTTGGTCTGTCTGTCAATATATATATATATATATATATATCATCATGTCACGCCGCCAACATGGATCTCCCTGACCTTCTCCTGTCACCCATCTCTATCGTCCATCGTTCCCGGTAGGTCTTCAAGTCTACATCCTGTAACGGCACAGAGCTGCTGTAAATAGTTTCTAGCAGGTCGTCCTGCCTTTGCTCGTCCATGTGAAGAGTATGTTGCCTATGAGTTCGTCCCTAGTTCTCCAATAGTGTACCGCATATCTGGTTCGTCTAACTTGAATAGTTTTCGTGATGGGTGGTAGGTGGCCATACAGCTGCTGCTTGGGG
>OY757934.1:61465227-61540227 GCA_963585895.1 Sepioteuthis lessoniana
TTTCTTTCTTTCTTTCTTTAGTTATTTTTTACCATCTCTAGTCTTTTCTTTCTTTTTCCTTATCTTTCTTTCTTTTTATAACCACTTATTCTCCCCTTTAACTTACTGACCTTCTTCCCCCCCCCCTCTCTCTCCTTTTGTTACATACTTATTTCTTTTACTTCTTTTTCACTTTCATTTATTCTTTTTTTATTTCTAATCATTGTTCTTTTCTTTCTTTCTTTCTTTCTTTCTATGGTTCCTTTCTTTCATCTTTCTTTCTATTCTTTCTTTCTTCCTATTCTTTCTTTCTTCTTTTTTTCTTTCATTCTTTGTTTCTTTCTTTTTGGAAATTCTTAATGTCATAACATTTTTTGTTCCGAGGATTTTTCTTACATCCTTCTGCTTTGCCTTTTGTCCGTATTTTCTCCCTTTTTTCTTTCTTTCCTTTCATCCTCACCCTTTTTATCTCCTTATCTTTCTCTTCTCTCTCTCACTCTCTCTCACTCTCTCTCTCTCTCTCTTGCGCGCACGTGCGCTCTCTCTCTCTCTCTCTCTCTCTCTTAACTCTTTCTTATTTCTTCTCCTTCTTCTTAGATTAACATCTATCAAGTTTATATATACATCTCACTTACGCTCAATGAATGCACATACAACCACTTTTTTTTTCAAGCCTGTTCACAAAATAAAGCATTTCAACCTTGAAAATCAGCCCTAACCTACGTATGCAATGTCAGATATGGTTAATCTTTCTGAATACAATTTTTTATCGTTCTTTTTATTTTTATCTTATCGATATCTTCCTACTATTTTAAACCCCAACAGACTTAGAAAAAGATAGATAGATAGATAGATAGATAGATAGATATGAGCTGGGTGACATGATAGATAGATCCTCGCAATTTTAATCTGGGAAAAGGTTTTCGACTCTTATTGTTCAACGATTCGCTGAAATAATGCCAGGAAGTTAACGGTCACTACTCGAAAGCGAAGCGACATTCATTCTTGACAAGTTCTAGTTATACCATTGCCTACCACTGCGTCACTATCAGTAAAATGGCAATGCTTCATTGAACATTGCGAATATTCACATTTTGAC
This sequence comes from Sepioteuthis lessoniana, assembly GCA_963585895.1. Taxonomy (NCBI): domain Eukaryota; kingdom Metazoa; phylum Mollusca; class Cephalopoda; order Myopsida; family Loliginidae; genus Sepioteuthis; species Sepioteuthis lessoniana. The sequence goes on from OY757934.1 coordinate 61,466,306, forward strand.
AATTAATCAACAAAGTAAGAATAGTAAGAAAACTTCTTAACTCGATAGCCGTTCGTTTTTTGTTTTTTGTTTGGGTTTTTTTTGCTTTTGTTTTTTTGGTCTTTTTTTTTTTTTTTTACATAGAATCAATACCAAATGGTGGCGCTGACTAATCCGATTTGGTTTAAACTGATTCTTGGACGCTTGATCATTGCTCTGTGAAGATTCAAATGTAAACAACAGCGAATAAATTTAAGCAACCTTTGCGCCACTGGAAGTGTGGCATAATGACCTTTGACAGAGCCGGATGTTTCAGCTGTGTAAACCATGTGTTTGCAGGACGTGCCTGTATAAATAAGCAGAAGCATATCACGTGGGTTACAACCGAAATACGTGGGCGTTGTGAAATTATACATACACGGCTTACAGAAGATATGGTGAGTCTTAAAGGGTCAGTCTTGGTTCTAGAGTCTAGAGTCTCGAAACTGGCTGCCATGCGTCCGGTGAGACAATGGCCCGCAGTGTTACCTGGCCGGGGTGCAGAACAGGCAAAGATGTGAGGCCTTGAGTTAACACTGCGCTGTATGGTCCAGAGAAGAAGAAGTTATAGGCCAATATAACAGTATCCTCCGCCTAAGTACTTCAAGTCCTCTGTGTGTCCTCGTCTTTCTTGTTTCTATCTTTCTATCACACTGCAGAAGTTTCATACCCTTTCGAGAGAAATAAAGAGAGTTATATTTTTATAATGAAGTGTCATGACTATTCTTTTATCTTCTTTGTGATGGTATATAACAGAAGGATGCATAAAAGGTAATTTCCTAAGCAGAATACTGTTGCTGGGAATTCATAGATGTCCTTCTTCGAGTACTGTATCGCAGAAATTGACAACAATGCTGATCTATAAAAATATAATCTACTTCTTTTCTTCTCTTTTTACTAGCCGAAATGTACCTATAACCAGATTGAGAGAGTCAGAGACAGTCAAAACACACGCACACACACACACGCACGCACACACACACACACACACAGGGACGACGGGGCCGTTTTTCTGAGAAACCTCTCTGCTTTTCTGCTTCGTTCTGCCTGGATCAAAATCTTCCCTGATTTACATAATTATGCAGGCGTCCACGCAATCCTCACGGTTACACCACATATTAACACGTTGCACATTGATGCTCCTACTTCTAGCATGTCACCAAAGCAATTTACACAGTATTTCTGCCGGTTTCCCACACCTACGCCCTGTTTATTTAAGGAAACAGGTGTACTTCCGGTCACCTTTTTGCTTCCAGCGTCTTGCCGTTCTAGCATGCCAGCCACATAATTTACACGATATTTCTGCTAGGGTATCTGCGTTATGTTTACTTTAGACAACAGGTGTATTTCCTGTTATGCCACTAGCTCAATCTACGCGACATGTCAAAGGGATCTTAAGTCAATATTCAGTAGTTGCCTTAAGAGCCAATTCTATCCAACGATTTGCCCACAGGTGGACGGAGAACGGAAGGATTCATGCCTGACTCACGGGGATTCACTCTCAATGAAAGCCCGGGGCGCTGATTCCATTAGTTAAAAGATAACCGTTGCACAAATCATGCCTCCAGAATGATGACTATTCACACCGCAAAATCAGTGTACGAGATCCCAATAGAAAATTAGTAATTCAATGATGAGAGATGAAAATGAAAGACACGGAGAGAGAGAGAGAGAGAGAGAGAGAGAGAGACAAAGGGGGAGTTAACTGGCAGAGACATACTTCTAACCGACATTTCTTAGAAAGCAAAAAAGAACAACAAAAAAAGAAAGTACTGAAGACAAAACTTTTCAAATAGATTGATTGATTCATAGATATATAACTGCAAATGTGTATATTGAGATAGATAGATAGATAAATAGATAGATCTGCGAAGACTGTGTTAGATAGATAGATAGATAGATCTTAATAATAGATAGATAGATAGATAGATAGATAGATAACAACGAGACATCTAAAAAGGAAGGAGCCCGTTATTAATAATGAGGTACATAGAAACCATAGAAACCCAAAGAAAAGATTTATTTTAATTTGGTTTGCCAAACACAGAGCCATAATTTGACATCCTATGACATTCATTAAAAATGAGTTCCAGACTTAAGATAGCTGATTAACCATTACTCGACTTAAAATGTGACATCATATAAAAGTAGCCTCGTTTATCACAGAGTCACTAAAGTAGAACATCCAGTGACGTCACCATACCTATGGATGACGATGGAACTCAAAGCAGTTATGGCTCAATTCGAAGAGAACAGAAGAGAGGATAATGGTGTCGAACCAAATCGGATTACAATTTGAGAATTGACTCACAGATACCTTAATCTTGAAATTTACTTTAACTCAGACGCTAGGCGGAAGTCAGACCTGATCGATAAAATAAAACGCAGTTTTTTCCCAGCAACAGTCGTGTTGATACTCCTATATGGATGCACCACGAGGACGCTAACTAAAAGTATCAAGAAAAAGCTTGACGGCAATTACACAAGAATACTGCGAGCTGTATTTAACAAGTCCTGGAGGCAACACCCCACAAAACAGCAACTGTACGGCCACCAACCACCTATCACGAAAGCTATACAAATTAGACGAACCAGACATGCGGGACACTGCTGGAAAAGTAAGGATAAACTCATAAGCGATTTACTCCTGTGGGCCCCTTCACATGGACGAGCAAAGGCAGGATGACCAGCTAGAACCTATATACAACAGCTTTGTGGCGATATAGGATATAGCCTTAAAGACACCCCAGGAGCGATAGACGATAGAGACGGGTGGTGAGAGAGGGTCAGGGAGATCCGTGCAAACAGTGCGACATGATGATGGCACAATTCAAAGAGAATAGAAGAGAGGAAAATGGTGTGGCGCTAAAATTACATTTGAGAATTAACCCACTGAAACCTTTCTAATCTTAAAATTTTCTTTAACTCTGACGCAAGGTCAGAATACTCAGCTACAACACACCCGTATATATATATATATATATATATAAATCTTCTACTATGAAAAAGCACAAGATATTTAGAGGATGATTTTATTTATAATGTACCGGCTCAATTGGCCAAGTGGGTAGAGCGTTCGCCAATGGTCCGGGAGACCTGGGTTTAATCACAGACTTTAAAAATGGTACTTGATACCGCCTTGCTTAACACTCAGCAATATAAAGTATGTATCAAGGGTAAAGTTGTGCAATCCAGGGAAAGGGCTAGCGCCCTACCCTACACCTTGGTGTAGCAGCTATTGAAAAGGGAGCCTTCTGGTCACCCTCTGACTAGGGGCACCAAATTTACTTACTTATTTATCAAGGAGTTATTTGCCAACGTTAAACGCTTCGGTGTTTACATTAAGCCTTGTTCCGAGTGTTTAAATATGCTATGTTATAAATATTTTCCAAGCGTTCCGCATGAGTACAATACGCAACAAGGGTAATTTCTAGGTGAATTTTAACCAGGTTGAATTCAGAGTTTTTCTTGTCCAGTCGGCTGAGGCTTTAGACAACACCGACTGCTTCTCTCCAGAAGGTTAAGACCCCACCCCCAAAGATAGTCATTGCCATCGCCCCTTGGTCTAATCTGGACCGGAGAGGTAGCACCTGATATGGTCCTCTCTATGGGTTAAATTGAACTACACTGTGTACTTACGCTAAACTGAATTGCTTGAAATAGAACTATTTTAACATTTAAACTGCAAACTTATGCTAAACTGAGAACTGCTTTTGTAAGCTAAACTAAATTGTTTGAAAAAATGTTTTTGATATTGAAATTGTACTTATGCTAAACTGAAAAGTTGGAAATAGAACTGTTTTGACATTTTACTGTGTGTAGACAAAAAAATAATGAATTGTCAGAAATAAAACTGTTAGACTTAACTGGATCGCTTGAAGTAGAAATGTTTTTGTCAGCTAAATTGTACTTATGCTAAACTAAATTGTTTGAAATAGAACTGTTTACTTGTATATTTAGCATTAAATAACCTTCAAAGGTTGATGTGCCATAAAATCCAAACAAACAAAGTTTTCCTTCTCCAAGACCCGTTGCCATACCAAAGTTAAAGAGCTCAATCTGCCCTACTATTTACCCATAACCAGAAAGAGAATAATTAGATGTATAACTTTAAATTTCACATAGCGCTTATACCCTTGAGAAAGTACCATTTTTTGAGTCTTTGGTATGACTCAACCTGGGATTGAAACACGGCCTTCCGGACCATTTGAAACACTTTTCCAATATATACGTATATTATTATCATTATTTTTCTCTTTTGAGAGTTTTTTCCCAACAGCGTTAGCTGATTGCTTCTCACTGGATTTTGAGTGACAGCTTATCTCCTCAAATCTCTAGGACACTTCCCAGTATAATGGCTGATCTTAATTATCAAGTAGATTGGATAATCTTCGCTCGTCCTCTTATTTCCACGTCCTCCAGTTAAAGTACTAATTCATAGGTGACTGTACCAAGAGCACCAATTACAATTGGTATCACCGTCACTTTCATGTCCCATAATTTTTTTTCAGTACTCTTGCAACGTCTTGGTACTTATCTCTGTTTCCGCTTTCTTTCAGTTTTACCGTGTTGCCTGTGGTTATTATTATTATTTACTCCTTTTCCAGTTTTCCACACCAGCGTTAGCCGATGGTCTCTTACAGAAAAATGAGCGACAGCAAGTCTCCTCGTCTCCAGGACTCTCTTCAGTATTCTGGTCGATCTTAATAATGCTGTAGTTTGGATGGTATCCACTCGTCCTCTTATTTCCAAGTCCTCTAATCCTTTAAGCGCTACCCTTTGGTGACTGTACTGAGCGCACCAATTGAAATTGGGATAACCATCAATTTTGTTCCATAGTTTTTTCAGTTCTCTGGCAAGGTCATTTCATTTTCTTTCAATTTTACTCTGTGATCAGCCGGGACAGCAAAGTCCACAATTCTGCAAGTTCTCTTTTTCTAGTTGATTATTACTAGGTCTGGTCGTCTGGCCGATATTAGGCGATCCGTTTGTATCTCAAAATCCCAGAGGAGTTTGAGCGTCTCATTCTCCAGGCCAGACTCAGGGTTGTGTATATAACATTTGTTCGTATGGTAAAATCTCAATTTCTTGCACAATTCACAGTGGATCACCTTACCCAGCCAGTCATGTCTAGTCTTATATTCTATCAGCACTAATTTATTGCACTCGCTTATCATGTAATTGATTGTTTCGTTTCTATCATCACATGATCTACATTTGCTGTTTTGTTGCGTCTTATTTATTCTTGTCTTGATATGGTTGGTCCAAATGGCATTGTACTGCTATTAGAAGAGATTCAGTTTCTATCTAAATGTTTCCTTTTCTAGCCACGTCAACGTCTTCTTGTGTGAGATGTCGCTTGTTAGCGCTTAAAACGACCTTAGAGTTGTTTCCTGGTAATTTCCGTTCTGTTATAATAATTATTATTTCTGGTGAGTTTTTCATACAAGCGTCAGCTGATGGTCTTTCACTGGAGTATGAGTGACAGCAAGTCTCCTCAAGTCTCCAGGACTCTTCTCAGTATTCTAGCCGATCTCAGTAATGCAGTAGTTTGGTTGGTGTCTGCTTGTCCTCCGATTTCCGACTCCCCCAGCTCCTTTACCAAGCTTTTTTGTACCATTCCAAGTGCGCCAACTAGAATTGGTATCACTGTCGTCCACATGCTCCACAGCTTTTAGTTATTATTTTCTGCGAATCTTTCACACAAGCATCAGCTGGTGGTCTTTCACTGGAGTATGAGCGACGGTGAGTCTCCTTGCATCTCCAGAACTCTTCTCAGTAGTCTTAGGTTGATATTAATGTGATATTTTGCATGGCCTATACTCCTGCTCTGATTTCCAACTCTTCCAGCTTCCGTATCAAGCCTTTGTGAATCATTCCGAACGCGCCAATTACTATTGGTATCACTATCATTCTTATGTTCCATAGCTTTTTAGTTCTCTAAGAACTTATCTCTTTCTCGTTTTCTTTTATCTTCACTCTGTGGTCCGCCTAGACGGCAAAAGTCCACAGATTCTTTTTTTTTTGTTTTGTTTACTCTCACTAGGTCTGGTTGTCTGGCTGGGATTAGGTGATCTGTTTGTATCTTAAGATCCCAGAAAATTCTATTCGTCTCCATTTCCTGGATAGATTCTGGTTTGTGCCTTTTTAAGTTCGGTAGTAGTGTCAAAATTCCATTTCTTGTACAGTTCCCAGTGGATCACCTTGCTCATCTAAACGCGTTTAATCTTATACTCTTTCTGTGCTATTTTGCTGCATTCGCTTACTATATGATTGATTGTTTTGTCTTATCTTTATTACTATTTAATTTTCTGCATTACTTCTAATTTCTCATAATCCTTCACTGGGTCTTTATCAAAGACATAGGATGATGTAAGGGAGTGATTGTATGTATTCTATGCCTTCATGTTTTTGCCGCATCCTTTGGTTGGTATTTTTCTGTCACATTATTATTATTATTATTATTATTATTATTATTATTATTATTTTCCTTGTGAGTTTTTCCACTTCAGTGTTATCTGATAGTCTTTCACTGGAGTCTGAGGGTCGTCAAGTCTTCTTATGTCTCTTGGACTCTTCGTAGTATTCTGGACGACCTCAACAATGCTGAAGTTTGAATGGTATCAACTTGTCTTCAGATTTCCATCACTTCCAGTACCCTTACTAAGCCTTTGGTACTATTTACCAACCCCTCCGCTCGGGCAGGATATGACACAAGGTCAATTTTTAAGCGGAGTTTAACAGGTTTGAAGTCAGAGTTTTCCTTCTCCTAGACAAGTTGCCTCACCAAGGCTGAAGAACCTAGTCTGTCCTACTATTTACCCATAGCTGGAGGGAGAATAATTGGATTCATACCTTTCCCAAGGGTATTAGTGCTATGTGAAATGCAATCAGTCTCGTCCAGGATTTGAACTCGTAACGCCGTATTCATTTCCTACGGCGATAACGACTACACCACGGGCACCTCCATAAGCCTTTGGTAACCGTTCCGAGTGCACCTGTTATAATGGGTATCACCGTCATTTTCATGCTCCATAGCTTTTTTAGTTCTCTTGCAGGGTCTAGCTGCTTGTCTCTCTTTTCGTTTTCTTTGATTTTCAAAATCCACCATTCAGCAGGTCCTGTTTCTTTTTCTTTGTTTTTTTTTTTGGTAATCATCTCTAATTCTGGTCTTCTGGCCGGGATTAGATAATCTGTTTTCATCGCAAAATCCCAGAGAATCTTATGTGTCTCAATTTCTTTGAAAAATTCTGTATTTTGCATATTTTTTATTGGCCCTTTCTTGTTGACGAGCGAGATGTTGCAAGTTTCAATGAAGGCTATTAAAAACATTGTCCAAAGTCTCTTGTCTTATAATCTGAGTACATGTACTTTCGTTGACCATTTTCAAGTACGTGGGTAAATTTGGGCATAAAGGATGTTCTTCTGTAATCACGGAATCTTTTGAATAGTTGCGTTTATCACATGTAGGTGACGTCATATCTGGACACTTTGTGGTATTTTACTAAGCTATTTCCTTAAATGTAGCGCGAGGCCGCATGAATGGGGCACCCAATGAGACTCGAAATCACACGTGAAGGTTTGCAAATCATTTCACCACCTGAGGTACCTTAAATGCTTAGACAGTTGGTGCTGTTCTAAATAAGTGAAAATCATTACATTTTTAATGAGTGTACTTTATGATTACGAAATATAAGCCCATTATTATGTCTCCCGCAAAGAGAAAGACCTTTTTTTCCAATTTAGAATATTACAACAATGACTGCTTCATTATTTCCTAGCATCAGAATTTGATGTCTATCTATAGACGTAAAAATTAGAATGAATGGAAATGTTAATATATTTGTTTAGTAAGTTCTTTCCGTGATGCTCCAGTCACTAGAAAAAAAGGATTATATCATAATTATTTGTGCCAAGGTGTAAATGATTAAATAAAAGCACCGATGAGTAAATTAACAAATTTTATTTCTTTAAATTGAGTGAAAAGTTTATTGAAAAGCTCAAGTTACAAAACCTTTTCATGATGATATTAGTTAGAGGGTAGTTGCTGTTCTTAGAACATCGATCGATAAAATCAAAGAAAGCGGTTTCGTGTTGACAAAGAAAAGAAGCAGAAGGTACCCCGCAAAAACAATTACCGACGCAGACTATGCCGATGACATATAACGATTCTGGCAAATGCACCCGCCCAAGCCGAAACCCTACTGCATTGTCTGGAACGAGCTGCTGCAGGCATTGGCCTCCATGTCAATGCACACAAAACGGAATATATGTGCTTTAATCAAACAGGCGACATTTCCACACTAAACGGTAGGTCTCTGAAACTAGTTGATAAGTTCACCTACCTAGGAAGTAGTGTCTCATCGAACAAGACAGACGTAGATACGCAACTAGCAAAGACATTGATAGCTATCTATAGACTCTCGGTCAAATGGAAGTCAGACCTGACCGATAAAATGAAACGCAGCTGTAATCGTGTCGATACTGCTATATGCATGAACTACATAGACGCTAACTGAACCGCTGGAGAAAAAGCTTGACGGCAAATACACAAGAATACTACGAGCAATACTGAACAGGTCCTTGAGGCAGCATCCCACAAAGAAGCAGCTGTACAGCCACCTACCACCCATCAGAAAAACCATCCAAGTTAGACGAACCAGACATGCAGGACACTCCTGGAGAAGTAAGGACGAGCTCATAAGTGTTGTACTCCTATGGACCCCTTCACATGGCCGAGAAAAATCAGGGAGACCAACTTGAACCTACAAACTGCATCTTTGTGAGGATACAGGGTGTAGCCATGAGGACCTGCCAGATGCGATGAGAGATAGGGAGAGGTGGCGAGAGTGGGTCAGGGATATCCGTGTAGATGGCACGACAAGATGGTGATGATGAAATAGTTGCTGCAAGCTGTATTGAACAAGTCCTGGAAGCAATGCAGTTGGTGTATTCTGCAGCCCAAGCTGAGTGGACCAAAATGCTTCCTTGAAAGAAAAGAAAATTTTCAATCAAAAGAAGTGTTCAGTAGATATAGAAAAATTCCATAACTGCTAAAGAAAATATGTTTCTTCGCTATTTATTCGATCCCGTAGACTCGAGATTAGATTAGTCAAAATGTTGATGATATGTCTATGATTCTAATTGGTTAACAGATATATTTTCAAACAATCTTGGTGGAAAAGAATTCTTTAATTAGGTTGTATTTTGATCCCGCGAATTTTTTGCGATGAGTCTGATATTGTCGTCTGCGAAGTATCCCAAGAAATCTTAAAACTAGCGACAAAGCGTCGATAAATGTAAAAACACAGGTTAAAAACAATACAGTCATTTGTGTATATGTTTTACTCAACAATTACAACCATTTTTTTTTTGGATGAAAATCAGTTGATTTCAGATAATTACAACTTTACTTTTTCCAAGCACCGGAATTGGACGTATCTTTATGTACGTACCTATTAGAGCGAATGAAAATGTCGATATATTTGTTTAATAAGTTATTACAGTAATGTTTTGGTTACGAGATAAAATTATTTTACCATAATTCTTTGTGTATAACACACACTCATGTATAACACGCAACCGTAATTTTGGACAACAAAATTCTGAAAAATAAATCTTTTGGATAATATATAATGACTTTCAAGATTTTGTGACCGCTAAATTAACCTAAATTTAGCATATTTTCATTTTTTTATTGGTTCTTACTGATTGAAAATAAGAATTTATAAAGTTTGTGGTTTACATTATTTCTTAAATCACGAAATTTTCACGGTATTTAGAAATAAATAGAAAAGTGGAAAAATCAAATACTTACAACGAGTTTAATTGTAATATTTCGTTTCTCCATTAGTTTATCGATTTCCTCAATTGCTAAAATATTAAAAACGCAAAAAATGTTTAGTTTAATGAAGTTCTTCTGTTAATAAAAAGCAAAATATTGCCATCAAACCCGTTGTAAGAGTTTGATTTATTCACTTTTCCACTTATTGTTATCATCTTGTCAGATTCACCAAAATCCACCATTTTTTCACAGTATTTAGAGCAAAAAGACAGACCTGTTCACATAAAATACAACAAGCTTGCAAACAAAATAAACTTATTTTAGGAGAAGCCAAATCATAAAAACTTTCTGGTGAATATTTCTCTTTCGTTGTGTAAAACGCGTTAGTTTGGACTATAGATATAACTTACTTTCGATCATCCTGTTCCGAATATCGTGGGGTATATGCCCAGAAAAAGTTGATTATATAGTTTTCGTGTATAATACCGACCCCTAAGTTTGAGGGTGAAAAATCTTGAAAAACATTGTGTCTAATAAACTCATATAAGTAAGTAAAGTTGGCGAGCTTAGTCGAGGGCGACCCAAAAGCTCCCTTTTCAATAGCTACTACACCAAGGTGTATGGGGAGGACGTTACTCCTTTCCCTGGATTACTCCACTTTACCTTTGATCCTAACTTTATAATGCTGAGTGCTAAGCAAGGTGGCATCAAGTACCATTTTTGAGTCTTTGGTATGACTCGACCTGGGATTAAACCCTGGTCTCCCGGACCACTGGAAAACACTTTTAAGTACAAAAAGTTCGTAAATGCAAAATAAGATGAACCAGTTATATTATATTGTGGAAAAGGACTACAAAGCTGATGTATAACAATATTATCTTTTTTTTTTTTTTTTTTACTTTTATTGCTCCAATTGTGAGTTCAGTGAGAGAGAGTCGAAGATAGCTGAGCTGCACACACAGGAGCCGAGGTACGAATCTTCGGTGAAAAATCATCTGGTTTAGCGCAAAACTTTCCTGGTTGCTCTAAACCAGATCCCCTCGTAAATTATTGTGGTCAAACATCCATCCTACCGCCAACACAACACACGTGATCACGCTTCTTTGAAGCATATCCCTCACGCAATTTACGTAGCATTTCTGCTGAGAACACCTTAGTCCTGTCCACTTTAAATACCAGGTGCGTATCTTGTTGTTTTGTTCCCACTGATTGACTTCCGCAGCAGCATCGGCAGAAATTTTAAAAATTCTTCAAATCAATATGCAACAATTTTAGCTCAAGATGAAAATTGTGTGCCGTCAGATAATGTTACAGTTTGAAATTTGACTCACAGAAACATTTGAAAATTGGATTTGCGCCACACACACACACACATGTCCAGTGGGTACTAGGACTTGACCAGCTGACTGATTGGATCGGGTCTGTCCGACTGCCCATCTAGCGAAGTAAGGACCAAAGTGATGTGTTGCAAGTTACTTGACTACTCGGTTGCTTGAAGAAGTACTGCTCAACCATCAGGATCCCATCCTTAAACATCACGGGTCACCACCCACGGCCAATAGGTGGCCTCGTTGGGGTGTATGTGGTGACCCCTCTGTAGAGGTGCAGTCGGCACATTCTAGTGACCCAGCCGACCAGACAAATAACGTGCTCAGCAGCAACATCCTAGTAAACGGATTCAATCAGCAGTCGCACTGTAACGTTTACCTTCGGACTAATACTCTAGAGAAAGGTATGAACATTCTTATTCCTCAAGCTATGGGTTAAACAGTACAAATACTGTCCTTCTAGAATGATAACTTTGACATTAACTTACCCACAAAGTTTGAAATTCCATTTGACAAAGAAACTTCACCATACCAAGAAATAAATTGCAATAAACCACGGATGTACATGCAGATTTAGAGAGAGAGAGAGAGAGAGAGAGAGAGAGAGAGAGAGAGAGAGTTTATTTTTGTCTCAGAATAGGAGCAATGGAGTAAAGAAAAAATGTTTCTATTTCCGCTGTGAAGCAATGTATTATTTTGTACAATCGCAGCTTTGGTTTTGTTCTAAACAAAGAATTATTTTATCAAGAATAACTGAGAAAAAAAAAAACCAAAAAGAGGCCTACTAATGGCAAATATTTCCTTTCCTACGTGACACGATGTTTCAGCAGGTCTTTCTTATGTTTTCCTCAACAAATTGACACGTGACTTGAAAGAAATCATGTAGGTGTGCATTGGTTCGTTGAATAAATTTTAAATTAAGCTTGCATGACATTGTCGCTAGAGTATTACAAGGATATACATTATCACCATTGGAGATGCCCATGGTGTAATGGTTATCGTCGTAAGAACTGGACACGGCGACTAGGGTTCAAATCGTGGACGAGACTGATTGCATTTCACGTAGCGCTAATACCCTTGGGAAAGGTATGAATCTAAATATTCTCCCTCCAGTTATGGGTAAATAGTGGGGCAGACTGGGTTCTTCATCTATGGTAAAGGAACTAGTCTAGGAGAAGGAAAACTCTGAATTGAAACCTGATAAACTCCGCTTAAAATTGACCTTGGGTCGTACCCTGCCTGACCGGAGGGGTTGGTAAATATGTATTATCACCACATATATTTATTATCTGCCTAAATTACATTCTATGTTAACCGACCAAATAAAAGAGAATGGTTTCACATTTTAAAAAAATCTCGAGGCAGACCATAGCCAGCAAAAACTATAAGACACAGACAACGCAGATAATCTAGCACTTCTCGCAAATACACTCGCCCAAGCCTAATTCTCCCTTCACAGCCTGGAACAAGCGAAAGAAGGCACTGGACTCTACGTGAAAGCAAAAAAAAATGCGTTCATATTTTTCAAACAAGAAGGAGCCATGTGCACTTAAAGTGGCAAGACTCTGAAATTAGTAGAGAGTTTACATACGTCGGTAGCTATATCTTATCTACTGAAAGCGACGTCAGTGTACGAAGGGATAAGGCATGGACTGCTGTTGACAGGCTGCCGATCATATGGAAAACTTATCTGTCTGATAAAATAAAACATGATTTCTTTCTAGCTGTGACGTTGTCGGTAATACTCTATGGTTGCACCACCTTGACTATAATAAAACGCTTGAAGAAAACACTAGATAAGCGTTACACAAGCATGTTGCATACTGTTTTGAACGAATCCTCAAAGTATCACCTCACAAAATAGCAGCTGTACGGCCACTTAACCCCCATCTCAAAAATATCCAAATAAGACGAACAAGACATGCGGGGCACTCTTGGAGGACTAAGGAGGAATTCATAGACGGAATGAGACCAAATGAGATTTATTTTTTTATATAGTCTTCCTTGCAATCCACAATTTTCAACCTTCTCTCGTATATATATATATATATACAAGGCGCATATGATAAGTTTCCAGACTTTTTTTATATGGGCACTTTTATTGAAAGCACACTCATGAAACTCTAGTCCCCTTCGAAGTAATATCCTCCGGCTGCAATGCACTTGTTCTACCGTTCCAACAACTTCTGGAAGACCCCATTGAAGTCCTCTTATGTGAGCGTGTCAATGTGAGCCTCTTTCATCTCTTCAATTGTCTCATAACGACAGACTCTGAGCTTAGGGAATAAGCAAAAGTCACAGGGAGCAAGATCTGGACTATAGGGAGGTTGAGGAACTGTCTTGATGCCCATCTAGGTCAAATAGTCTGTGACAAGGATGGAATTGTTGACTGGTGCATTGTCCAGATGGAAATACTACTGACCCGATTTGAAGAGAGCTGGCCTCTTCCAAAGGAGTCTCTTCCAGAACTCCCTTAAAACTTCAACGTAGTAACCCTAACACTAACCCTTTGGCCAATAAACTCTGGTGTATTGACTTCCTTACTCTCATCATTCCTCACAGACCTCCTGCCTTCTTTGAATCTCTTATGCCACTCAAAAACTGATGCTCGATTCATGCAAGATAGTCGAAAAGCAGCCTGAACCATTCCATACGTTTCTGTGGCATTTTTTCCAAATTTAAAACAGAATTTTATTGCATATCGTTCTTCTAAAGTGTCAGATTGCATTTTTGAAATTCACCAACTGTGACAATCAGGCTTTAGTAGGGTGTATTCCAATTGCTACTGTAGCTTATCATTTGAACGTAAAAGCATAAAAATTGGTCAGTCATCTCATAAGATACTGAATTTTAAATGCCTGTATAAAAAACGTTTGGTAACTTATTGAAGGCACCTCGTATATATGTTGTAGTTGAAAAATAACTTCACACATATATTCTTATAGGATTTTTGCTTATGTTACAGACATGTTGCAAATTCATTTTAGGTCAGAGTCTTTCTGTCGTGAAAAGATTCGTAATAAATAATAACATTCACTTAGATAGTATGATGTTCCACAAGAAATAATAAAACCTCTGTATCTTTCGTCTACAAAACAAATAACTTTTCAAAAAGAAATTGTCAAAAATATACTTATTTACGTATCCATGGTACATACAGGGTGAGGAATCAAAATATTGAATAAGGAGGATTGGATTCATGCCTTTAGTACAGGGTGCGGAAGGAAAATATTGAATAATTTTTAAAACGTGTTTTTTTGTTTTTTGTCTGATTAGTCCAATTTTTGAAAAAAAAGTGATAAATCTAGATTTTCATGATTAGCTCTATTATTCAAGCCCAATATATGTGAGCATGAAAAGAAACAACAAAGAATCCATAATTTGTTTACACTGAAACTTAGCCAAAAAATTTCTGACATAAATGGCGTTTCTTTATGGCCACCATCAAGCCCAGACCTTAACCCCCTTGATTACGTTATTGGGGGCGTTTTAGAAAACAAAACAAATACAACTTCCCATCTACATATTGGTTCGCTTAAGACTGCTATTGAGGAGGAATGGAAAAAATGCCTTTAGAATTCATTTTTAAGGCAGGCAAATCATTTCAAAGGCGTCTTGAGAGAATAATTGAAAAAATGAAGTAATACTTAATAAATTTACTGTTTTGTGTCTATCTTATTTTTTTTGTTTTAAATTAAGATTAATCTTGTTTTATAACAGGGTCGTTTATTCTTATATAAGAATATTCAGCACCACGTGTATATATATATATATATATATATGTGTGTGTGTGTGTGTGTGTGTGTATGTGTGTGTGTGTGCAACGTAATGCCCAAGGGACTTCGGTTCATGCCTTTGGGTTTAGTTAGGCTGAGAACCTTTCGGCTCAGTACATGGGTTAGTTAAGTGCAAACATTGATGCAGGTGTTAACGCGGGCACGCGCGGGCGGACGAAAGTGTCACTCAGAGATGTCACAATAGTCCGAGACGAAACGGGTGACGGAGTGCGAGTGACGTCACCCACCGGAAGCGCGCAGAGGTTTGTGGAGAATTGAAAAAAAAGTTAGAAGAGTTGAATACTAGACGCCAAACGAAGAGGATCGACTTTTGGAGCTCGCAGACGCGAGGCGAACTTGCGCCCTATGGGGGCCTCTTAAGATGGAGGCCAAATGAATAAGACGGCCTAGCGAGATTGTGTCTCTCCTCCTTATGTCGAAACCTTTAACTCAAAGTTAATAAAAAGTTTTCGTACCTGAATAAGAAGTCGTTACGTGTTTTCGAATTTCGAGATTCCTATGTTCTTTATATGTTCTATCGTTATAAACATTATATGTCCATTTTGCACATGGCAGGGGGTGTCCTCGTGGTGTAATGGTTAAAGTGGTGGACTGCAGAATCGTAGTGAGCGAGTTTGTACTCCAGTCGTGCTATTACATTCACTTTCGGGCAAATACCCTTGGGAAAGGTATGAACCCCCTTATCCTTCCAGCTATGGGTTAAATAGTACCACTACTGTTCTTCTAGGAGAATGGCTTTGGCATTAAATAACCTACAAAGGTTGATATGCCATTAAACAAAGAAACCAAACCAAACCATTTCGCACATGGCGTTAATTGTGGCTATAGTACATATGTGTGTGTGTGTGTGTGTGTATGTGTGTGTGTGTGTTTGTGTGTGTGTGTGTGTGTGTGTGTGTGTGTGTGTTCAATAGCAATATATACTCGTGGTTCTACCGAAATTTTAGTGAATTTCACTGAGTAATAAACGGATTAAATAATATTTCAGACATAGGACTATACTTAATTATGCCTATCTCTTCTCCATTTAAAATTCAACAGATTGCCCTGGGTTACATCGTACCATCATCCAGGAAAGTTATATGACCTGAACAAATATTAGATAGTCAGGAGTGACTACACTTATAAATCTAAAGCTTCGAATCTGCCCCGCTGTTTTTGCCCAGACTCTGGAGAAGTGAATTCATCCGGTGCTTTAATCCGAAATAAGCGTAAACTGTCAGTCAGTCTTTGCTTGGACTCCGTACGCTTTTCCCTTCTCCGTGCCATTATCAGTTAGACGAACCACCCTTCATCAGAGCCTAGAGGCTAAATATAATTGCGTATTTCCAACTGCCGTCATTGGTCTGCGTTGTTTTTTCCCCCTCTGAGTTCGTCCTCGGGTTTTCATTAATTGGATAGATTTATTTTCACCTACTCACAGAAAGTAAGGTATTTGTTCAAATAAGTTTTAGCACAAAGTCTCCGATTCCCCTGATTTAAACGGCAGACATTTTGGCACACATCTAACCCCTTCCCTTTTTTAGACAATAAAGAGTTGCTGTCGATTGGACAGTTACCAAGTCAAAATTATTTTTACGCCTTTAAGGTAAAGAAAAAGACAGTAATGTCGATTCTGCCAAATAAAAATTTCTTTTCGTGTGTGTTAATTAAATATTCCAAAGATGTTCGTTAATATGTGTAACGCGTTTGTTATTTGAATATATATATATATATATATATATATACGTGATTCTACCGAAAATTTAGTAAAATTTACTAACTAATAAATGAAATAAATAATATTTCAGATGTCTGAGAATACTTTCTTATGCACATATCCTCAGCATTTATATCGGCCTATTGGCCTAATAGATTGAGTGTTCGCCAGTGGTCGGGAAGACGGGGTTCGAACCTTAGTCTAGTCATACCAAAGACTCAAAAAATGCTACTTGATACGTACACCTCGAGGTAGTAGCTATTGAAAAGGGAGCCTTCGGGTCACCCTCGACAACGATCACCAACTTTTTTTGTCTAGTGGGTAGTGTGTTCGCCAATGGTCCGGGAAACCTGGGTTCAATCCCAGGTCGAGTCATACCAAAGACTTATAAATGTTACTTGATACCGCCTTGCTTAACACTCAGCAATATAAAGTACGTATCAAGGGTAAAGTGGATCAATCCAGGTAATGGAGTGGATCTATCCCCTACAACTCGGTGTAGTAGCTATTGAAAAGGGAGCCTTCTGGTCGCCCTCGACTACAGTCGACAACTTAACTTACTTTACTATATATATATATAGATATATAAACCTGTTAGCTAATTAAATAATATAATACCAAGATATCCGTTCATTGGTTGTTCTTTGTGTTGGCTAATTGACTAATTACCAGGTATTTCAAAAGTGAATACTCGTCGGTTGTTCGTTGATTGAATAACCGTTGGATGTTCGTTAAATGAATAATCATAAGGTCTTTGTTGATGAAATAATTACATGGTGGTTTTTACTGGAATAACTGTTATGTGTTAATCAATTAAATATTCCGAAGGAATTTTTTAATCGAATAGTCGTCGGGTGTTCATTAATTGAATAGTCGCCGGGTGTTCCGGAACTAAATATTCGTTGTGGACTTATTGATTGAATAACCACAAGGTGTTCGTTGATTGAATACTCGTCGGGGGATTTTCATTTAATACACTTTGGGTATTCGTTAATTGAATAATCACTTGGTATTCGTTAATCGAATACTCCTCGTGTGTTCGTTAATTGAGTACCCTTTGGGTGTTCCTTAATTGAATATTCACTGGGTGTTCGTCAATTCAATATTCATTGAGTGTTCGTTAATAAAATAATCACTAGGTGTTCGTTAATTGAATACTCTTTATATATTCGTTTATTGAATGTTCCGCAGGGTGTTCGTTAATTGAATATCCTTTGGGTGTTACTTTATTGAATATTAATTGGATGTTCGTTAATTGAATAGCAACAAGGTCTTCGTAAATTGAATATTCCTCGTCTGTTCGTTAATTAAATAAGGTTTGTGTGTTCCTGTATTAAATATTCACAAGGTGTTCATAAATAGAATAATCAGAAGGTGTTAGCTGATTGAATACTTCTCGAGTGTTCGTTAATTGAATACTCTTTCGATGTTCCTTAATGAATATTCATTGGGTGTTCATTAATTCATAACGATTTCTTTAATTGAATTCTTCTCGAATGTTTAACAACTGAATACTGGCTGTGCGTTTGATAATTTAATATTCATTGAGAGTTAGTCAAGGGAATAGTCAGTGGGTAATTGACCTAATGATTATTTGTTCGCCCATGGCCTGAATTTTACATTCTTTACTCGAAAAAAGCATGTAAAAAGTCATCTGACGAGACGGAGAATATAGTAATGTTCTCCGCCGAAATAAATTTATGATGACAGCTTAATCAGGTTTGAGTTTGCATCCGATTACAATATATATATATATATATATAGACACAAACATTCACAGACACAGACGTTCACAGACACAAATCAGGAAATTAAAAAGAACCATGACCCTATCAAAATAGTCACCATTATAAAAACCAAATGGAGCAACCTTATCCACCATGAACTTTCTTGAGGCGACTTCAAACTTTAGAAACACGTGTAGAAGCAAAAAATAAATTACCTTGTAACCAAATTCAGTTGCGGACCAATTCATTTTAAAGTACACACACACACACACACACGTGTGTGTGTGTGTGTGTGTGTTATAAAACTAAAAAAATTTGTTATTTGAATATTCGGACGGTGTACCTTCATTTAATAATCTCTCGTTGTTCTTTAACAAAAAAAATCAAAACCTATTCTTTAAGTGAATGTTACCTCTGTGTACTTTAATTGGATATCTCTCCGATATTATGTTTAAATACTTGTTAGGTGCCGGTTAATGGAATATTCGTAAGGAATTCGTAAATTAAGAATTTGTAAATCGATAGTGTTACGATTTCATTTTTCCTTTATGTTTCAGTTTCATTCTACATTCATTCAGTCATTTATTCTTTCTTTTATTCTTTCATTTAACCACTTGCTTGGATATTAGATGCTTCTTTCTCTTTAACTGCCATTTTGTCTTGTTGATGAACAGGGAATAATGGACAGTGAACACGGCCTTAATAACTGAAGTTGTCATCTCAGCCTGCACATGACAGAATTTGCTATTATGGGATATCAGTTGAATTACAGAAATTGCTGAAGCATCATCGGTTATTTCTAGTGATGCTCGTCTGATATCTTTACACTCTTTATTATTTCTTTCTTTGGGAAAAAAAATTCTAGAAAATCTTGCACAAGGAAAGACAATTGTTTGTCGATGTCAAGATAGAATTTAAAAAAAAAAAAGAATACTAAGTTTTAGAAGATGGATAACTGAGGTTGGGTGCAAATTAATAAAATGAAAGACGTAAGAAAGTAGGGAAAAACGAAAATAGAATCAATTGTTGAATAGAAACTCTTCACAAAAGAAGATACAAAAGGAAGAAATAAATAAAGAAAGAAAACGAAAAAGATAGAAAGCTCATTAAAATTATTGAGAAGGAAAGAAAGAAGGAAATCAAATGAGTAACGAGCGAGAAAGAAAAAGAAGAAAGGGAGAAAGAAAAACCAAAAAGAATGAAAGTAAGATAAGAAAAGAGAGGAAGATCAGAAAGAAGAGAAATTAAGCCGAGAAAAGTAAATTCTATTCTGTAGAAGGAATGATGTTTTAGAACCCATGTATGACACAAAAGAATGAATGAAAAATAATGAAATCAAGTCAAGAAAGAAAGAAAGAAAAGGAATTCGAAAAAGAAATCTAGCTATAAATACAAAGGCTTTGATTAGAAAGAAAGAAAGAAAGAAAGAAAGAAAGAAAGAAAGAAAGAAAGAAAGAAAGAAAGAAAGAAAGAAAGATTTTAAAAAAAGGATACGAAGAATGCTAGGAAGAAATCTTAGACAGAAAGAAAAAAAATGAAAAAAGAAAGAGAAAAAAAAGCAAGTATGGAATGGAAACGCAAGGAACAAATAAAAAGGTAAAAAGGACAAAATTAAAAAGAAAAAATGAGGAAAATTGTGCGAAATACAAAAAGCTCCGAAAAACCAAAGAAAAAAAAATGAATGAATGAATGAATGAAAATATATTGGATAGAAGAAAAAAAACTCTAAAAGAATGTAAATGAGTTATACAGAAACAAGTCGACAATGAACAAAGCCCAATTCACAAAGAAACAGTGAAATATACAAAAAAATGAAATTCGAAACAATACAAGATTTATTTGTTTTTATTTGGTGCCAAAAGCGCTTGAATTCTTGCCAGCTTTTTTCGTTTCTCTGTTCTTGCTAAACGAAAAGATTTCTTCTTTTAAAAGATACAAAATTGTCATTCTTCGCTTTCGATCTATTTTTTTTTTTTTCTCTTTGTCTCTCCAAAGAGCTAATGATATGTTCCCGTCTTCCTGGAAATTTCACAGCTATATGTCTCTTTTGACCCAAATCGTCTGGATGACTTTTTATTACTTCGAACCTACTTTGCGATATTAATCATATCTATCTATCTATATATATATATGTGTGTGTGTGTGTGTGTGTGTGTGTGTGTGTGTGTGTGTGTGATCATCATTATCGTTATCACCATCAAGTCATGCTGCTCGCACAGATTTCCCTGACTCTCTCTCTCGTCATCCGTCTCTATCATCCATCGAGCCTGCCAGTTCTTCTAGACTATATCTTGTGCTTCGTACAGAAGAGTAAATACTTGTTAATCGGCCAACAACTGTCACGTCGATATGAAAGGGGTCCATAGGAGAACGATACATTTGTCCTTGCTTCTGTAGTAGTGTACCGCGTGCTATGTTCGTCTTATTTGGATGGTTTTATGAATCTGATTCAAACCATATATATATATATATATATATATATATTTATTTAAGCATGTTTGATTAAATAATAGAGATACATTATGTCTATATAATTTTAAGATCCTTTCAAGTTTCCTGCTTAGTATCTTGGTATTTTAAAGTATTTTTAAAGAGCTTTTTTTTAACATTACAAAATCACGTAAACGCATAGTTGGATTTCCGTTAATTGCGTTGCTTTTTTAATTCATCAGCATCTCAGTTTTATCCAGCTTTGCGTTTACAGAATTTTGTGATAAAAGACCTAAAAAACTCTTTTAAAAAATCTTTTACAAACACTCTTTACACATCCAAGCAACCCATGATGATGTCCTATTAAAGGTCAGAAAGCGCTCGAGACAATTTTGGTAAATTCATCCACCAATTCCAATCTGAAACCAAGACACTTATCAGGAAAATTGAAAGGATCATAATAAAAGTATATAGAGGAAATGTGTCTTTATTATTTAATCAAACATGCTTAAATAAAAGACTGCTGCCCGACAAAACACACACACACACACACACACACACACATATATATATATATATATATATATATATATATATATATATATATATATCCTAAAAGCAAATGTTCATCTCACAAGAAATATATATATATATGTGTGTGTTTGTGTTTAAGTGAACAGGTTTTTTATAAAGAATTTTAAAGAATCAAAACAATACGCGCAATACCGCCCGGGGAGCAACATTTCATCTTACTCTTCATTGGATGCCCCATTACTCCCAGTTTTACGTAATCTTTCGAAAGAAAAAAATGCAATCCTAAGATGCGATACATATATATATATATATATATACTAGCGAAAATTTTGTTTGTTTGTGCTTAGCCGTAACCCAGCAAAAACGGTGCACCTACAAATATCTTTATCAGAGCAATAAACTAAAAATGCGACAATATCGAGAATAGAGTAATCAACAGTTAATTTTACATACTGTCGGTGGACACTGAGAATACGCTGACTCTATCCCTTGCTGAAGGTTAAGGCACCCCACTTCATCCCCAAAAGAAAAGGACTTCCTGACTATCTCACTAAATTGCATCAAATCCTGAGGCCCATCTTCTGGAGATTTGGGTTATATGGAATACCCCTTCATTGCCATTAGTATCATTTACATTCTAACCCAGATTAGTGGCGCCTCTTCAAGTCCCATCGGGGAGACATATAGATCTATATGAAATATCAATGAAAATATACAATTATATACATTACAATAGTCTGCAAGTACATACGTTACTATGGTCTTCAAGTATATACATTACAATGGTTTCTAGTTATATCTGTTACTATTGTCTCCAATTATGTATGTTACGATGGCCTTCACTAATGTACGTTACTATGGTCACCAATTACATACGTTACTGTGGTCTCCAAGTATACAGGGTTTCCAAATAGATGCAACCTATTAATATGATAATGATTTATAACTGAGACAAGTGCAATGGTTGTTATTTGGAATACGTCATGTAAAAATGCATCCTTTGAGCTAGAATCATTAAATCAATGTCTTTTAAAAATGTTATTATATCAGCTTCTAGGACATGCAATGTTTTTATTTTTTTTAGTTTCTTGTCTCAGTCATAAATCATTATTATGTTAATGGGTTGCATCTATTTTGAAACAATTTTGAATGATTTTTTCTCCAGATAAGTAATGACACAAAATATTTTTTCTCTCTTGTACAAGACACTGTGATTGATTGGTTTCTTTGTTTAATGGCATATCAACCGCCTTGGTTTATCCAAGTTCATCCTAGTAGAAGAAGTGGTGCGATTTAACCCATAGCCTGGAGGATAAGTGTCTTCATTCATTTCCCCTAGGTATTTGTCTGAAAGTGAATGTAATCGCACGACTAGAGTTTACTACGATTCCGCAGTCCGGCGCATTTGGTGTCCGCTTGGTGTAAGGCTTAAAGCATTGTGATCAATGATTAGTCGTTGTTATAGATTACTGTTCTCAAATCTGAAACTAAAATAAATACAACATTATTAGTAGTAGAGTTATTAGTAGTTATATGGGTCCTGTGTATATTGAGACACCCTATATTAAAACCCATTTGTAGATAAACAAATAAGTAGTAAAGTTAGCGACTGTTGTCGAGGAAGATCCAAGGGCTCTCTTTTCAGTAGCTACTACACCGAGGTGTAGGGGAAGGTACTACTCCTTTCCCTGGATTGCGTCATTTTACCCTTGATAAGAACGTAATAATGCTGAGTGTTAAGCAAGGAGGTGTCAATTACCCTTTTTATAGTCGTTGGCATGACGCGACCTGGGATTGAACCCCAGGTCTCCGGGACCATTGGCGAACACTGAACCCACTAGGCCAATGAGCCGATAAAATTAGATAATTTTGATAAAATATATTTTAGAACACTTGTTACAGTTTTATATGATGTTATTCCGACTACCTTACTAACGCTGGGTAACTCTTCTAGTATTTTTCCTCTCTTGTTGAAGGCATTGAAATTAACGATTAATCCTATTTACCAACCCCTCCGCTCGGGCAGGATATGACACAAGGTCAAAGTTTTTTAAGCGGAGTTTAACAGGTTTGAATTCAAAGTTTTCCTTCTCCTAGACTAGTTGCCTCACTAAGGCTGAAGAACCCAGTCTGTCCTACTATTTACCCATAGGTAGAGGGAGAATTATTGGATTCATACCTCTCCCAATATGTGAAATACAATCATTCTCGCTCAGGATTTGAACTCGAGTCGCTGTGTCCATTTCCTACGACGATAACCATTACACCACGGACACCTCCTAAAACTAAAGACTAATAGTTATTACAGTATACTATTATCAAATCTGAAACAAAAAAGAACTCAACATTATTATTATCAGAGTTATTCGTAGTCACTTGGGTCCCATATATTTTGAGACACCCTGTACATAAAAAATTATATTTCAGCCTTTTCAATAATTTAAGTTATGAAAAAGCAGAAAGGCGTTTGTTAATGGTGTAATGATTATTGTTGTAGAAGGTGGATTCGGCTACCCGAAGTTAAATTTGCATTTCTCATTGTGTCATTACATTTGGGAACAGTATGAATTCAACTATTCTCATCCCAGCCATGATTAAATAGTAGGATAAAAACATCTTAATATAAAAATCTTACTTTTCTTCGATAGTTTTCATTTCCATAATGAAGGCACCTCGTCAGAATTGGGAACAAAGTCCCTTTTCTGTTCAACGAACAACGGTAAAAAGCATATCCATGGGTGAGGACTGAAGGGTGCAGTTTTATCCCGTCTAAAACGTGAATCAAACGGAGAAAGATTAAGAGGTGTCAATTCTAAAGTGACCCACAGAAATATGACACGGGAAGACACCCCACACATCATGGAGAGACAATTGCCTTTGTCTAGCTACAGTTCCTTCACTTTTTAACGGCATGTCAACTCTTCCTGGCTCTTTTATGCCTAGAGGTTAAAGAAATCTCGTTTATTGTATGTTTACATTTAAATTTTTCTGTAGTTGTTTCTTAAGAGGGTTTTTTGTGCACGCAATCTGATCAGATGACCTGGAGTGGGATGGGTTCTGCCTGGTTATTCTAGCCCAAGAAATTCTACATGAGTAGTGCCTCTCAAGAACGAACCAAGTTATGGGACTAGTGACAGGGACCTGTCAAATATAATTTTTTTTAAACAGTTCAATTTGACCGAGACATGGGACTCTAAGAGTAACACAACTCCGGATCAGAGTGGAGCTTGGATTAATGTCATTAAAGAGTTACTCAATACTACCTAGGTTTCCATATCTTGACCTTCATCATCAGATGCAGTTGATTGACATACTAAGGATACTGACCGTAGCGGGTTGTTTAGGAAAAGATACGACACAGGAATGGACGAATCAGAAATTAATTGCTGCTTTAACGACGTATCAGCTTCGAAAGACGGCATCGAATATTTGAAATTCATCTGCTGCCATCTCGCGGCCATATAACTCAGCCAATGCAGTAAAAGAAGAAATTGAATGAAAAGTTATATATTTTCTTTTCGTGCGTTTCGTACACGCCTGCCTTTTGACAAGTGGTTTTTGAAGGGGGAAATTTCACCAAATTGTGTTTTCTCTTCAGAATTATGAGACAAAAGCAAACGACGTACACATTAGGGAAATGGCCCTTCCCACTTCTATTGTACAAAAGCGGAAATGCGCGCATGCGCTCTCCATTGTGCGAATTGTCAGTGCCAAAAAACTCCCCGAAGATTTCGACATGTTGATTTCTTTTGGCTATATCTGATTTGAAAATGGGCGGAAGCAAAGGAATTTCATCGAATGCGTTTGTCCAGCTCTAATTTTAGGATTTTGGTTTCGTGGAAAAACAAAATAAAAAGAAAGAAATCAAATATTATTAAGTTAGGTATATTAATTTACGTGTACGTCCGATTTATTTATTTGTTTGGTTTGCTTGTTTAAATGGTATATCAATCTTTGTAGGTTATTTAATGCCAAAGCCATCCTTCTAGAAGAACAGTCGGGGTTCTATTTAACCCATAGTTGAGAGGATAACGGTGTTCATACCTTTCCCAAGAGTATTTGCCCGAAAGTGAACGTAATAACGTGGCTGGAGTACCAACTCGCTTACTATGATTCCACAGTCCATTGCTTTATCTATTACACCACGAGGACACCCTTATTGTGACTTTGATGGTGACTTAGTTTTATTTACAGAAAGAGATATAATCTCTATCATTATGAGAACTATAATATAAGAAAAAAATATCTGTTATTAACATCTTGATTAATATTGTTCTTGTTTCAGGGCAGTTTGTATTATATAGTATCACCCTGGCAGCATATGTATGTATTTATTAAAACACTTTACTATGGTCAGGATGTGACATAAGGATTATCTTATATACGAGGATCATTAAATAAGTTTCCAGACTTTTTTCGTATGGGAACTTTTGTATGAGAATGAACGTAATAGCACAACTGAAGTTCGAACTCTCTTTCTACGATTCCACACTCATTCAGGACACCCCCCTCTATTTATTTGTTTGTAATACCTCCTTTGCTATCGCCCCTTTTTACCCTCTTCTCACGTCAACCTTAAAAAAGAATCTTTGCCCATAACATATACTGTAACGGTAACACCATGAGGCAAAAAATGAGGTAAAAGGCTCGACTGGTAAAGAAGTTGTCTATTCGCAATAGGTCTTCGCTCTTTCTTTAAACCCTTCTTTGACCCTTCTTTGACCGTGTAACTAAAAACAAAATAGAAAACAACTTCTGTAATCCCTTTCACACAGATCAATAACTCGGGCAAATACAGATACAGTGTGTGATTCTTATCTCTGTTCGCCTCAAAGAATGCCCCCTTCGCAAAGTTTAAAATTACTGCTCTGTCAGGCAACACGTGTGTTCTACTCGGAGAAATGGTAACAAAAAGGTCAACCCTTCTAACGGTATTACGTGTGTGACTGGTCGGTGTACAATGGTAATGGGTACCCAACTCTAAGGTGCCCGTACCAAAAAAGGGGGATAGCTCCCTCATTTAACTATACACTATTAATGAAATATCTATATACAGATCGAATTCTATTCAATAATCAATCCATTAGTTCTTTAGAATGTCCTTTTAAATCCTTTTTTCTTGCCCAGTCGACTGGGGTTAGAGAATACAGCGACTGCATCTCTGCAGAGGGGTAAGACGCCCCCAACGAGTGACCTAGATATGACACTAAACAATCTGATGGTGAGGTTCCAGTAATGCTGGAGCATTGGGGAAAGAGGAGAAGCCATTCATTGCCATCGCTCACTGGTCCACTTTGTCCCAGAGTTGTAGCACCTGATAGGGTCCTATCAATGGGTCAAACAGAACTTTTACTCTGAAGCACTTGCAAACTAAACGCCTTATCTACTATGCCATATGTCCTTGCTGGACGAATCTAATCTAAAACTATTTTACACTATTGTTGTTTTTGATCTGATGCGACAGTTTCTTCCCACCGGTTCATTGGCCTAGTGGGTAGAGTGTTCGCTAATGGTCGGAGAGAACTTGGTACTTGATACTTCTTTGCTTCACACTCAATAATAAAAGGTACGTATCAAGGGTAAAGTGGAGCAATCCAGGAAAAGGAGTAGCGCCCTCCCCTACACATCGGGTCGCCCTTGACCACGGTCGCCAACTACTATTAGTAAAAAAAAAACGATTGTTTTCGTAAACTTACTTTTTGAAGTCTATTTAGACCAGTGGTTTTCAAAATGGGCGTTACCGCCCCCGGGGGGGTGATATAAACTTTCAGAGGGGTGCTGGTGAGTAAACAGTCGGATGGTGGCGTTGAAATTGTGAAGGGGGCGTTGGGGCAATTACAGTAAAATGTAACTTTGGTGTTGGTAGAAAGGCCGGAAAAACGGGACGATTTAATTAAGCGTCCCCCTTCGCTACAGCAAGACGTATGTGTCACGTCCATATCCAGAACTCTCTTCGTAAGGGACCATTTTCCCATGGTCACCGCTTTTCCGTTTGTTTACTTCCCGTTTCCTCGCTGCGACGTTAAACTTTCTGCCCCTTTTTAACTCCCTTACTTTTATTTCTCATTTCTTCTCCCCTTCTTACGGGTTGCCTTAAGCTCTGTTTTTTTTATACTTTTAGCGGTTGTTGAGGGAATTAATTAATTTCCCTAACACTATATATTTTAGGCACTAGAAATGAATTACGAGACTTTTCTTTAACAACACACAACAGCGAAAGTTTTTATTTGCAGCTTTGTGGAGGTTTGTTCTTGGTGCTGCAAGACTCGTGGTGTTTAGGCTTGCTGGATGTTTGAGACGAAATGGCTTAGCGGGATGCTGGAAATGGCAGCGTGTCGTTGGACGTGTGAGGGAAGTATTCAAAGTCACGGTGTAGTTTTGTGTCGAGAGCGGAGTGGCGCTCGGATCGACATTGTAAATTTTTGTGGTGCTTGTGGAAGGCATGCTGAACGTATCTAATTCATATTCAACTGGGATTCCTTGGTCTAAAATATATTAGACGCAAAGAATCCATAAATTAGAAGGTTCCCCCGCTGAGTGTCCATGTTGCTGCTGCTAGGGTTAAAGCCACGGTGATATGACCACACTGGGTGGCTTGTTTAGCTATAAGGCATCGCTAAGCAGGGGCGACCAGAGACACGTCCGTTCTGGTCGCCGTCTCAAGCCGAAGAGGAGTGTGTTTGGCCGCTCACCCGTTTTGCTAGCCGGAAATGAAGGTCCGGGCTGAATGGGATAAGTCATCCTGATTGGGTGAAATTCAGTGTTGAATTAAATAGCGCGCCAAAACAAAATACGAGATTTTCCTCTTCTCTACATACTCTTCAAACTGTTTGGGATTGAAGAATCAACCAATTCTTATGACATTAAACCGTCGTTCTGGCGTTCATTGGAAGAGGGGGGCGCTGGCATTTTGGTCCGGCAGTGAAGGGGGGTGGCAAAACTGGTTTAGACAGTATATTTCAAGATTGATTATTTGAAAAATTTCAATTACATCTTTTTTTTTTCTTTCTATGTATGTAATTCTGATTTTTCTCATATCTCCTCGTTACTTTAATCTTTTACTTTTTAATTATTTTTGTCCCTTTCTTTGGATACCGTCCAGTCTCAATATTACACTCTAATTCCCATGTCTAAACACTGGATCCCAGACATGAGTACAATATTATTAAGGTTTTATGTATTAACATTTGCTTCTATTGAAGTAAAATTTCTGATCCACCAGTCAATCATTTCAATTGCCCTTGAAATCCAGTATCACCAGAAGAAGGTAGAGTATTTATTGACTCAACAGCATTAATTTTTATTTCTCGTGAAGTAGTTCGTCCTAATCTCTTTTATCTCTCCTTGACTAAATGGTTATTTATACATAACAATTTCAAACTCCCTGTCGTCGTGGCTTACAAATAAACCGACGGTAATTCCTGCTGAGAGGTAAGACTCCCCCGCACAAAAAAGGGTGTCCTGAGTAAGACACTAAACTTCATCCGGTTGCGGAGCACTAGAGTTCTGATTGTTAACTACCCCTTATTGACATGACTCCCAGGTCGACAATGTGCCGGGATTTTTGTATCTGTTTGTTTCCACTCTAATGATTTGGTTTGGTTTTATGACGTATCAGTTATTGGCGATTATTTAACGCCAAATCTTCTTTATACATATTTATCAAATACATATGATTTGGTTGAGTTTGGATTTATGGTATATCAATCACTGTAAATTCTTTAATGCCAAACACTCTTTGTATTTACACACACACACACATATATATATATATATATATATGAATTGTAAACACATTTTATTGATAACGATTGGAAACGAGCCTAAGCTCATTTTTCACACAGTTAAATGGTTCCAAGTATTGCTATGTGTAACCAACAATTCAATTAAACACCAGTCATTTATTTACACTCATTTAAAAGTACAAACAGTTCTATTTCAAACAATTCAACAGAGCGGAAGTCATTTGTGTGCCCTAATTTTAAATATCAAACAGTTCCTGGTGACCCATAGATTGGAGCCTACCAGGTGCTACCACTCCTGGTCAGAGTGAACTTGGGAATGATGCAATGAAGGAGTACTCCGCATCACTGGGGCTTCACCATGTTTAATGTCATATCCAGAAAACTCACCGAGTCTTTCCTCTCTACAGAGAGACAGTTGGTGAATTCTACAGCCCCAGCCGAGTGAGCTTAAAGATTTTTGAGTTATTAGTGAGACTTTTTCGTATTTCAGTAAATGGGGATGATAAATCCTACAAAGTAAATGCCACATCCAAACTAAACAAAAACAAACAATATCACCAAAAATATATAAATCTCCCTGAAGATAATCAGTAGATATGATGGCAAGCACTTGCGAGCAGAACCTATGACAAATTTTCAACGAATTAGGCCATCGATGCAAAGAAATTAGCCAGAATGCAAGAGAAAAAAAACCCAAGTTCCGTAGTCTCTAACCAAACTTGTCTAAATAAAAACCAACAGTCAAAATATGCACTATATATATATATATATATATATATATATATATATATATATATATATATATATAATAAATAGATATATACAAGATATATATATCTAATTCCATGGAATTTAGACTGCGACCTCTTGGTTTATTATTATAATAGCTCTATCCTAGATAGTGAGTACTCTCCATATTATATTGCACTCGGTTCGACACAAACCCAGAAAGTGATTTAGTGACAACCAACACTGTTATAATACATACATATATATATATATATATATATATATATATATGTGTGTGTGTGTGTGTGTGTATGTGTGTGTGTGTGTGTGTGTGTGCGTGTGTGAACTATAAAATAAAATAAATGCAGGGTAAAAACTTCCGAACCAGTGTTTCACGTGGTCGATCTTTATTGGAGTCAGTATCATGTCGATTTTATAGTTGAAATATTATGATATTGGCGTGTTTTTTTTTGGGGGGGGGGGTTGACACATAAAACACTTTTTTTTTACAGATTTAATTCTCTTTTAGCGTAAAATTTTTATCAGACGTGCACGCGTGCAAACACACACGCGCACGCGCGTATATGTGTATATTATTTTATATTTCAATTCAGAGATGCTGCGGATAAATTGATGCATAGATACAACCGGACATGGATAGATAGATACATACATGTGACTAGACATAGATAGATAGATAGATAGATATTGCCAGACTAAGATAGATAGATAGATAGATAGATAGAATGGAGTAAATAACTAGGTATGAATAATCTGAGATAGAAATAAACTCACGGCACACAAAAGTGAGGGAAATTTTTCGGGAAAAAATGTCAGAAAATACCCAAGTGACCTGCAGAAAATTGCGTGAACAAGCCTTTCTAGAGAAGTGATAAAATAAAATAAAAATAACAATAAAAATCTCATCGAAAAGAAATGCTTTCTTCCCAATTAATCTGTGAAACTTTTTAAGTTCTGTTTTTGATTTTTTTTTTGTTTGTAGTTTGTCTTTTAGTTATTGTTTTTACGTGTTTTTTTGTTTTGTTTTGTTTTGTTTTGTTTGTTTTTATATTTGAATAAGGATCGACTGTGGAAGTCGTGCGCCAGCGGAGTATGGCGCCAGTCACTTGCAGTCCTATGCAGAAATATCAATGGTCTGTTGAATAAGGCCACCATATTGAGATTTGTGCACAATAATCCCTATTGCATTAAGAGAACACAAACGCAACAGGGACAAGTCTTCTTTTCGTCTTTTTTTGCGGGTGGGGGTGAATAAAAGCACCTTTCGACAATTTGAAATTTTTCTGATTTTTCCTTCATACAGCATGAAAATATTTCACCTCTTGGCATCAATATATCAAGCTTGCTAGCTGATCCATTTTATATCTACCGGTCTTACCCCTGTTTTAAATTCTCTTCTATATTGTCTTACCTATATCCGTCCTACCCACCCATGGAAAAGGCATGAACCCCCTTATCTTCCCGGCCATGCATTAAATAGTACTACTGCTGTCCTTCTCTAAGAATGATGGTCCAGTCGTCTGAGGCCGTAGAATACACCGACTGCATCTCTGCAGAGGAGTAAGACTCTCCTAACGAGTGTCCTAGATATGACACTAAAAGATATAATGGAGAGGCTCAAGTAATCCTGAAGATTTGGGGAATGCAGAGTACACCTTTATCGTCATTGCATCCAAGTCCACTCGGGTCCGAAGTGGTAGCACCTTAAAACGTCCAATTTATGGGTCGAATCAAACTGATTGATATTTAAACTGTATGCAAACAAATGATTTATATTAAATTGAATTGTTAGAAATAGAATTATTGGACATTTAACTGAATTTAAACAAATGATTTATGTTTAATTGAATTGTTAGGGATTCATAGCAATACTTGGTACCTTTTGACTGTTGACTTGAGCTAAATTGAATTGTTAGAAACAGAACTGTTTAATCATTTAACTGTGTGAATCTTCAAAAAGGGTTTACAAATCATATATCTAATGTATATGTAAAAATAGGATTCGGCATTAAATAACCTACAATGTTTAATATGCCATAAAACAAAACAAAGCCAAATCATATCTTTTATATATTTGTATAAAGAGGATTTGGCATTAGATAACCTACAAGTGTTGATATGGCATAAAACCAAAACAAACTAATCCTATATATTTAGTGTATAAGTATATAGAGGATTTAGCCTTACATAACCAACAATGGTTGATATGCCATAAAAACCAAACCAAACCATCTAATGATGACTTTAGCTTTAAATAACCCATAAAGATTAATATGCCATTAAACAAAGAAACTAAAACCAAATCATGAATATATTTACCCAATCTCTCTGTCACGAACAGACATGGTCGATTCTTAAACGAATTTAGAGCTTTTCTTTCTCTTCTATTGGTTGCTGTCTCAAAGCTAAAAAAAACAATCTGCTCTACTATTTTGGTTGGGGGTGGGGAGATGAGATGAATTCATATCTTTGTCAAAAGCTGAAACACAATGTGAAACACGGCATCGGTCAGGATTTGAACTCAGGTCACAGATTTCATTTCTGAAGACGATAACCGCTACGTCAACACGCTTCCTCTTGAAATAAAACCTTTTCATATCCATCAGGATTTATTGATGTTTTACTCAAAATATGAAAATACTAATATCTTTGAAATTTCCTATCTACGTAGTAACTTTTGTTCAACTGTCACTATATCTATCTATCTATCTAATTCGCACTATCTCTCTCGCTCTCTCATTCCCTTTGTCTCACTCTTTCTCCCTCTCTCTCTGCCTCTCTCTCTCTCATTCTCTCTCTCTCTCTATATATATATATATATATATACACATGTGTGTGTGTGTGTGTGTGTATGTGTTCAATTTTCGGTATTACAAAAAAAGATATTTATATCTAGAAATCAGAGTCGTTGTTTCTTTTGGCCCAGTCATAGTGCTTGGTCGTCGCTTTACGTGTGGCGTTTTTTCTCAGGCTTAGTCGTACTTTGGCCGTAACTATTCGATGATCGGAGGACACACCCTCGAAAGAGGAGTATGCCTCGCAATTCATCGCACTGTTTTTCCATTTCCTGTTTATAAGGACGTAGTCTATCTGTGCTTTACTCTTATTCGCGTATGTGTAGGTCCATAACAGAGATATTAGAGATAAGTATGCATTAGAATTAAGAAACAGATTCGAAGCACTACAAGAGAAGGCAGAAATAGGCACCCCAAATGACGAATATGAAAATTTTGTAGAAGCACACCTGGAGGCGGCAGAAAAGTGTATTCCAACAAAGCCTAGAACTAAATATAGAGTCCCTTGGGAAACGCTAGCGGCTAGAGAAAAACGTGCACTTGTGAAGACTGCCTCCAAAAGCTATCGAAAGAACCCAACAAACACAAATGCACGAAAACTAGAAAAGGCACAACATCAATTAACAGGAATATACCTAAAAGAACAGGCAGAATACGTACAAAATCAGATAGATAAGATTAGAGACTCGGTGGAAGATAGGCAATCCAGGATAGCCTGGCAAACAATAAACGAAGTAAGTGGAAGGAAGAGCACAGCCAAAGCAAAATTGAAAGCTGCAAGCCAACAAGAAAGAGTAAAACTGTGGGAACAGCATTTCAAAAATCTACTAGGAAACCCACCGGAAATAACGGATGAACCGATCACCAGAATTATTAGTAAGCAATTAGACGTAAAACTAGGTCCTTTCACCAAAGAAGAACTAGACTCGGTTCTCAGAAGAATTAAAAATAGGAAAGCGGCGGGGCTAGACGAGATCCCCCCAGAAGTGTGGAAGACGAGACAATTCGACGATCTACTGCTCCGGCAATGCAACGCAGTCTATAGTCAAAATAGGATAGAACGATGGACGAAGGGATGCATCCTTCCATTCCCTAAAAAAGGCGACCTCGGACTAGCCAAGAACTACCGAGGGATAACACTTACATCCATAGCAGCCAAAATCTACAATGCCCTACTACGAAACCGCATAGAACCCAAAATAGACAACATCCTTAGGAAAAACCAAAATGGCTTCCGGAGAAATAGATCCACGACCTCACAAATACTGACCATCCGTAGAATCCTGGAAGGCGTTCGGGCAAAAAACTTACAGGCGACATTACTATTTGTCGACTTTACCAAGGCATTCGATTCCATACACAGAGGGAAGATGGAGCAAATCCTACTAGCATACGGCCTACCAAAAGAAACCGTAGCAGCGATAATGATTCTCTACAGAAACACCAAAGTGAAAGTACGTTCACCAGATGGAGACACGGAATACTTCGACATAGTTGCAGGAGTACTACAAGGAGACACACTAGCCCCATACCTCTTTATCATCTGTCTAGACTATGTGCTTAGGACTTCGATCGACAAAATCAGAGAAAATGGCTTCCAGCTGACTAAGAGAAGAAGCAAAAGGTACCCCGCAAAAACAATCACGGACGCCGACTACGCTGATGACTTGGCGTTACTAGCGAATACGCCTAATCAAGCAGAGACACTACTGCATAGTCTGGAACGAGCCGCAGCTGGCATTGGCCTCCATGTCAATGCAAACAAAACCGAATATATGTGTTACAACCAAACGGGCAACATTACCACACTAGACGGAGCCTCTCTGAAACTAGTCAACAAATTCACCTACCTAGGAAGCAGCGTCTCATCAACCGAGAAAGACATCGACACACGACTGACGAAGGCATGGACAGCTATCGATAGGCTCTCGATCATATGGAAGTCGGACCTAACTGACAAAATGAAACGCAGTTTCTTCCAGGCAGCGGTTGTGTCGATACTGCTATATGGATGCACCACATGGACGCTTACGAAGCGGCTGTAAAGGAGGCTGGACGGAAATTATACAAGAATGTTGAGAGCAGTATTAAACAAGTCCTGGCGACAACACCCCACGAGACTCCAACTATACGGACACTTGCCCCCCATCACAAAAACTATACAAGTTCGACGAACCAGACACGCAGGACACTGCTGGAGAAGCAAGGACGAGCTCAGAAGCGATGTACTCCTGTGGACCCCCACACATGGATGTGCAAGAGTGGGACGACCAGCACGAACCTACATACAGCAGCTGTGTGAGGACACGGGATGTAACCCTGAAGACCTGCCGGAGGCGATGAATGATAGGGAGAAATGGCGAGAGACGGTCAGGGATATCCGCGCAGGCGGCGCGACATGATGATGATGATGATGTTTCTTTTTTTGGGGGGGGTTGTAATTACGAGACAATTTGGTTAAGTTTTTGGCGAGCCCTTCACCAACTTCTTGCCCAACACACCAACTATCAGGCCCAGAACCCCAGTGGGACCAAAGTTCGATCCCTCTCTCTCTCTCTCTCTCTCTCTCTCTCAATATATATATATATATATATATATATATATATATTCATCCCTCTTTATTTTAGATGAATGTTTACAGCCTGAGACAAAGATCAGTATAAAAATTTTGCTTCACTGGATATGCTTTGTAGATAGTCATATATATTAAAATTAAGGTTTGCTCTTCCAAGCAGCGTTCGTATCGATACTGCTATATAGATGCACTACTTGGACGCTAACAAAACGGCTGGAGAAAAAGCTAGACGGCAATTACACAAGAATGCTGCGAGCAATACTGAACAAGTTCTGGAGGCAACACCCCACAAAGCACAAACTATACGGCCACCTACCTCCCATCACGAAAACTATCCAAGTTAGACGAACTAGACATGCAGTACACTGTTGGAGAAGCAGGGACGAGCTCATAAGTGATGTACTCCTATGGACCCCTACAAAAGCAGGACGGCCAGCTCGAACATATATACAGCAGCTCTGTGAGGATGCGGGATGTAGCCCTAAAGACCTGCCAGAGGCGATGAATGATAGGGAGAAGTGGCCAGAGAGGGTCAGGGATATCTGTGCTTGCGGCACGACATGATGATGATGATGATTATATTGTGAGTTTCAAAATCCATAAATTTTACACTACAGGATCTATTTAAGGTTTTGATTGATTCTTGGGAGTTGTCCTGTTTTTATTTGTCTGTTTGGTCTTGTTTAATTTATTTTTTTGTTTGTGTGCTTTTATTCTTGATGTTGTGTGGTCTCCTAATTGAAGCGAAACTATCATGTAATAACAGGTCACGCAGATTCCCAAAGAAAGAGTGTAACAATCGCGTAGACCATATATCAATTCACGTTATATACATCATGGAGGTGCATGTGGTGTAACGGTTATCGTGGCTGGAAATAAACACTGTGACCTAACTTCAAAACCTGGATGAGGCTGTTTGCATTTCACTAATACTCTTAGGAAAGGCATGAATCTCTTTATTCTTCCTCCAGCTACCGATAAATAGTAGGGCAGACTGATCTACTTTAGTTTGGTATAGCAACCGGTCTTGAAAATCTCTGGATTCAAACCTGTTAAAATCTGCTTTAAAAAGTTTTTCCTTAGGTCACATCCTATTCATGCGAAGGGGTCTGCGAAAATAAATAATTTATCAGTCGTTTTAGAAATTCTTCAGTAATATCGCTAAACTCTACTTTTTCCATTATCTCTGATGGTAATTGGAAGGTTGGATACACAAATAACATTTTCATACAAACCTCCAATAAAAGAAACAATTATATCGCTTACAAAGAAGCCCTGTCATATCAAAGACTACATGGTTTATTTCAGTGTCGATATTGGAATATGTTTTTCAGCCACAGCCTTCTTTTTTATGCGTAAATTTTGTAAATCCAACCTGTCGACTTGGAGCTGTATAGTATGCGACTGCATCTCTGCGGAGGGATGAGACCTTCTCTAACTGCTTAAGACACTAAACCGTCAGATGGTGAAGGTCTATTCTTGGAGCTTTAGTAAATATGGAGTCCCGCTTCATTGACATTACCCCCAGGTCCACTCTTTACCAGAGTGCTAGTACCTGTTATGAGTCAAATAGAACTATTCAATCGTTTAGTAAAGATTAATATTATTTGTGATATTTAATCATACAGTTGAGTATAAATTATTTATATTGTATAGGTTTACTTAATAAGCATATATATGTTAAATAGAAATATTTTAAGCCATTTAAGTGCGTGCAAATAAATACTTAATATTTAATAGAATTATTAATGTTAGGAATACTGAAAACCATCACAAACTATTCACTTACAAATCATATATATATATATATATATATATATATATGAAGTAAATAGTAGTAAAGTTGGCGACCTTAGTTGAGGGTGACCCGAAGACTCCCTTTTCTGTAGCTACTGCACCGAGGTGTAGGGGAGGGCTCTACTCCTTTCCCTGGATTGCTCTTCTTTACCCTTGATACGTACCTTATATTACTGAGTGTTAAGGAAGGAGGTATCAAGTACCATTTTAAAAGTCTTTGGTATGACGCGACATGGGATTGAACCCAGGTCTCCTGGACCATTGGCGAACACTCTACTTACTAGGCTAATGAGCCGTTAAGAACTGTGAAAATCCAACGAATGAGCGCTCAATGCATGGCTATTTTATATAAAATATACCTGCAGAGCAAAATAGATATTTCGTTTAAAAAACAAGACATTTAAGAATAGTATTCCATTTCCATAATGAATTTATTTTATTCCGAAATGAATTTATGGAAATGGAATACTATTTAAAGAAAAAAATATATATATATATATATGTTGGTGTGTGTGTGTGTGTGAACATAATCTTACATTAAATAACTCGAAAAAGTGGATATGCCAATCAACTAAATACTAAAAATGATATTTTAATGTAAACAATTTTTTAA
Organism: Sepioteuthis lessoniana; assembly: GCA_963585895.1. Taxonomy (NCBI): domain Eukaryota; kingdom Metazoa; phylum Mollusca; class Cephalopoda; order Myopsida; family Loliginidae; genus Sepioteuthis; species Sepioteuthis lessoniana. The sequence continues at coordinate 61,503,898 of OY757934.1, forward strand.
ATCTTTATTCGGTGTACCATTGTAAGCAACTAGTACAAAGTTGTCGAAACAAAAATGAGTAAGCAGAGTTCAACATCTCTTCCAGTTCGCTAAATGTAACAAGGTTTAAGTGGACATAGATGTTCTGAGAACCTCAATATGTATATTTCAAAGACTTAGAGGTTCGATTTTTTTTTTCTCTCGGTGGTTGGGGTGTAAGAGACCGACTTTTGCTTGAATGGAGAATGAGGAATAAATCAAAGATACTAGAAGAGTTCTATTCCTTGAAGAATGCAGCAGCCCGAAAATAGTGTTTTTTATCCATTTATTCCTGGTCCCACGGCCCCAGAAACTGAACACAAAGAATAAAGCATATAAGGTCATAACTCCTAAAACGAGTCGCGTTTTTTCCCTTCCTATTAATTAGGAAAAATATGGGTTATCCCCACCTAACATTGTGTACCTAGAAGAGCAAGTTCTGAAAGTAAGGGACAGTTATACTGCAGGTAGGCAGAAGTAAGAGGTGAATTCATTCCTTCGCAGACGAGACAACAGAGCAGATAGATACGACCCAGGTGTTGAACATACAAATCAAAATGAAACCAACCAGCAGCGGCCCTTTTAAACCAACCACCCTAAAAGAACCAGAAACTTATTCAAGAAAGACAAACGGAGCGTTTACTCTAACACACAGATAAATGTTCATTTGTCCAACTTTGTCCCCACATTGACTATTGGCCGCTAAAGGACTATGTTTTTAGCAAACCTTTTACAGCTTATATATAAAAATGTTTGAACATCCACTTGCGTTGTCCATTCTTTATTACGACCCGTATGGGGGAGTCGCTGAATTTCGCATGCTCTCGATTAGTCATCATAAATATAGTGGTCATTGGTGACAATAGTATATCTTAGAAAGATCCCAGATCTTTGAAAATATCTTAAATTCATTGGAATCCCATAAAACTCCCTGTTCGTATTACATCAATGATAAATATTTATCTGTTAAGATATTTTCTTTTAAAATAATCGGGGAATTATTTTAATTTTATTGTTAATACTCTACGAAATTTCAATAAAATGCTGTTAGAGAATACGTTGAACATATTTTAGAAGCCAATTCCCCAAATAATTTAAATTATATTGATCTTTGCAAGAAATAAAACGCGAGAATTTAATTTATACCTCAAAGAGGAAATTGAAAGAAAAAAAAACCTTCAAATTTTACTTTAGGCAATATTTTGGCTTTAGATTTTAATTATATTATGGTACGTCAAATAAACAAAATATACCCGTTTCATGAAGATGTTCAAATATTTGATTAATTAGAAATCTTTTAAATATTCCAAAATGCATATTTTACACTCTTTTCGCTTGAGCACCCCTAAAATGTCGTTATTAAATTACGAAGCTGTTTCCATAATGGAGAAATAAAAGAATTCATCATTTTTCATTAGCGGTTGTAATTTAACTATATTTTGTTGGGGTATTAATCCGACTTCCCATTATGCCAGCATGTGGCACAAGGCTATTTTATTATAGGGACCACGCACAAATCAACACTCATGCGCGACAGGAGCAAAAAATATTTAGCCCCGTCGGCATTCCCCTATGTTATTTACAGAAATCTCTACTGATTTACAAATACATTTCAAACCCACTCACTAAGAAAATAAATAAATAGATAGTTACAAATACAGTCATACGTTTCAGTGGAGAAAAGGTAACATTAACCGGACGTTGTCAGAACGATGACGCATAACAAAATGACGTGGCTGCGCTTGTAGGCTCCATGAATCAAGCAGGTTGAAAAGTAAAAAATAAATTCACAAATTAAAAAATTTATTTTTTCAATCAATCATAAACTTTCCTCTAAAGTTTTTTGGAGCGGATTTTATCCAAAATATGGCTATAAAAAGGGTCAGCAAAAATTCACAAAAATCAATTGACCCCTGTGACAAGATCCAAGCCCACTCGCGACTTGCCAACCCACATCACAACACACTATACACTCAAGTCACCGACGTTTCCACCATAAGACCTTGACCGCTCAGACCCGACCAACCCACTTCACAATCAACATACCACACACTCATGTCACCGACGTTTTCGCCATATGACCTTGACCGCTCAGAAACTACCAACCCACTTTACAATCAACACACCACACACTCAAGTCTCCGACGTTTCCACAATACGGCCTAGACCGCTCAGAACCTACCAAACCATGTCACACCACTATGCCATACCCAATCAAACCGGCCAGCCAAGAACAACATACACCAGTCACCTTCTGACCCTTATCTGTTGGAAGAAGTGAGCCTGTATCTTTTTTAATATACCGACTATTATTTATTAAAAAATAAACGGAATTAAATTCATTCTTCTCGTCCGTTGTCTGTAGACTCTAACATGAGTAATCAAGTCAACTCTGCAAAAACTCCAGCAGGCTGTCACAAATATTTTCAACTTAAACGCGTGTTTGGTGAACATATTTAACAAGTTAACACAGAGATTAATATAAAATAATAAAACTCTAATACAAATTAGAGGTGACCGTATCCACTGTAGGGATAAAACGTACCTTCAAGACACATCAGATTAAGTGGTCACGCATTTACCATGACTAGTTAATTTGGCATCGCTTGTGTGGCCCAGGAGTAGAGTTTCGACTCTGCAGTCTGTGGTTGCTGGTTCGATCTCCAGTGGTGGAGATCACGGTATGAACTGCTGATGAGACCTAATAAGGTCGAAAAAGCTGTCCAGTGTTCCGTATGTCGCATGAAAGTGCTTGCTGGATTTTCTAGACATGGTAATTCAATTAACATAATACTATTCCTCTATCCAAATGTCAAATTAAGTATTATATTGATATAAAATTATAAAACTGTAATACTAATAAAGGTCTATTGTAGCCCCGTCTCTGCAACTCTGCAGAGCGATAAGACCCCTCCAACGAGTGTCCTAGATATGACACTAAAAAATCTGATGGTGAGGCTCCAGTAATGATAGAGCTTTAGGGAATATGAAGTAGCCCTTTATTGCTATCGCTCCCAGGTCCACTCTGTCCCGGAGTAGTAGTATCTGATAAGGTCCTATTTAGGAATTATATAGAAATATTTGACATTTAAACTGTGTGCGAACAAATGACTGATGTTAAACCGAATTGTTAGAAATAGAACTGTTTGATCACTGTGTGTAAACAAATGACTGTTTAACTGAATAGTTAGCGATACATAGCAATACTTTCAATCCTCTTGAAATACAAAACAAATAAGAAATGTTGAATGGAATTATTAGTGTTAGAAATTCCTGAAATTCTATAACTTTGTGCCTAAATTAAAATATTGGTATTTCATAACCATTTGTCTGTGTGCAAATTTTTTGAATTGCAGTGATAAGAATAGGTGTTAAATCGCAATAATTGTAACCACTTAACTGTCAACAAACAAATGATTAATGTTGGATTGAACTATTAGTGTTAGATAACAACAATTGAAACCATTTAACTGTGTGCAAAAAAATGATCGATTGTTAATAGAATTATTCGCGTTTGATAGAAATTCTTGAAACGATTTAACCGCGAGCAAAAACATGACGTCAGGCTCATCTAAAAATGTCGTGAACGAATGTTGTGAATAAAATGTGTTTACAAATCAAATATGGTGTATATATATATATATATATATATATATAAAGGATTTGGCATTGAAATAAAGAAAGTAAAGTTGACGACCTTAGTCGAGAGTGAACCGAAGGCTCCTTTTCAATAGCTACAAGACCGAAGTGAAGGTGGGGCGCTACTCTATTCCCTGGATTGCTCCACTTTACCCTTGATCTTTGCCTTATAATGCTGAGTGTTAAATAAGGCAGCATTAAGTACCATTTTTTGAGTCTCTAGAATGACTCAATCTGGATATAGAACCCCGGTCTCCCGGACTATTGTCGAACACGCCACTCATATGGTAAATAATCTATAATAGTTCATATGCCATAACACCAAACCAAACCAAATGAAGGTCCACAAGCGAATTTTGTAGGTATAAAACTAAACTTGAAAATATCCCACACTACATGTAATAGCCCATAAAGAGAAAGGTATAACAGTCATTAAAATTAGTCACATACCTCGGTAGCAGTGTCTTATCTACGGAAAATGATGTCAATATTCGCCTCGCGAAGGCATGGACTGCTATCGATAGGCTGTCAATCATATGCAAGTTAGATCTACCCGATAAAATAAAATAAAATAAAACGGGATTTCTTCCAAACAGTGATTGTGTCAATACTATCGTACGGATGCACCATATGAACGCTAAAAGCACGCAAAGAGAATAAGCTGGACGGGCACTGCACAAGAATGCTACGAGCTATATTGAACAAATCCTGGAAGTTACACCCCACGAAACTATAGCAGTAAGGCCACTTATCCCCCATCTCTAAAACCATTCAAGTAAAACGAACAAGACATGCGAGACACAGCTGAAGAAGCAAGGACAAACTCATTAGTGACGTTCTCTTTTGTACTCCTACATATGAACGTGCCAGTGTCGGTCGACCAGCAAGAACGTACCGACATCAACTTTGAGCGAACATTTGATGCAGTCTAGAAGACCGGCCGGTAACAATGAACGATAAGAAATCATAGAGAGATTGAGACATGGAAATCCGTGTTAGTAACGTGATTTGATTACGATGTGGAGGATTAAGTAATTTCTCCTTGTTATATGCTTTTGCTACAGGTTATTATACGTTGCATATTGACTCTTGACACAGCCAGATGTTCCAGCTGTGTGAACAAATTAATTGTGGGACACACATGTGTAAACAGGAAGGCGGTGAGACGTAGGTGTAAACAGCTCACGTGGGTTGAACTAGAAATGTGTTTGCGTTATGAAATTATATAAACACAGGTACCCCCAGAGTAACGGTCAGTTTCAGTCTTGCAGTCAGAAGAGATTCAGTCAGTCACGGAGAGCTATCGCCGGATGCCTCACAGGGGGGTCCAGCCATAATCAGTAACAGTCAGATGTCAGTCTGCAGTCTTGAGTCTTGAGGTTCCAGAGTGGTTGCAGAAGGCCAAGTGGCCCAGGAGCGAAGATCGGCTGAGAACAACTCGTTAAAGAAAAGACGTGCGACCTTGATTCTGAGTGTGGCACAGCGTGGTTAAGGAGTGAAAAGTAAAGCTATGATTACGGCTCATTGTAGCTAAGAAGAAAATAAGGGGTCAATATATCTGTGTCCAAGTCCTTCAAGTCCTCCCTGTGTCTTCATCTCCCCCTCTCTCTCTCTCTCTCTCTCTCTTTCTTTTTCTCTCTCTTTCTTTCTCTCTCTGTCTCCCTTAAACTTACGCCTGTTTCAACTCCTTTGAGGAATAAAGTTTACAGAGTTATATTTTCATAAAGAAAAGTGTTATGATTCGTTCATGTTATACAACTCATAGACTATAAGTATTTAGGCCTACTGGGTAAGTTTTGAACTAGTTGTAGCCTAGTGAAGGCTTGAAAATCGACCAAAACAGCATATATACATCAAACCCAGATTTTCAGCACAAAATCTTGAGGTCGACTTCTATATCAGATCGACTTGGTACGCCGAAATTTGCGGTAAGATTTCTTTTCCGAGACTGATTGCACAACCCACACTAAAGAACCCAGATTGTTCTATTATTTACCCTCAGCTGGGCCGAGAACAGACGGATTTAAGCCTTTTCCAAGGGCTTTAGCACAAAGTGAAACACAAACAGCTTCGTCCAGGATTCGAACTCAGTTTATGGTGCCTATTTTCAAAGGCGATAATGGCTGCGCTAACACATATCACCGTGATAAGTTTGGCATTGTACTTTACTCATCTAATGAGGAATGGTGTAAGCTTTGATTGATTGATTTTGTGTCAATTTCCTAATCAGAAAGACAAAGTGAGAGAGAGAAAGGGAAAGAATAATAAAAAGTGAGAGAGAAAGAGAAAGAGAGTGAGAGAAAAAGAAAGAAAGAATAAGAAAAAGGGAACGTTAGAAAGAAAGCGAAAAAGTAAGAGAGAGGGGGGAAAGGGAGAGAGAAAGAGAAAAAGTCAGTCAGAGAGAAAGAAAAAGTAAGAGAGAGAGAGAGAGAGAAAGTGGGAGAGAGCGAAAGTTTGGGAGAAAGTGAGAGAGAGAGACAAAGAGAAAGTAAGTGAGAGAGAGTGACATAAAGAGACAGAAAGTGACAGAAAGAAACAGAAAGAGAGAGAGAGAGAGAGAAAATGAGAGGGAGAGAATGTGAGAGAAAGAAATAGAAAGTGAGAAACAGGGAAATAGAAAGTAAGCGAGAGAGAGAGAGAGAGAAATAGAAAGTGAGAGAGAGAGAAGTTAAGGAAAAAAGAAAGTGAGAAAGAGAGGAAGCGAAAGACAGAGAGAGAGAGAGAAGGAGGAAGAAAATGTAAAAAAAAGTGAGAGAGGGAGAGGTGGAAAGGGAACGAGATAGATACATAGAGAGAGAGAGAGGTGGAAAAGAAAAGTGAGAGAGAGAGAAACCAGTGGAAAGGGAAAGTTAGAGAGACAGAGAGAAAGAGAAAGAAAAATGAGAGAGAGGGAGAAAAAATGAGAGGGAGAGAATGTGAGAGAAAGAAATAGAAAGTGAGAGACAGGGATATAGAAAGTAAGCGAGAGAGAGAGAGAGAGAGAGAGAAATAGAAAGTGAGAGAGAGAAGTTAAGGGAAAAAAAGTGAGAGAGAGAGGAAGTGAGAGACAGAGAGAGAGAAAGAGGAAGAAAATGTAAAAAAAGTGAGAGAGGGAGAGGTGGAAAGGGAACGAGATAGATAGATAGATAGAGAGAGAAAGAGAGAGAGAGAGAGAAGGAGGTGGAAAGGAAAAGTGAGAGAGAGAAAGAAGTGGAAAGGGAAGGTGAGAGAGAGAGAGAGAAAGAAAAGTGTGTGAGAGAGAGGAGAGAAAGAGAGAGAGGGAAAAAGAAAGAAAAGTGAGAGCGAGAGAGAGGGAAAGGAGGAGGAGGAGGAGGAGGAGGAGGAGAGAGGCAACCCTTAAAATCCTCATTAGACATACTGGGCTTTACCTGGTTTCATGTACCAAAACTATGCAAATGTGCCCAAAGCGATTTTCGCGTTGTTTATAAAAAGAAATAATAAACAAAAAAGACTCCAGAATTAATAAGGGAATGTAACTCTTCACGGAATTGCTAACAACCCAAGGCGATATTTGATTAGTCTTTCTTACGACTTGATGAAAACGGATATTTAGACTGCCTGTTCACTTATTCACACAAGCGTTTTCTTTATTCTCGATAGATAAAGCTTTCTCAAACGAACAGAGAGAGAGATAAGTAAATAAACAATATATATATATATATATATATATATATATATATACATGCTTTTTTCTCTTTTATTTATCTATGTATTGGAGGAAAAGGATAAGAAAAAATGAAGTCAGTATGGGAAATTAGATTGATATGTTTCGCCATAGGAACCGCGTTATGAGAATCAATTTATGATTCCGCAAAAACTCTTGACAAGAAAAATATAGAAAAGTATTAACTTTCTTTTATTTACTATGCTTTCATATATATATATATATATATATATATATATATATATATATATAGTGCGGCTTCTTTGTTAAATATCAAACTTCATTTGTTATTTAATGGCAAAACCATCCTTGTAGAAGGATGTTGTCATTCAATTTAAGCCATAGTTAGGGAGACAAGGGATTTTTATACGTTTCCCCAATGCGTATTGGTCCGAAAGTGATTGTAACAGAAAGTGGCCCAGTCTGTTGGGGCTACAGAATACACCGACTGTATCTCTTCAGAGAGGTAAAACTGCCCCAACGAGTGGATAAACACAAAACAATCTGATGGTAAGGCTCCAGTAATGTTGTAGCTTCGGGGAATTAGGTGCACGCCTTTATTGTTATCGCTCCCAGCTTCACTCTGACCCGGAGAGGTAGTACCTGATAGGGTCCTTTTTATGAGTCAAATAGAACAAAACTGTCTTTATGCTAAATTGAATTGTTTGAAATAGGACTATTTGATTATTTAATTGAGTGTGAATAAATGAGTGATGTTTAATTGAATTGTTCGTGATATATAGCAATACTTGGAACCATTTAACTTTGTTGATTAAACTGAATAGCTTGAAAGAGAAATGTTTTTGACATTTAAAGTGTGTACTTATGCTAAACTGAATTGTTTAAAATAAAAGTGTTTATATGTGTAAAAATGGATTTGGCATGAAAGAACCTACAATGGTTGATATGCCATAAAACCAAACCAAACGACTGACGATCGAGCTCGCTTATTTAAGGCAGCAATGCTTTATTTAAGCCGTTACGGCAAGGGGTCTCTGCGACATCTATATACATTGTCATCCATAGACAGACTGTTTCTTTGTATCACGACTCATCAATGTGGCTAGAGCTGCAAGATGCTTTAACCTGGGATGTAAACACGATTGACTTTACGTCAATCTGACATCTTACCCCAGAGCCCTCATCTTCGCAGCATAAGTGAAAGAAATTTTGTATATCTTTATATATATATATATATATGAGATTTTTAAGTAAATGATTTGGAGGTAATTTTTAAACGAGCCAGAACTCATTTTGTCTTTGCCCAATCGGCTGGGTCTGTACAATACAACGACTACTTCTCTGCAGAGGGATAAGACTTCCACACCAACAGGCGTCCTGGATATGATACTAAACAATCTGATGGTGAGGTTCCAGTGATGCTGGGCTTTTGGGAATGTGAAACACCCCTTCATTGCCATTGCTCCCGGGTCCACTCTAGCCTGGAAGGGTAACACCTGATAGGGCCCCATCTATGGGTTAAATAGAACCAAACAGCATAGTGCTAAACTGAATTGTTTGAATAAGAACTGTTTGACTAAACTGAATAGCTTGAAATGGAAATGTTTTTGACAATTAAACTGTGTACTTACATTTGAGCTGCGTACTTATGCTAAACTGAATTGTTTGAAATGGAACTGTTTTTGACATTGAAACTGTACTTACGCTAAACTAAATTGTTTAATATAGAGCTGTTTTGACATTTTAATGTGTGTAAACAAAATCTATACTTATACTAAACTGAATTAACAGAATTAAAACAGTTTGACTATACTGAATTGCTTGAAATAGAAATATTTTGATAATTAAACTGTGTATTCATGCTAAACTGAATTGTTTGAAATAGAACTGATTATTTGTTTAAAAATAGATTTGGCATTAAAAAAAATTCAAAGGTTGTTATGCCATAAAACCCAAAGTACCAACCAACCAACCAACCAATCATTTTGTCTACTCATGGTTAAACAGTTCAAAATATTGCCAAGTAATTCTGATAATTCAATTTAACATCAGTCCTTTGTTTGCACACGGTTAAATTGTTTCAATTATAGCAAATGATTAAAGTTCTTTTTGACCCATAGATGAGACCCTAGCAGGTACTGGCACAGTGGGTCAGCCGACTCTTTGGCTTAGTGGGAAGAGAGTTCGCCACAAGTCCGGTAGACCTCGGTTCAATCCCAGGGTCGTGTCATACAAAAGACTTTAAAAATGGTACTTGATACCTCCTTGCTTAACACTCAGTATTATAAAGCACGTATCAAGGGTAAAGTGGAGCAATCCAGGGAAAGGAGTAGCGCCTTCCCTTACACCTTGGTGTAGTAGCTACTGAAAAGGGAGCCTCCAAGTGACCCTCGACAACTTTACTTAACTTACTTACTTAATACCCCAAAGTTCCAGGATTAGGGCCTTACCATCAGAGGATAAAAGTTCTATTTAACTCATAGATGGGATTCTAAATGGTACTACCACACTGGGTCAGAGTGGATCTGGGAGTAATGGCAATGAAGGGGTACATTTCCCAAAGCCCTTGAACTAGCCCCTCGTCATCATATGGTTTCGCGTCATATCCAGGACTGTTTTAGGGAGTTCTTATCCCCCCGCTGTAGTGATACAATCGTCGAATTCTACTGCTCCAGCAGATTTGACCGAGGAAAGATTGACTCGTGCATAGAAGAGAGATTAACTGGTAGAAAAGAAGGGAAATACATGAAAAGAGATACTATGACAGACAAAAAGAAAGTAGTACTTAGAAATAGTGGGTAAGACAGAGAAAAAGAGGGTAGTATATTGAGAGGAAGTACACGGAAAGACAGTATATAGCACATAGAAAAGATGAATAGCACAAAAAAGAGAGAATGGTACGATGAAAGAGTGGGTAGTATAGAGAATAGAGTTAAACACGTAGAAAGAGAGGGGGGTTCATAAAAAGAGACAATACATTGAAAGAGAGGGTAACACATTAAAAGAGCAGGTAAGAGATAGTTGTATATAGAAAGAGAAGGTTGCACAGAGAAATAGTGGATGGTATAAAGAAAGAGAAAACAATACATAGAAAAAGAGGGTAGTACGCAGAAAGAGATGACAATACAAGGAAAGAGAGAGTAGTATACTGAGAGAGAGTGGTATGTAGAAAGAAAGAGTTGTATATAGAAAGAGAAGGTATTTCAGAGAAGGAGTGAGAGTTATATACAAAAAGATGATAATGCATTGAAAGAGAAGGTAATACATTAGAAAGAGAAGGAAATATATAGAAAGAGAAGATAGCAGGTAGAAAGAGAGGTGGGTGAAGAGAAAGAGTTGACAATACATACAAAACGAGTGTTTTACATTGAAAGAGAGGGTAGTATAAAGAAAGGGAGGGTGGTATAAAAGAAGAGAGAGTGGTGCAAAGAAAAAGAGGTACATTTGAAAAGAGGGTAGGAGATTCAAAGAGAAGAGTAAAAAATTTAGACAAAGAAATACATTGAAATAGAGATTAGTACAAAGAAAGAGAGGGTAGTACAAATGAAGAGATGGTAGAAGTTTGAAAGAGTGGGTAGTTTAAAGGATGGAAGGAAGTTCAAAGAATGAGAGGGTAATTCAAAGAAATAAAAGATAGTACATTGAATTAGGAAGTAGTAGAGAGAGAGGGGAGGAGAGAGTGTGAGAGAGAGAGAGATCACCATATTGAAAGAGAGGGTACTACATAGTGAGATAGGGCAGTACATAGAAAGAGATAGTGAGACATTGAAATAGAGGGTAGCACAAAGAAAAAGAGGGTAGCACCTTAAAAGGGATGTTAGTATAAAGAAAGAGAGTGTAGTATATAGAAAGGGAGGTTATTACAAGGAAAAAGAGGGTAGTATATTTAGAGAAAGAGAGGGAGAGAGTAGTTGTAGAAGTTGTAGTACAAGTAAAAAGAAAGACAGGGTAGTACATTGAAAGACAGAAAGATTGTGTAGTACAAAGGAAGTGAAAGTAGTCCATTGAAACTGACAGTAATAAAACACAGAGAAAATAGTACATTTAATGAGAATATTGTATAAAGAGGGAGATGGAGAGAGAGAGGGGGTGGTATAAAGAAAGAGAGGGTAGTGCAAAGAGACAGTAGGGTTAGTGAGGGTAGTGAGGGTAGTGCAAAGAAAGAGTCGTACTTTTAGAATGAGAGCGAGGGAGAGAGAGAGAGAGTAGTATAAAGAAAGAGAAGGTACTACATTAAAAGAAAGGGTAGTATAAAGAAAGAGAGGGTAGTAGATTGAAAAAGAGGGAGGTATAAAGAAAGAGTTAATAATGCATTGAAAGAGAGGGTAGTATAAAGAAAGAGAAGGTAGTACTAAGAAAAAGAGGTAAGTACATTGAAAGAGAGGGTAGTATAAAGAAAGGGAGGGCTGTATATTGAAAGAGAAGGTAATAGATTGAGAGAGAGAGGAGGAGAGAGGGAGAATAGTATAAAGACAGAGAGTGTAGAACATGGTAACTCAGAACAGCATTCATATTTCTTATATAACTAAAGATCATAATAATTCAACTGATTTCGGCAATAAATAACCCACCAAGATTTAACATGTCATAAAACCAACCAACCAACCAACCAATAGTTTTATTTTGTTCTCTGTGTAGTTTCTTTGAAAAAAAAATATCTGAAGCATTATTTTTGGACTATATCTCGTATATCCTTCAAGAAATGTCGAAACATTTTTACACCAAATCTTTTATAAACTTTTTTCCGTTACTTTTCAACTCAACTACGTTTAGCATTACTTGTCGTGTAAACGAAAACTTATTTGGAAAGAATTCTTTAAAAGGATAAAGGAGTTCATGCCTTCCTGACATAAAAGATAGACTAAATGAAACCCCCTATTGATTCTGTAAGTCTTCAGTTCGATAATTGCAAATCGAACCCTTTCTGGCTGTAGATCCTGTCTGTACAGGAAATGGAACGATATCATTTTCACAGGAAACATGTTTCTGCAACTTCCAAATTAAAGACTGCTATTTTTAGCAATTGAATACGATGTAAAAATCTAACGTTCCCTTTTTCTAAATCATTTCTGAGTTGTTACCTGATATTTAAAAAGCTGCCATTCGAGCAGCGGCGTTCAGTCTTCCTTTGCAAAAAGGAGAAAAAAAAAAAAAAAAAAAAACAATTAACATTCAACTCAAGATTTATCGCTATACTTGGCAGCCCATTACATGATGTAATTTTTAGCGAATCATTTCCTTGAACCATTGATCGTAGTCGTCATGTTGGATCCAGGAAAGTTCTGCAAAGCAACACGAAAAAAAATGGTTTCAGTTCTGTTCCAGGGAAAGAGAAAAACAAGCAACATTTTTTTGTTTTTGATGGCATATCAGTTTTCGTGGGTTATTCAATGCTAAAGCCATTCTGGTAGAAAAACAGTAGTTGAACCCATAGATATGGATTTAGCTTTGTTTGGTTTAATTTCTATGTTTAATGGCATATTAAGCTTCATGGGTTATTTAAGGCCAAAACCATCCTGGTAAAAGAACAGTGTTTGTACAAAGAAAGTGAGAGTTGTCCATTGAAAGTGACGGTAATACAGAGAGAGAGAGAGAGAGAGAGAGAGGAGAGTACATTTAGTGAGAAGGTAGTATAAAGAGGGAGAGAGAGGGTAGTACATTGAAAGAGAGGGTAGTGTAAAGAAAGAGAAAGTAGTATATTGAAAGTGAAGGCAGTGCAAAGAAAGAGGCGGTAGTACATTTACAGAGAGAGAGAGAGACAGACAGAAACAGAGAGTAGTTAGTATAAAGAAAAAGGGTGTAGTACATTCAAAGAGTGGGTTGCATCAAGGAAGAGAAAGAAGTACATTGAAAGAAAGTGGACAATGAATAAAGAGAGGGTAGTACACAGAAAGAGAGGGTATGGCAAAGAAAGAGAGAGTTGTATAAGGAAATCGAACTAAGGATTTAGTTTGCTTTGTTTTATGGCTTATCAACTTTCGTGGATTATTTAATGCCAAAGCCATTCTGGTACAAAGAAAAATATTCTCTCTATTTATCTTATAAAAAAAAGACTTATCATTTACTAAAACAGATTTAAAACTTCCGACTTAATTATTTCCTATAACTCTTCTCTTTCTACTGAACTTCTTGCCGTATATATGTTCAAAAATCCCTTGGGAGACTGAGTCTACAACGAAAATAATACGTACATTGGTCTTACTCCTACGACACTTTCAAGAGATCCGACTATGCACCTCATATATATATATATATATATATATATATATATATATATATATATATATATATATTCTCTGAAACTGATTTTTAACAGAGAAAAATTTTTCGCAGTGTTATTTCTTTTGACGTCTTCAAATGCTACCCTCTGGATAAACTTTAAATTGAACAAACCAGAAAAAAGCCATGTAAATGATGGTAAACGTCTTTATTAACAAAATTATGACACAAATATTCTGATTAATAACTAATGAACTTGTCAAAACTATGGAAGAGGCGTAAGATGATAAGGTGACATACGCTTGTATGACCCTTATGACAATCTTAGCCCAGTAGGCTGGGGCTACAAATACACCGACTGCATCTCTGCTGAGGGGTAAGACTCCTCCACAACGAATGTCCTGCATATGACATTACACAATCTGATGGTGAGGTTTCAGTCCTGGAGCTTTAGAGAATGCAGAGTATTCCTTCGTGGCAATTACTCCTAGGTCTACTCTGATTGGTTAGTTACCTTCGGCCATTTTTGGGTAAATGCTAGCTTAAATATCTATAACTCCCACCACGTAAACAGAAATAGATGTAGGCAGTACGTAAAATTTAAGGCACCTGATGGGTGCCGAAAGGTTGGGGTTTTTTTAGGAGGAGGCGGAGGGGGAGGCGGAGAAGGATAGCCCATTAAACTTAGGGATTTAACACATGTTTAAAGAATTAAACCGAAAAATAAAAAGATAATGATTTAGATTGCAGGTATACATTATTCAAAAATTCCACCAGCCTCAAAAAATCTAATATATGTTCAAATTAGGATGGGTTAATTTACAGGAACACCCTTTTCCTGGTTTCTTAATTTTTCAACTACTTTATTCTTTTAATTCTCCTTTTTTTTTATACATATATATTTTTTCTGTTTTTATTTCTTAATATATATATATATATATATATATATATATATATATATATATGTTATATTTTGACCTTCGACCCGCCCAAAAATGCCATTTCAAGGTGATGCACCGAAAGGAGGTGATACATTCCAATGGCAGTTATGAGAGGAAATCGCGTGGGCGGAAATTGTCTGATGAAATGGGAAGAGCTAAAAAAATTCCCATGGTACACTCATAGACTGATGCACTGGAAGAGAGTGACCTGTGAACTGCATGACAGTTAATTCTGCTTGATGACGATCAAACATGCGATTTCAAAGATCGAATGGGCGATCGAGTGGGCGTTGAACTATTATTTAACTCAGTCAAGACAGAAGTTCGAGTAGAGTTCCAGGCAGTTGCAGTAGAGTTGGAGAGGGAGTAGACGAGATGTGGTAGGGAAAGCCACACCCGGCCGAGGGGGCCCTCGAGAACCCAGATGGAGTTTGAGGCCCAGAGAATTGCTGATAAGATGCAGTAAAGAAAGCCAGCACCCAGCAGAGTGGACCCCAAGGCCTCCGTTTGAGCATCAGGAGAACGAGAAAGACACAACGTTGACGGCCATAAGAGTGGGGGTCAAAATATTTCAGTTCGGTTCGATCTCCAGCTCCCTCTCACTCGCAAACCTTGAGTAACCCTTTTAGAACCGTTACAATAAAGTGAGAGGTACAAATATATTTATAAAGAAGTCTTCCTGCGTGCGTCTGTTATTCATTGCGTCAGTATGTATCCTGCATGAGCATGTATATGAGAATGCAACATATATATATATATATATATATATATATACTGTAATCCTTATTTGGTGTTTTTCACCCTCAAATTAAGCGTGTGAAGATATCTGAAGAGACGAAGATCATAATATTTTTCGCTTGAATAAATTTCTAATTACAATTTAACCAGGTTTGAGTTTTCTTCCGGTTACATTATATATATATATATATATATATATATATATATATAATGTAACAGGAAGAAGTACAAGGAGTACATTTAGTTTAAATTCAGAATTTTCTTTCTCTTAGACTGGTTGGCTAAAGAGCCCCGTCTGGAGGGAGAATAGACCGATCTATTCCTCCCTAAGAACATTTGCATGAAAGTGAAGTGTAAAACGCCTAGTCCAGGATTTGAACTCATTTTGCCATGTCTGTAACTTAACCCAGCCGTGACCCCAAAAGGAGTAGACATTGGTGTGTTTCTATGCCTAAGATATCTGTCTGTCTGTGTTTCAAAGTATGTCCAAACTGATATGTTTACGTGTGTGTATTTACCCAACTCCTCCAAGATACAAAAGTTTTTTATTGTATTTTTTTTCTGATCGACCATTTGTAATATCAAATTGGAAAAGCCCGATCTACCCTACCCATTGTCAGAAAGAGAATTGATGGATTCAGACTTTTTCTAAGGGTATAAATACAAAGTGGACTGTAAACAGCCTCGTCCAGGGTTTGAACTCGGCTCACCGTATTCCATTTCTTAGGGCGATAGCCATTACACAAAGTACTTGTCCAGACTTTGGTGTATGTGAATTTATGTTTTATCTTTCTGTGCGTATTTCCTTTTTCTTTTATTCCAAGTGCCCATGTCGGCTTCGATTTGGTAAGCAGTCAGGAGAAAAAAGGGGACACGATACTTATTAAAAGCGCTTTGTAAAGAAATAAAACGGAAAATAAAAGTAAATCAAGAATTTATCTTCTTGAATCGATTCGAATTTTATCGCAATCTTATTTTCATTTCTCTTTTCTTTGTGTATTTATTTCGATAAATATTTATTTTTGCCTCGTTTGACTGCCTTTTCTTATTTCTTTTTTTTTTCATTTCCGTTTGTAAGGCTTAACATTTCCTTGGGAAACGTACTAGACACGTGAAAACATTACCAAACAAAATTAGCCTCTAGTAACTAGTTTTCTTTACATAATTATATACATAGGTGTTTGCGTGTATGTATATGTAATGGTTATCGTCGCAAGAATTGGACACGGCGACACGAGTTCAAATCCTGGACGAGACTGATTGCATTTCACATAGCACTAATACCCTTGGGAAAGGTATGAATCCAATTATTCTCCCTCCAGCTATGGGTAAATAGTTGGGCAGACTAGGTTCTTCAACCTTGGTGAGGCAACTAGTCTAGGAGAAGGAAAACTCTGAATTGAAACCTGTTAAACTCCGCTTAAAAAAACTGACCTTGTGTCATATCCTGCCCGAGCGGAGGGATTGGGTAAATAAATATATATATATATATATATATACACAAAGACCGGTACGCACACACATAGATTGATCGATAAATAACGTAGAATGCAAAATCAACGGCGCTCGATGACTGTCAGTTTCTCGCCAATGTGATCATCAGACGAAGAACTTGGCCTGATGATCGTAAAGGCGAGAAATTGACATGCTCTACGTGCCGTTGATCCTGTGAGACACACACACACGCGTGTATTAGTCAAAAATTTCATCGGCTACGAAAAATCTAACATAATTTCAAATTAGGATGGGTTAATTTACAGGAAAACCTTTTTCTGTGTTCTTAATTCTTCGAATATTTTATTCTTTTATACACACATACTCTATGACCACTATTGAGCACTATCTACTTATAAATCAACCAAAATACATCAGAGAGTTATATATATATATATATATATATATATATATGGGGGGTATTTACATATATATACCATGTGCACCATTGGCCTGGGGGAAACAAACAAATATCTTTAAAACATTCTTTAAGGTGAAGAATCCGCATCACAAGTATCATTGAGATTGACTTATTGACCAAGAAGTCTATCAAAAAACAAGACACAAACAAGCAAAGCAACCCAATTATATATATATATATATATATATATATAACGAATTATTACATTATATTATATTATGTTATATTATATACACAACGAACCCAATTATATATAAATATACATATATATAACGTATTATTATATTATATTATATTATGTTTATAACGAACCCAATTATATATATATATATATATATTATATATATATATATCAAATACATACCATTCAAATGCCATATATCCTACCAGTTGCAGCTGTCATTTTGTTTATCATTTTCATTCTGAAATTGTGACTTCTAATATTTTTACATTGATCCTAAAGTCAAACTCCTCAGGCCAAATTCACCTTTGCAACCTTTTCTCTGTGTGTGACAAATACAATAAATGTCTTCAGTATGGAAAATAACAACGTGCATTCTCACATGACTTCTCAGACTTGCAGTAGACCCACATACTTTTTTACCAGACTTGACACGAATTACCCATAGGTTGCTGCAAATGAACCAGTGTAAAACCAACCAGCGATTCATCATGAGATTTCATGTGACTAACAAATTTTCTTGTGGATAAACAGACCCTTCTGCACATATTAAAATTCTGTTCCAACTAAAATGTGTTCGGGACCCAGGTCGAGTTCTCTTTCCGAAGTGCTCTTTAGATGGAGGAGTGTTCGAGTCTCTGAGCTTCAAATGCCTTACAACTAACGTTTTTGCTAATTGATCGATTTCAACTTAACATGGTAAGGTTGTTTTTGATGGCATCTTTGAAAGGTTTCTTAGGCTTATAACTTGGACGATTACATCGTTGTAACTCTCCGTATAACAACTGCTTCGGTTACCTAACATCCTTCATCCTAATAAGGTACCCAGCACAATTGCACCGGATTTTGTATATAGAACATCTCAACACCAGATGATTGATGAAGATTAATGGTGTCTGATGTCTGTTGCTAAAGACTGATGTTATACACACACGGACACACGCACATATATATATATATATATATATAGAGAGAGAGAGAGAGAGATTGGTTTGGTTTGGTTTGGTTTCTTTGTTAAATGGCATATCAACCATTGTAGGTTATTTAATCCCAAAGTTGTTATCCTAGAAGAACAGTGGTGGTACTATTTAACCCATAGCTGGGAGTATAAAGGGGTTCATACCTTTCCCAAGGGTATTTGCCCGAAAGTGAACCTAATAGCGTGACTGGAGTACGAACTCGCTTACTACGATTCCGCTGTTCATCGCTTTAACCATTATACCACGAGGACACGCCCAAGAGATTGGTACAGATTGACAGACAGACAATGAGAGTGGGTAGAGTGTGGTTTGCGATTAACAGCAACTAAAACTAAAAAAAAAAAAAACGACAGGATCGGGTTTGTTTGGGTTTTATAGCATATCAACCATTGTTGGTTATTTAATGCCAAATGCTATTTTTACATATATACTAAATATATTATTTGTAAACACATTTTGTAGATACCCACAATTAAAGGATCAAACAGTTCTATTTCTAACAATTCAATTTAGCATATGTCAACAAAATTAAACAGTTCCAAGTATTGCTATGTATCACTAACAATTCAATTAAACATCAATCATTTGTTTACACACAGTGAAATGATTAAACAGTTCTATTTCTAACAATTCAATTTTGCATGAGTCATTTGTTTGTCCGCAGTTAAAATGTCAGACAGTTTTATTTGACCAACAGATAGGACCCTATCAAATGCTACCACTCCGGGTCAGAGTGGAACTGGGAGCGATGGCAACGAAGAGGTACTCTGCATTCCCCAAAGCTACAGCATTACTAGAGATTCACAATCAGATTGTTTAATGTCATATCCAAGACATTTGTTTGCTTTAGGTCTTATCCCTCTGCTGACAGCCGCAGAATTATGAATTCCTTATTTCCTTGTTTGATCGCCAGTGGTGACTGTTGCTACAAACAAAATAAGTATTGTATACTATCGTTTTAAGTATTGCAATTAATAAGTTCAAGAATACATCTATGCTACGACACAGGAGCAATGTGCTTCATTTTGTGAAAGATTTCAAATAACTAATAAATAAAATAACCTTTACCTAAAAAAAAGAAACAGTCCATTCTTCAATTACGAGATGATTTACAAAGAAAATATAATTATAAGGAAGAGTCTTTATTGACGTCAAATGTCTGAACAAATAAGAGAAACTAAACCAGGGAATATTCTATCATTTGTACCCCACCAACAGAAAGACAAGAAAAAATGATTGAATAGACGTCAGTCTTGTTTAGACATGTAACCAGAATAGGCCCAGTCAAAAGCATTTGCTCTGAATAGAGTATTGTTATTTAGAATACGACAAAGGAAAATTAGAACATATCAATGTCGTTTACATTTTTTTGCAGGCAGCAGACGACACTCAGTCAGAAGACCACCTAATAATATTGTCAATAATCTACGAATTATTTCAACAAGAAATATCGCTCTGATGCTTCGGACACTGCGTACTTACGTCTTTCTGGTGTAAAATTCTTAAATGAAACATTGACATTATTCTAACAATTAATTATTTTCGGAATCTTACTATATGATTACCACCCCACTAGACCAACCAGCAAACTGCTAAAGTTGGCGATCTAAGTCGAGGACGACCAGAAGGTTCCCTTTTCAATAGCTACTACACCGAGGTGTAGGGGAGGGCGCTACTCCCTTCCCTGAATTGCTCCACTTTACCCTTGATACGTACTTTATATTGCTGAGTGTTAAGCCAGGAGGTATCTAGTACCATTTTTAAAGTCTTTGGTATTATGCGACCTGGGATTGAACCCAGGTTTTCCGGGCTATTAGCGGACACTCTACCCACTAGGCGACCAGATATACCGTTGATTATTATTGTTAAAACTTCCGTTGTGACGAAAACTTACTTTCTTCTAAAATGAAAAACCTGGGTCTAATAAAGGTGGTCCTGAAGACCTGCCTAGGGCGATGAACGATAGGGAGAAGTGGCGAGAGAGGGTCAGGGATATCCGTGCTGCCAGCACGATATGATGATGATGATGGTTCCATAGTTCTACGTAAAATGTTAAGCTATCTTCAGAATACTGAAAAAAAATTATTCGCAAAAATTCATGTTGATCATTGATTTTTAAAGATTTTTCATATTTACCACCCCCTCCGCTCGGACAGGATATGACACAAGGTCAATTTTTAAGCTGAGTTTAACAGGTTTAAATTCAGAGTTTTCCTTCTCCTAGACTAGTTGCCTCACCAAAGCTAAAAAACCTAGTCTGTCCTACTATTTACCCATGGAGGGAGAATAATTGGATTCATACCTTTCCCAAGGGTATTAGTTCATGCCTTTCCTAAAGAAATAAAGACAAACATACTCCTTTATGATTGATTGATTTTTTTAAATTTTAACATACGTCAATTCTGCTTGGGTTTTTATTCAACAAGAACTTATATTTATACTTATATTTTATAAGATATACGTATAAACATAGTTATATGGTATGAAATATTCCTATCTAATAAAACAATTTGCTCGCAGGTTTTTTGTTTCAATTATTCTTATCTAATACTAACAACTCATACGCAATTATATGGTTTCTAGTTATCATTTTATTTAGTCATAATCATTTGTTCGAAAGCAGATATAAAATTTCAAGTAATTATTTCTATTCAATAATAATCACTTCTATTTTATAATCACGTGTTCAAACATAGATATAAAGTTTCAAGTAATTATTTCTATTTAATAATAATCACGTGTTCGAACATAGATATAAGGTTTCAAGTCATCATCATCATCATACCACGCCATCAGCACGGATATCCCTGCCCTCTCTCGCCACCGCTCCCTATCGTCCATTGCTTCCGGCATGTGCTCAGGGCTACATCTCGTGTCTACACAGAGCAGCTGTATGTAGGTTCGAGCTGGTTGCCCTGCCTTTCCTCGGCCATGTGTAGGGGTCCACAGGAGTAGATCACTTATGAGCTCATCCCTACTTCTCCAGCAATGGCTCGCATGTCTGTTTTGTCTAACTTTGATATTTTTCGTGATGGGTGGTTGGTGGCCGTATAGCAGCTGCTTTGTTGGGTGTTGCCTCCAGGACTCGTTCCATACTGCTCGCAGCATTCTTGTGTAGTTGCCGTCAAGGTTTTTCACCATTCGTTTTGTTAGCATCCATGTAGTGCGTCCATATAGCTGTATCGGTACAACCGCTACTTGCAAGAAACTGCGTTTCATTTTATCGGTCAGGTCTAACTTCCATATGACCGATCTATGCTGTCCATGCCTTCGCTAGTCGCGTATCGATGTCTTTCAGTTGATGAGACACTGCTTCCAAGGTAGGTGAACCTGTCAACTAGTTTCAGAGGTCCACCGTCCAGTGTGTATATGTCGCAGATTTCAAGTAATTATTTCTATTTGATAATAATCATGTGTTCAAACACAGATATATGGTTTCAAGTAACTATTAATGATAATCCCTTGTAAAAAAATTATTACTCCAAGTAACTATTCTTAATACAAATAATTTATCGCTATATGGTATCATTCAAATAAATTACAAAAAGATCTATAGATGGGACATAAACACGTACTAAAAGTCCTGACCAGAGTGGAACTGAGAGTAACTGCAATGAAGGAGTACTGAACATTCCCCAGATATCCATAATTAGAGCTTCACTATCGGATGCAGTTTAGTGTCAGACCTAGAACATCTTTTTTTTTCCTGCTGTGGGGATGAAGATGTCTCACCTATTTCCAAGGGATGCAATTAGCATATGATAAGTCCCACCGAGAGAATCAGAACCTCCCTTGCCGAGTCAATTTTTTACGGCGATGACCAGACGTCACCTGTAGATTTATAATAGTTATTCAATAATATTAATAAGATTCTAATGTTAATGTCATAATGGAGTCAGGTATAGATTTTAGATTTGGAGTAATGGTCAGAAAATCAAAACATTCTAATATTTCTTCATAATTCTTTTTTGCTTTAGTTTTCATTTATTTATTTATCTTTTTTTGTTATTTCTTATGGTGAGGAGGAGTTTCTATTCCATCTTGTTTATCAATCATTTTCCCTTTTATATCTTCCTTTTTTTTTCTTCTTTTTTCTTTCACTTGCTTTTCATTCATTGCGCCAATAACATCTATTTATTTATTGCTTAAACAGTATCACCTCTTACAGTTTTCTATTAACAACTCCTCCTTTCCTACCAACCCCCAAAAAGAAAGAAAAAACGAGAAAAAAAGAATAAAAACAAGAATAGAAAAGAAAAGTAAAGGAACAAAAAGCCCGCCTTTTTCAAACTACACTATCCGCCATTTTTTTCCCATACAAATAGTCCAACATTTCTTCTCAGTTGTTGCATGACACAAACGAAGTCGTCGTGGGAATCACCGGACAGTTCCCTTTCTAAATGTTTCAAAACTGCTTTCCCTGGAGATATTTACAGAAGCGTAAAGAAAGATATAATTAGATTCGCATTAGATTATAGCAAATAAATAACATTTAAAGCAGAATTTTCACAAACAATTCAGTACTAGCAGGAATACCTGAAGTTGCTTGGAAGAAAAAACTAAGAGATAAAATGTTTTCATAAAATAATCCTGATATATTTAACACGATTCTATACATACAGAAATTTGAGCAAGACATATATCGAGTGCGAAAAGAGATTTAAAAGTAAAAATATTTTATTAGATTCTATCAGTCTATTTTTAATGTAATATTTCTTCTTTTACAATCTTTTAAAAATATCTTGGGGTAGTCACCGTATTGTGGTGGTTAATGTGATGGACTGTAAAATCATAATAAGCGAGTTCAAACTCCAGTCGCGCTCTTACGTTCATTTTTGGATTAACAACCTATAATAAAAAAGGTATGAACTCTCTTATCCCCCTAGCTAAGGCTTAGATAGCACCACTACATATCAACTAAAAATAGCCCACGAAGGTTGATATGCCATTAAATGAAGAAACCAAAAATAAAAATATGTAGTTTTTGTCGCTATTCAACTCTGAACATCTAACATTCAGTCAGCCATTTAAAAAGCGCTATGTAGATAGGTTTGGTTGGGTTTCGTTTAATGGCAATCAAACATTGTGGGTTATTTAATTCCAAATTCTCCTTATATATATATATATATATATATATATATATATATATATATATATATGTAGGATTTGGTTTGGTTTGGTTTTATGGCATGTCAACCATTGTAGGTCATTTAATGCCAAATCCTCTTTTTACATATATATTAAATATATGAATTGGAAACACATTTTGTTGATAACGTTTTAAAACGAGCCCAAAGTCACTTTTTCACACAGTTAAATGGTTCCAAATATTGCTTGGTATCACTGACAATTCAATTAAATAGCAGCCATTTATTTACAGTGAGTTAAATATAAAAACAGTTCTATTTCAAACAATTCAAAGGCTGAAGACTCGCTATCAGATGGTTTAATGTCATATCCAGAACACTCGCAGGGTCTTTGCTCTTTGCAGAGATTCAGTCGGTGTATTCTATAGCCCCACCACAGAGAGCATTAAGATTTTACAGTTATTAGTGAGACTATATAGTGAGACTATATATTAGATATAGACGATTTGGTTTGGTTGGCTTTTATGGCATATCAACCCTTGTAGGTTATTTAATGCCAAATCCTCTTAATACATATATATTAAATATATAGGACTTTGTTTGGTTGGGTTTTATGGCATATCAACCCTTGTAGGTTATTTAATGCCAAATCCTCTTAATACATATATATTGAATATATAGGACTTTGTTTGGTTGGGTTTTATGGCATATCAACCATTGTAGGTTATTTAATGCCAAATCCTCTTAATACATATATATTAAATATATAGGACTTTGTTTGGTTGGGTTTTATGGCATATCAACCATTGTAGGTTATTTAATGCCAAATCCTCTTAATACATATATATTAAATATATAGGACTTTGTTTGGTTCGGTTTTATGACATATCAACCATTTTAGTTTATTTAATGCCAAATATTGTTTATACAGATTTGTGAACACATTTTGTTAATAACATTCTTTAACAAACCTGAGCAAAATTTTTTATTAATCAGTTAAATGGATTCAAGTATTGCTTTGTATCACTAACAATCCAATTAAACATCAGTCATTTGTTTACACTCAGATAAATCATCTAACAGTTCTCTTTCAAACAATTCAGTTTAGCATAGTTTAAGAGCAGTTTTAATAACAAACAATTCGATTTTAACCATACAAAGGACAATATTAGTTGCTACCACTTTGTGCCTGAAGGGACCTAGGAGCGATGGCATTGAAGGGGTACTCCGCATTCCCCAGCGCTCCAGCATTGCTGAAATCTCGCCATCAGATTTTTTGATAATGTATCCAGGACACTCGTTGGGGAAGTCTTACCCCTCTTCTAAGATGCAGTCGGTGTATTTTAGACCTACCCGACTAGGTTATATATAGCTAGAGAAGAAATATATGCTCCTAGCTAAGAATTAACATAATATCATACTCCATACACATTCTCAAGATCACGGATACATACATACATACATACATACGATCTCTCTCTCTCACTCTGTCTCTCTGTCTCTGTCTCTCTCTCTCTCTGTCTCTGTCTCTCTTGGCGCCCTGTAGGCTGGGGCTGTAGAATACGCTGATTGCATCTCTGCAGAGGGTTAAAACCCTCATCCTATTGAAAGTCTTGCATATGACACGAAATCAACTGATGGTGAGGCTCCAGTCCTAAAGATATGAGCAATGTAGAATTAACCTTTACTGTCATTACTCCCAGGTCCATTCTGACACGGAACTGTAGTATATGTTAACTTCCCTACAATGTATCGAATCGAACTATTTAATCACTTACTATTTGTGAAGCCATTTCTTGGGAGGTTAGTTTATTTTTTAGGGGAGTTGCTTTTTTTGTTTCGTTTTTTGTTTCGTTTTTTTTTTTTGTTTCTTTTTGGTGGATAATTAATATTCTTCTTCACAACAGATAACGTACTGCAAACAGTATATGTATAATTTTCTCTTAAAAGAAGACATAAGAATTTTACATTTTCTCGTGAAACATAATGCAACCAAAACGGATATTATTAGGTATTATTTACCGGTCCATTAGCATAAGGGTTAGAACGTTCGCTAATGATCTAGGAGACCGGGGTTCAATACCAGGTTAAGTTACCAAAGACTCAAAAATGGTACTTTATGGCTCGTTGCTTAACCCTCATCATTATAAGGTACAGATCAAGGTTGAGTAGAGCAATCCAGGGAAAAGAGTTGCACTTTTCCCTACACCTACGATGTAGTAGCTAATGAAAAGGAAGCCCTCGGGTCACCCTCGACTACGATCGGTTAACTTACTTATTTATCACAAAACAGTATAGCATTGAAACTTTCTAAGTAAAAATCTAAAATTATTTAACACCTCAATAACATTCAGACTCTTTAAAAATATCTGCGCAATTATATTTTCGGCTACATAGCTTTCTCAAATTTTATTTTCACTCATGGCTTAAAAGCTGTAGAGTTTCGTGATCAATTATACATAATAACATCCGTTTTGAATGTATGTTCCACTTGAAATAATAAGATTGTGACCTTTCAACTTGAATAACTTGGATAAGTTTGAGGCTGAAATGATAGGAATGGTTAAGGAGATAAAGTTTAAGAAAATGCGCATTTACATTCAGCAGAAAATGTATGAGGATATGAGGAGAATTAAGGAGTCCGACAGCATATTTGTAAAGTCGGATAAATCGGGCAATTTGTACGAAATAGAAAAGGGAAAATATAAGCAAATGATGTTTAAGAAGGTGGTTAAACATTATAGGAAAGCACCACCAGATCTCGAAAAGGAGTTGAATAGCGAGGCAAAAATGTTGGCGCATAGATTAGGTATTGTAGATAGAGTGGAAAAATACAATACCAAGAATTGCTTCATTACGATCAAGGACCATAAAAGCGATTTCAAGACTAATCCTGAATGTAGGCTTATTAACCCGGCCAAAACACAGATAGGTAGGGTTAGTAAAACAATCGTCCAAGACATATGTGCTTCGCTTAGGCTAGCATTAAATATTAACCAGTGGTGGAGCACAAAAGATTGTATTAAGTGGTTTGAGGAATACGATAAGAATGATAGGTGTTCTTTTATCAAATATGATATTAGGGAATTTTACCCATCGATAACCGAAAGGACATTAGATAGAGCGTTAAATTTGGCTTAGGAATGTATGGTGATACCTTTAGACAAAGTGTAGATAATTAAGCATTGTCGTAAAACATTGCTATACTATGAAGATAGTATATGGATAAAAAAAAGGGGATGGTGGAAATTTCGACACACCAATAGGGGCATACGATGGGGCCGGAATTTGTGAGCTCGTGGGGTGTGTATTATTGTTTAGCATTAATAAGATTGTGGACCCGAGTAGCCACGGACTTTACCATAATGATAGTTTGATTAGCGTGGATAAAAGCACACCGAAAAAATGTGATGGTATTAGAAAAAGATTGCATAGGCGGTTTAGCGAGCTTGGATTTAGGTTAGATATGCAAACAGACCTAAAAATTTCCGATTATCTTGATGTTACTTTAAACCTATATAATGGAACTGTATCTCCGTTTAGAAAAAGGAACCAG
Source organism: Sepioteuthis lessoniana (assembly GCA_963585895.1). Classification (NCBI taxonomy): domain Eukaryota; kingdom Metazoa; phylum Mollusca; class Cephalopoda; order Myopsida; family Loliginidae; genus Sepioteuthis; species Sepioteuthis lessoniana. The sequence goes on from OY757934.1 coordinate 61,530,797, forward strand.
GACCAGCGTTATGTGGATAGGGCATCCAACCACCCAATACAAGTATTTAAAAATGTACCTAAGGGAATAGAACATATGCTATCAAATAACCCCTCTAATAAGGAAATTTTTGAAGGAAGCAAGCAGGAATATGAGGAGGCATTGAAGAATGACGGATATAGGATCAAATTAGAATATCAGGATAGGGAGGGAAGTAATACGCAAAAAAGGAGAAACAGGCCAAGAAAAATCTCGTGGTTTAATCCCCCCCCTATAACATGGAGGTAGTCAATAACTTAGGGAAAAAATTCTTTAAGTTGTTAAAAAGAAATTTCCCCAGTGGGAACCCGCTACATAAGATATTTAATAAGAATTGTGTTCAATTAAGTTATAGTTGCATGCCCAACATCAATGGCATAATAAATAAGAGTAATATAGTTAAACTAAGTAAAGAGAAAAATAAAGCGATTGCTAAATGTAATTGTAGGGATAAGGTTAGATGACAGTTGGAAGGCAAATGTAAACAAGAATGTGTGGTGTGTAAAGTGGAAGTATGTAGTGATCCGGGTAATGATAGAAATAAAAAGGTATATTTTGGGTCGACGCAAGGGGAATTTAAGACGAGGTACTATAACCATAAAACGAGTTGCTCCAACGAGAAGTATAGGTATAGTACCACGTTATCTAGTTATGTGTGGGAGTTCAAGGATAAAAAAGGAATAGATCCGACACTGAAATGGGAAGTAATAAAGAAATGCCGTAAATATAGGGCTGGCGATAGGGATTGTTTGCTTTGCATGGAGGAAAAATTAGCAATAGTGTCTTGTAAAAGTAGGGATATTTTAAACCAAAGGTCGGAGGTGTTAAATAGTTGTAGACACAAAAGGGCGTGGTTGCTCTATAATTAGAGTAGGTTTCTGAGTATTTTTTTAATTTTTTTTTTTTCTTAATAGTAAGGATTTTTGTTCATTTTATTTTTTTTATTTGTTTCTTTTGTTATGTAAATTTTGGGCTAGGTAGGTTTTTTGGTGAATATAAAAACGGCGTTTTCTCCTTTATCATTGGTTGGTATGAGACTTCCTGATGATCCGTTATGGTGAAACTTTAGTAGGAGATTTCCGACTCGCGATTTAAGTTAATTTGATAATTGGCTCCACTCATGTTGAGCACTCTTGTAATTGTAGCAGTGCAACGTTTACGGTGTTTTAGTTTTCTTTTGACCAACTGACTGCATATCTCTTGATTTTTTTCAACTGGTGTGACGGGGTTGGTCTTTTCTTTCTTTTTGTCCTATAATATTTTTTCTTTTTCCCCCGGGCAGTGATTCGAGATATTTTTATCTCTTGTTCCTGGCGGGGTTTTTTTTCTTTTTTTTTTCTGGTAACCGTAAATGCTGGTAAATATTAGATTAGTAAATATATATATATATATATATATACGCTCCCCTGTGGGGGTTGAGCACTCTGGCGAAGGAATTTACGGTTGCCGCTCACATAATGCAAAGGTCTTCGAACGAATTGAGCACTCTGGTATCCGGTAAGGTATAAAATGTAAATAAACCAACGGTACTTCTTAATATCTTATAATTCGCTGGCTGACGTGCTGTGCTTGTTGGCCGAGCAGTCTGATACTAAGTCTAACGTAAATTTGGACGGGTTTCGACCCCAGCTTCAAGCATCCTACGTGTCTAGCCACACTGAAGAGTTGTGATACAACGAAACAGTCTGTCTTTGGATGAATATATATATATATATATATATATATATATATATATATAAAGCTCTATTACTGATATTGAGCTCTATTTAATAATACTGCAATATTTGGTCCTCCATTAACTCACCAAATGAGCTTGTAAGAACCATAAGCCTCTTCAATAAATGTAAATCTATCTATCTATCTATCTATCTATCTATTAAGAGAGATAAAGAGAGAGAGAATAATTAAATGACTGAACAGTTCTATCTGGTCCATCGATAGGACCCTAACAAGTGCAACCAATCCGCTTCAGAGTGGTCATGGGAGTAGTGGGAATGAAGGGTCTTCCACATTCCTTAAAGCACCAAAATTGGAGCCTCACCATCAGATGGAGTTTAATGTTACATCCAAGAAAATCGTTGGCGAAGAGAGATCTTAACCTTCTGCAGAGGTACAGCCAGCGTATTCTACAGCCTCAGTCGAAAGGGTGACAATCTATCTATCAATCTATCTATCTATTTAGAGAGATAAAGAGAGATAAAGAGAGAGAGAGAGAGAGAGAGAGAGAGAGAGAGAGAGAGAAAGAAAGAAGAAGGGAGCTCATGTACATATCTGTGGTAGTGATCTTTTGAGTGTGTATTGGATATGTAATTCTCTTAATTCTCAGTTAGAAATTGAAATTTCTTTTATACCTGGTTTTATGGCACTTTATCATTCTCTTCGGATTCATATTTCAATGACCAGTCGATTATCCTACCCTTCCCGATAATTTACTTTCTTTTTGCAAGTAAATTTACTTCTTATATTACAATTACAGTATATATATATATATATATATATATATATATATATATATATATGTGTGTGTGTGTGTGTGTGTGTGTGTGTGTGTGTGTGTGAAGCGAAATGACGTGTGGAAAGCACTAAAATCAATAAAGGAACAAATAATAGCCAGATTAGTCTCGTATTGCCTTCTTTTTCACGTATCAAATTTTAAGATTCCCAGTTCAATTGAAAGAAATCTTCTGTCTAATGTTTTTGTCTCCTCTATCATATAAACCTGAGGCTGAAATTGCTTTTCTGGACATTTTTCTCAGCTAATTTACAGCCATTACCATCTGCAATATTTAGACGAGTTTGTTTTCTTTTTTCAACTTGAAGTTGTATCTCATCCTTACGTTTCAACCAACTGGATCTCCAGCCTTCTTCGTATTTTATAAAACTCCTAATTACACTTCTAAGGGATGATAAGTCTATTGAATTTATCCTTCTCAAATGTTATAAAAATGACAACTAACTTTTTCCACAAAAAAACATTCTGACTAAAAGCTCAAACCTCAAAATGCATGTGTAATATAATGGCCGAGGGATTTCGTTTTATATATCTTGCCTTTCGATTTAGTTAGGCTGAGAACCTTTCACTTAGCGCATGGGTTAGTTAGGTGCAACATGAATGCAGGTGTTCACGCGTGCGCGGAGAGGACGCGTCATTCACAGATTTTAAAATAGAACCCCAGATGGGAGGTTTGAACAGGAGGTGTGAATGACGTCATGCACCGGATGCGTGGGCTGAGATTTGAGAAAAGTCAGTGAGTTGAGTTTTAGCGTCCGAAGAAGACGGTTGACTTTCGGAGCTCGCTGAGACCTTGCGGCGGGTGTCGCGCGTGGTGGGCTGGGGGAGACAGATGGAAAAGTCGTCATAGAAAGATTGTGCCTCTCTCTTTGTCATGTCGAAAAACCTTTAAACTCAAAAAGGTAATAAAAAGTTTCGTACCTGAACTAAGAAGTCGTTTCGTGTTTTTTGTGTTTCGGGATTCATATGTTATCTGTATGTGTGCATTTTGAACATTCTATGTCTATTTCACACATCCATGTACTATGTGACACATGTGTTATTTACCAGAAATAAACAGGCACATGAACAAGATTTATTTTGCGCAATTGTATAAATATACTAACCCCTCTGGTACAAGATCAATTTTTTAGAAAATTTCAACCGATTTGAACTCAGAGTTTTCCTTCTCCTAGACAGGTTGCCATTCTAAGATTAAAGAGTCAAGCCTTCCCTCTAGCTGGAAAGAGGATTGTTGGATTTATATCTTTTCCGAGGTTATTAACGCTATTTGATATGTAAACTGCGTAGTACAGGATTTGAACTCGTATCGTCCTGTCCTCTTGTTATATAATTAAGGAATGATTATTTTTATATTAATCATTTTTCGTTAATTATATTTTATCATTCAGTTTGGCTGGGATTCAAACTATTCGGGTTAGGAGTTCTGGTGCATAGTAATTGGGTACAGTTTTACGCTCATGCGCAAAGGATATAACCATGGTGATTGTCATAAAAAAACCCAGACAGGAAATGGTGCTGGAGTGTAGATGACGTCATACTCGGAAGAGATGGTCCTGAGATTTTGAGGATTTTGAAAAAGAGTCAGTTGAGAATTGACATTGGGCTATGGAGGCAGACAGTTGAGTTTCTGCCATTTGGGCAAAGAGTTGAGTTTTCTACCGTTGCGGCGGCGGATAAGATTTTCGGATTTCTACTGACAGAGATCTTAAACATCGCAAGATGCACCGCGCGTTGGTGGGGTCAGATAGTATGGTCAGTATAGTAAGAATTGTGTCTCTCTTCGCGTGTCGAAGAACCGACGGCAGAAACTTATAAATCGTTCGTTCCTGAACAACAGAGTCCGCCTGTATTTGTATTTGCCTGTTTTCGCCTGTGTTTTGTCATTGTATATGTACCGTTGTTATGATGAGATCATTATGTAATATTTCCCAGCCTTTTGAGCTAGAGTGAGGCTCGAAAAAGGAACAATGGCAGACTTGAAGCCGTAAGGCTCCTAGTTTCGGCTAGGATACCTTCGGATAGGCGAGCTGAATTATTGACTACTTTGTCCCCATGTATAGCACTAGACCTTGCTGTCTAGTTGAGGCTATAACTCGGCATCAGTGCCTGGACCCAAATTTGGGTTCATGATAGAGCTTGGCTCATTAGACTCACACTGCACAAAGTGAGTCAATGACCAGCAAAGACCAGCAGGGTTTGAGTCTCGATTCGTTCCCGACCTACCCATCGTCTTAATCCCCCACTTTAATCGGCCTTCGGGTCATTGACCTTGTGTCATGCCCTGTCTGGTGGGAGGCAGAGGCAAATGCAATCATTATGTAATACACAACACTCTTCCTTAGACGATAAGATTATACCACAGGAGCCTCTTAATATGTACTTGCATTTGGGGTTAAATTGCTTTTGTAACCATAGCATTTCAGCCGATACGTTCTGTAGCCTTCATCAAATGTACAGTCAGTACCGAACAAAACACTTCAATCATTATTTGAAATGTTTAAACAACAAATCACATTCTTTATGATGTTTTCGTCATTGCAACAACTTTCCAGTTGACTCATCCCTCTTCTTCTGAAAAAGAAAAAGAGCGTAGTCATTCTCAGTCAGGGTGAGCCCTAAAGTGCTGGACTCCGTGGACCCGAAGTAACCGTGTTCAAACTCCAGTTGTGCTATAAAGTTCACTTTCAAACAAATATTCTTGAGAAAGGTATGAACTCTCCTATCCACCCACCCCCAGCTATGGATTAAATAATATCATTGCAGTGTTTTTACAAGTATGGCTCTAGAATTATATAACCCTCAAAGGTTGATATCCCATTAAATCATCATCATCATCATCATCATATCGTGCTGGCAGCACGGATATCCCTGACCCTCTCTCGCCACTCCTCCCTATCGTTCATCGCCCTAGGTAGGTCTTCAGGACAACAACCTGTATCCTCACATAGCTGCTGAATGTACGTTCGAGCTGGTCGTCCTGCTTTTGCGCGGCCATGTGTGGGGATCCATAAGAGTACATCTCAAAGACACCTAATCAACATTATAATTACAAGATTTATTGAAATGATCTTTTTCGTTAAGCTATCTTTTATATATATCCGTCACGTGGTACAATTTAATATTCGTATTCATATTTACATTTACTCATGTAAATCGAAATGACCATATGTTTATACACACACACACACACACACACATATATATATATATATATGGTATGGTATAAAATGTAAACAAACGGATGCTACTACTTAATACCTTATAATTCCCTAGACGACGTCGTACGCTTGTTGACTGAGCAGTATGATACTAAGTCTAACGTAAAGTCAGCTTCAAGCGTTCAACATGTTTAACCACACTGAAGAGTTGAGATACAACAAAATAGTCTTTCTGTGGATGACAATATATATATATATATATATATATATATATATATGCGAGTTTTGTCTGAAACGTAACGGGACTGATGTCAGAATTTTTTCGATTTAAAACAAAAAAAACCCCCACATGGTGTGAAAGGAGCAGAGTCAACTATCGGCTGCTGTTAGCTAGAATGGCCGTCCTCGTTGGTCAAAGAGATAAGGCTTGATGTGTTTTCTTTACAGAAAAGAAAGACCAGCGTGAACCTGGGACGTCTGCTAATGTAAACCTGGTCATATAAGTGGCTAAGCGATACCGATATTCCGTTTATGCAAATTACAAATATTTCGTATAAGCGAGTTTTCGGCTCAACATTAGACAAAACATTTCTGTTTTGGTAGCATGAAAAAAAAAAAAGAAAAAAATCGGATTTGATAGAAGCGAAAGACGTAGCTCCTGGAAGGATTCTTCTTGGATACCCGTCTCCTCTATCGTTAAGGATCTTTTGATGGCCTTCACGTCTTTAAAACAGATCTTTTTGAGCTTGAAGAAAAGAAAGATGTTACACAGAAAAAAAAAAAACAGTTGGATGGAGAGATGTTTCAAGTACGGCGATGTTCCTCTCGGCTAGAAACTGAAAAATGTTCAGCACTCCCAGTTCCATTTCAGACACGACCAAACCTGCAATAATAATCTTCCAAATAATGTCCTTTTCCATATTCAGCTGATTTGTGACCAGTCAATCAACGATCGGCACACACCACCTGTCTTACCCGCTAGATGTTAACTCCAGTAGGTTGGGCTGTACAATACACTGACAACATCTCTGAAGAGAGGTAAGACCCCCACCCATATAAGTGTCCTAGATATGACAAAAAACAATCTGATGATGTGACTCTAGTAAAGCCAGAATTTTGGGGAATGCGGAGTACCTCTTCATTGTCATTGCTCTCAGGTCTACTCTGGCCTGGAGTGGTAGTACCTGATAGGGTTTTATCTATGGGTCAAATAGAACTGTTTCACATTTAAACTGAGTGAAAACCTCTGACTTACGTTCAATTGAATTGTTTATGTCAATACTTGGAAGCTTTTAACTATGAGCAAACAAATGAGTAATGTTGAATTGAATAATTAGTATTAAATTGCAATACTTGAAAACATTTAATTTTATGCAAAAGAAATGAGCTCTAGCTCGTTTAAAATGTTATCTACTAAAATCTGTTGACAAATCTTATATATATATATGTGTAAACAGGATTTAGCATTAAATGACCTACAATGGTTGATATGCCGTAAAACGAAACAAAACCAAATCATATATATTTAATATATATGTATAAAAAGGATTTGGCATTAAATAACCTACAATGGTTGATATGCCGTAAAACGAAGCCAAACAAAATCATATATATTTAATATATATATATTAAAGGGATTTGGCATTAAATAACTAACAATTGTTGATAGGCCATAAAACCAAACCAAACCAAACCTCTCGCTCCTGGAATCATCTTGCGACCATTTTAAAACCTGTTGTGCAACTAAAAACACGTATTCAGAACTTTTTTTTCTGTCTATATACGTGCTGAAGCATTTTAAGCGCTTGTGACAGAGTTTTTCCCAACCAGACCAACTTTTCTTATTTAGTCGTTCCTCAAGGCTCATAGTCGAACTATCTGAAAAGCGGCGAAAACAAAAGCATGTAAAGAAATGAAATGGTTCCAGAAAGCTAAGCTTACAGTTATATACTTTCTCAGATATCATGTTGGATTATAACTCAATCAGCTTATTCCTCGTCCGCCTATAGCTTACCTAGCACACTCAGTCCCGTTACTTTTCAGACAGACCATATATATATATATATATATATATATATATATATATATATATATATATATATATATAGTTGTTCATTTATTCAAGTATTGTATTCAACGAGGAGGGATTACCTAGCACACTCAGTCCCGTTACTTTTCAGATAGACCATATATATATATATATATATATAAATATATATATATGTATATAGTTGTTCGTTTATTCAAGTATTGTATTCAACGAGGAGGGATTACCTAGCTTTGTTTTTATTTAGTTTTCTTTATTTTCAGTCAAAGAAGCTTATGAACCGTTCCTTTGAGTGTAAAATTAACCATGATTCTCAGTTGCCAAGTTTTTTTACTATTGTTTAGTCTTTATTAAATATGGGACACACAGGGATTAACTGTCATGAAACACACACACAATGCCCTGAGAAAAACATATACACGTGCTCATGCTCTCTCTCGCTCTCTCTCTCTCTCTCTCTCTCTCTCTCTTATATATATATATATATATATATACATTTATATTGTCATCCACAGACAGACTGTTTCGTTGTATTACAACTTTTCAGTGAGCCTAGACACATGAGATGCTTCAAGTAGGGAATGAATCCCAGCAGACTTTACTTCAGTCGGATATCTTACCCTGAATCTATTGTCTCTCTCGGGGTAAGCGAAGGAATTTTTACGTATATATTTATTTACATATACGCTTATCGGCTGCCGAAGGGCTCAATTCATGAAAGTAGCTTTGCATTTACGCGTATGTGTTAGCTGGAAATTTCCCACTCGATCGCTCAACCCACGCTCTGGGAAGCAAAAATAAATAGTTGTTGATCAGGTAGATTGTAAAACCATATTAAAAGCAAACCATTTAATTTTTGTGTGTTTAGTCAAAGCTATCGAAAGTAACTTTAAATCGCTATTTAACTAATTTTTGTTCAATGCGTCCTTTTTTTATATTTATTTTTTCTAAAGTTGCTGATTAAAGGAGTCCCCGTGGCGTACTGACTAACGTACTGTACTGTGACATAGCAGTAAATTGGCAGATCACTTCTACTGCCTTATTCAATATGAATTGGTTTCGTTTCTTTTCGTTCCGTTTCTTTGTTTAATGGCATATTGTTGGATATTTACATGAAGACCCCTTTGACATCTTTCGATGCAGCTGCGAAAGTCAGACACTGGGAACAAAAATTGACAGGAAATATCTCTGGTGCCTAAAGTAATCGGGATGCAGGTGTTCTTGGCGAAAAAACTGCGAGAATTTGCGTGGGTGACATACTAGATGGAGGTGTGTCCATAGACGGGGCCCTCACAAACATAACCACCCAGGGCAACCCATAACTCGAGAATTGGGATCTTACCAACGGATGGTTTTATTGTAATACACAGAACATCCCTTTTGGGAGACGCAGTCAGATTATTCTAAACCTCACATAAGTAAGTAAATTTGGTGACAGGAATCGGGGGTCACCTGAAGGCTCCCATTTCAATAGCTACTACACCGAGGTGTAGGGGAGGGCGCTACTCCTTTCCCTGGATTGGTCCACTTTACCCTTGATACGTACCTTATATAGCTGAGTGTTAAGTAAGTACGTATCAAGTACCATTTTAAAGTCTTTGGTATGACGCGACCTGGGATTGAACCCAGGTCTCCCGGACCATTGGCGAACACTAAGTCGTATAAGTTTAAAGTTTTGTTCTTGAATATAATC
>OY757934.1:61545227-61570227 GCA_963585895.1 Sepioteuthis lessoniana
TTAACCAGGCTCCGTCTGGAGATGTTCGTTGTGTAATTGATAATGTTGCAGGAAGCGGACACGACTGCCCAAGTTCAAATCCAGGACTAGGATGTTTGCATTTCACATACAAAAGGTATAAATTCAACTATTCTCTTTGCAACTGTGGGTCAATAAATCTTAGGAGTATATAGGACGTGGTAGCGTTGTCCATCCGAATGAGGCGACTGTCTCCCTTGTCCTGATTCTTGTGTGCGGTCAAGCATTGTCATACAGAAGGAGGACATTATCGATTAGCAAGACTAAATGCCTTCCGATTATCATCTCCCCGGACCCATAAAAGAGGCTTTAAGAGGCAATCATTGCTAGTGATGAGGAAGTGAAAATTGCTGCGATAAGTGGCTCAAAAAACAGTGAACAATCTTACAAGGCAGGGACACATGCTCTCATTCGGTGGAATATTGCTATTGAGAGAAACAATGACGATGTTGAGAAATAGGGATGTGATCCTCAGAGGATAAATTTCATTTTGATGTATGATACATGTTTCTGTATCGGTAATTATTCCTGTTCTAAAGAAAAAGCATTACTTTCGTCTTATATATTATTGGTTTATTTACTGCTAAAAAGAAATTGAGATGAACATCTTTTGAGAGTACGAATTCCATTATTTCTGCCAAGGGAAAGAAGTATGGAGTGCTTACCTGTTTAAAATAACTGTGAGACTTGCCAATTTTTAGCATATCTAATTAAGGTTGGTTTCTCTGCTTAATGGGATATCAACTTTCATGGGTTATTCAATGCCAAAGCCATCCCAGCAGAAAACCAATTGTGATAACCAATAGCTGAGGAAATAAGAAAGCTCATGCTTTTTCCATGTTTAATGATCCGAAAGTGAAAATTATTGCTTAAATGGTATTCGAACTCGCTTACTTCGGGACTGTATTTCAGTATTTTATCCGTTACGTTACAGGGGTTCCCTTATCTAATTAATGTTTTTGGTTTGGTTTGTTTTTTTATGGCATATCAACCATTTTAGATAATTTAATGCCAAATACGGTTTATATATGTATATATATATATATATATATATATATATATATATATATATATTCAAGTTAGACGAACCAGACATGCAGGACACTGCTGGAGAAGCAGGGACGAACTCATAAGTGATGTACTCTTATGGACCCCCACACATGGCCGAGCAAAAGCAGGACGCCCAGCACGAACATACATTCAACAACGATGTGAGAATACAAGATGTAGTCCAGAAGACCTGATGATGATGATGATGATATATATAAATACAAGAAGCACACAATAAGTTTCCAGACTTTTTTTTCGTATGGTCACTATTATTGATAGTACACACATGAAACTCTAGCCCCCTTCGATGTAATCTCCTCCGGCTGCAATGCACTTGTTGTACCGTTTCAACAACTTCTGGAAGGTCCCATGTAAGTCCTCTTATGTGAGCGTATCAATGACCTTCGTCACTGCCTCTTTCATCTTCTCAATTGTCTCATAACGACAACCTCTAAGTTTTTCTTTGAGCTAAGGAAATAACCAAAAGTCACTGTGAGCAAGGTCTGAAATATAGGGACGGTGGGGAACTGTCTTGATGCCCATCTTAAATAGTCTTTGACAAAGATGGAGTTGTAGACTGGTGCATTGTCCTGGTGGAAATGCCACTGACCCGATTTGAAGAGTGCTGGCCTCTTCCAACGGAATCTCTTCCTGAACTCCCTTAAAAATTCCACATAGTATTCATTGTTGACTGTCTGTCCAGTGGGAACCCAGTGCAAGTAGATCATGCCAGTGCTGTCAAAAAAGGGATCATCAAAAGTTTGTGGGTGGATTTGGTCAGACTGGCCTTCTTGGGTCTGGGGGAGTCAGCATGCTTCCACAGGGAACTCTGTCTCTTGGTCTCTGGGTTATAGCAGTAGATCCATCTTTCATCGCAGGTCACCAGAGCATCAAAAACTGTGGGATCTGAATTGATCAGCTTGACCATCTCCCTGTTGTCATGACAACGTCTTTTTTTCTGATCTTCTCTGAGCACCCTTGAGACAAACTTCGCGGAAATTTTCCGCATCTTCAGTTCCTCGCGAATAATTATGTGTACAGTTCCCACACTGACATCAAACTGTGCACTTATCGTCTTTATAGAAGCACGACGATCCTTATCCATGAAATTCCCTATTAGACCAATTAACTGTTGTGTTCTGACTTCCTTACTCCTCTCACACCTCTCATCATCCCTCAGAGACTCCCTGCCTTCCTTGAATCTCTTATGCCACTCAAAAACTGATACTCGATTCATGCAAGATGCTCCAAAAGCAGCCTGAAGCATTCCATACTTTTCTGTGGCATTTTTTCTAAGTTGAAAACAGAATTTTATTGCACATCGTTCTTCTAGAGTGTCCTCACGTCCAGATTGCATTTTTGAAATTTACCAGCAGTGACAATCAGGATTTAGTAGGGTGTATTCCAATTGCTGCTATAGCTGTTCATTTGAACATGAAATCATAAAAATTGGTCAATCATCTTATAAGATGTATAGAAATAACATACTGAATTCTCAAGAGTCTACGATAATCTTTAATGCCTGTACAAAAAAGTCTGGAAACTTATTGATGGCTTAGTATATATATAAGATTTGGTTTGGTTGTGTTCCAAGATATATCAACCATTGTAAGTTATTTAACGCTATGTCATCTTAATACTTATATATCAATTATATAGGATTTGGTCTGGTCGGGTTTTATGGCATATCAGCGAATGTAGTTTATTTAATACCAAATTTTGTTTATACCTCTATTTCAAATATATGATTTCTAAACTCATTTTGTAGATAACATTTTTAAAAGAGTCTAAGCTCATTTTTCACACAATCAAATGATTTCACTTATTTCTATCAAATACAAATAATTTTATTTAATATTAATCCTGTATTCAAGTATCAAGTATTTTTACTTATCACTAACAATTATAGGGGGGTGTCCTCGTGACATAATGGTTAAAGGGCTGAACTGACGAATTCAAGTAAGTGAGTTCGAACTCCAGTTGCTCTATTACGTTCACTTTCGGACAAATACCATTGAGAAAGATATGAATCCCCTTATCCCCCCCCAACTATGGGTTATATAGTACCACTACAGTTCGTCTAGAAGGATTAATTTGGCATTAAATAACCCAAGAAGATTGGTATGCAAATAAACATCGATCGTTTTTATAGACAGTTAAATGGTCCAACTTATTCCAAACAAATCAGTTTAGCATAAGTACACAGTTTTAAAGTGAAACCGTTTTATTTGACCTTTAGATAGGTCCTTATCAAGTGCTACTACTCCGGGCCGGAGTGAACCTGGGAGCGATGGCTATAAAGAGGTACACGGCATTTTCTAAGGCTCGAGTATTACTGGAGCTTCACCTTCGGATTGTTTATTATCACACCCAGGACACTTGTTGGGGAAGACTTACCTGTCTGCAGAGACGCAGTCGTCGTATTGTTTATCTTGTACTAAATCCTGTCTGTTTATATATATATATATATATATATATATATATATATATATATATATATATATATATATATATATATATATATATATATATATATATATATATATATTATTATTATTATTATTATTATTATTATTATTATTATTATCATCATCATTATTATTATTATTATTATTATTATTCGATAGAAAGCTCCATGTTATTAATTTTACAGAGCAATTATCCATTAGATCTGAAGAAGTCCTGTTATATATTTCTTCGTGTTTTTGGTTCATACCAGAAAAACAGGATGGAAATAAATTTATAATCCTAAAATAACCGGTCTTTGGTTTTTTTCTTTAAAGAAAGTATATATATATATATATATATATATATATATATATATATATATATATATATATATATTGATAGATTGATAGATAGATAGATAAATAGATACACATATATACATGAATATATACATGCATAAATACACACACACTCACACACACATATATATATATATATATATATATATATATATAAACAGGTTTGATTAAATAAAATCGAATCCTTGCAGTTTTTAGTTTTTCTTTCAAGAGTTCATATTTTTTAAATGTTACAATCTTGAAATTTATTAATAATTTCTTCAAAGGAGTTCTTTGTGTTTTACTAAGTACTTTTGGATCTCGTCATTATCGAAGTAATTTATTTGTTGTTTTTTAACTAAACTTGTTTAGTATTTAAAGTAAATTATTATTTTAGTTTAGTTTTTATTAGTAAATTGAGGCTTGTTTTTATCACCGAGGTAAATGCTTAGCGGTAGTCGCTGTTTATTTTTAAAAATTTCTATTATGTGAAGTAGAATAAAAAAATTTTCTATCTTCGTAATTTGGATCGTTCTATTTTAAACATTTTAGAATATTATCTCCAATTTCAAAGTTAATTCTGTTAATAGTGGGCTGTCTAAATTTTATATAAGGCTTCTACGATTTTTAATTTTTTGACATTATTTTTTGTGTGGAGTATTTTTGTATTATTAACTAAGATATTTCTATATGTTGAATTAAGACAGTTATGTTTTTTTAAATGGTGACATATAGAGCTAGAATCTGAAAGGTGTAAAATGAAACTCCTTAATAATTTTGTCGTAGTATAACCAATGTAACTTATAGATTTTTATTGTCGGAGATGCATTTTCTCAGTGGACATTTACATTGATAAATAACATTGTTTTTTTTTCTGATTATCTTTGTGGGAGAGATAGAATTATAATTAACAACTGAGTGTAATGTTTTAGATTTTTTATTGTAAATTATAAATCTTATCATGATTATCTGAAGGGTGATATATATCTATGTATCATGTTTTTGAGGATTTTTTTCATCTACTCGAAAATTCGGATGCATTTGATTACAAAAAAAAGACTAATATGATTATAATTTTTTTTTGCACAAGAATGCTGCGAGCAATATTGAACAAGTCCTGGCGGCAGCACCCCAAGGGGCACAAACTATAAGGCCACCTGCCTCCCATCGCGAAAACTATCCTACTTAGACGAACCAGACATGCAGGACACTGCTGGAGAAGCAGGGACGAGCTCATAAGTGATGTACTTCTATGGACCCCCGCATATGGTCGAGCAAAAGCAGGACGACCAGCTCGAACATACATACAGCATCTCCGTGAGGATACGGGATGTAGCCCTGAGGACCTGCCAGAGGAAATGAATGATAGGAAGAAGGGGCGAGAGAGGGTCGAGGATATCCGTGTTAGCGACACGACATGATGATGATGATGATGATGATGATGATGATTATTATTTTGTGTAACATAACTTTTATCATGTATTTTATTTTATTTGTTAATCATTTTTTTAATTTCTTCGTCTACTAATTTGTTTGAAAATCCGTTATTAATAAGGGTTTGTTTGATATTATTTAATTCATTATAAAATATGTTGTTGGGTGATGAGATTTGTCTGGCGCAATTTATCCGATTTTTTTTATAATAGCCATTTTGTATCGGTATGTCATTCACTTTTATAATTTAGAATACATGAATTATTACTTGAATGTCTTTTATATACAGAAGTGCTCAAACTATCACTGTTTGCATCAGTTAGCACATCAATAAAAGGAATTTTATCGTATTTACTACATAAGTAAATTTGAGGACAGTGTTTTTTTTTTTAATGTTTCTTGTATTTTTTAAATTTCTTCAATATTATCAGCTATATTATCCCAATAATTCAATTGTTGCACACAATTAAATGGCTTCAAGTATTGGTATATAAGTATTGCTATGTATCACCAATAATTCGTTTATTTGCACACAGATAAAGGGTTTCAAGTATTGCTATGAAACACCAATAATTTGTTTATTTGCACACAGATAAATGGTTTAAAGTATTGCTATGTAACACCAATAATTTGTTTATTTGCACACAGATAAATGGTTTAAAGTATTGCTATGTAACACCAATAATTTGTCTATTTGCACACATATAAAGGGTTTCAAGTATTGCTACATAACACCAATAATTCGTCTATTTGCACACAGATAAAGGGTTTCAAGTATTCCTATGGAACACCAATAATTTGTTTATTTGCACACTGATAAAGGGTTTCCAGTTTTGCTATGTAACACCAATAATTCGTCTATTTGCACACAGATAAAGGTTTTCAAGTATTGCTATGTAACACCAATAATTGGTCCACTTGCACTCAGATAAAGGGTTTCAAGTATTGCTATGTAACACCAATAATTCGTCTATTTGCACACAGATAAAGGGTTTCAAGTATTGCTATGTAACACCAATAATTTGTCTATTAGCACACAGAAATAGGGTTTCAAGTATTGCTATGTAACACCAATCATTCGTCTATTTGCACACAGATAAAGGGTTTCAAGTATTGCTATGTAACACCAATAATTCATCTATTTGCACACAGATAAAGGGTTTCAAGTATTGCTATGTAACACCAATAATTCATCCATTTGCACACAGATAAAGGGTTTCAAGTATTGCTATGTAACATCAATAATTCGTCTATTTGCACACAGATAAAGGGTTTCAAGTATTGCTATGTAACACCAATAATTCGTCTATTTGCACACAGATAAAGGGTTTCAAGTATTGCTATGTAACACCAATAATTCGTCTATTTGCACACAGATAAAAGGTTTCAAGTATTGCTATGTAACACCAATAATTCGTCTATTTGCACACAGATAAAGGGTTTCAAGTATTGCTATGTAACACAAATAATTCGTCTATTTGCACATAGATAAAGGGTTTCAAGTATTGCTATGTAACAGTAATAATTTTTCTATTTGCACACAGATAAAGGGTTTCAAGTATTGGTATGTAACACCAATAATTTGTTTATTTGCACACAGATAAATGGTTTCAAGTATTGCTATGTAACACCAATAATTCGTCTATTAGCACACAGATAAAGGGTTTCAAGTATTGCTATGTAACACCAATAATTCGTCTATTTGCACACAGATAAAGGGTTTCAAGTATTCCTATGGAACACCAATAATTCGTCTATTTGCACACAGATAAAGGGTTTCAAGTATTGCTATGGAACACCAATAATTCGTCTATTTGCGCACAGATAAAGGGTTTCAAGTATTGCTATGTAACACCAATAATTCGTCTATTTGCACATAGAGAAAGGGTTTTATGTATTGGGTGTAAAACCAATAATTCGTCTATTTGCACACAGAAATAGGGTTTCAAGTACTGCTCGTTACACCAATAATTCGTCTATTTGCACACAGATAAAGGGTTTCAAGTATTGCTATGTAACACTAATAATTTTTCTATTTGCACCCAGATAAAGGTTTTCAAGTATTGCTATGTAACACCAATAATTCGTCTATTTGCACACAGATAAAGGGTTTCAAGTATTGCTATGTAACACCAATAATTTATCTATTAGCACACAGATAAAGGGTTTCAAATTTTGCTATGTAACACCAATAATTCGTCTATTTGCACACAGATAAAGGGTTTCAAGTATTGCCACATAACACCAATAATTCGTCTATTTGCACACAGATAAAGGGTTTCAAGTATTGCTATGTAACACCAATAATTCGTCTATTTGCACACTGATAAAGGGTTTCAAGTATTGCTATGTAACACCAATAATTCGTCTATTTGCACACAGATAAAGGGTTTCAAGTATTGCTATGTAACACCAATAATTCGTCTATTTGCACACTGATAAAGGGTTTCAAGTATTGCTATGTAACACCAATAATTCGTCTATTTGCACACAGATAAAGGGTTTCAAGTATTGCTATGTAACACCAATAATTTGTCTATTAGCACACAGATAAAGGGTTTCAAATTTTGCTATGTAACACCAATAATTCGTCTATTTGCACACAGATAAAGGGTTTCAAGTATTGCTACATAACACCAATAATTCGTCTATTTGCACACAGATAAAGGGTTTCAAGTATTGCTATGTAACACCAATAATTCGTCTATTTGCACACTGATAAAGGGTTTCAAGTATTGCTATGTAACACCAATAATTCGTCTATTTGCACACAGATAAAGGGTTTCAAGTATTGCTATGTAACACCAATAATTCGTCTATTTGCACACAGATAAAGGGTTTCAAGTATTGCTACATTACACCAATAATTCGTCTATTTGCACACAGATAAAGGGTTTCAAGTATTCCTATGGAACACCAATAATTTGTTTATTTGCACACAGATAAAGGGTTTCCAGTTTTGCTACGTAACACCAATAATTCGTCTATTTGCACACAGATAAAGGTTTTCAAGTATTGCTATGTAACACCAATAATTGGTCTACTTGCACTCAGATAAAGGGTTTCAAGTATTCCTATGTAACACCAATAATTCGTCTATTTGCACACAGATAAAAGGTTTCAAGTATTGCTATGTAACACCAATAATTTGTCTATTAGCACACAGAAATAGGGTTTCCAGTTTTGCTATGTAACACCAATAATTTGTCTATTTGCACACAGATAAAGGGTTTCAAGTATTGCTATGTAACACCAATAATTCGTCTATTTGCACACAGATAAAGGGTTTCAAGTATTGCTACATAACACCAATAATTCGTCTATTTGCACACAGATAAGGGGTTTCAAGTATTGCTATGTAACACCAATAATTCGACTATTTGCACACAGATAAAGGGTTTCAAGTATTGCTATGTAACACCGATAATTCGTCTATTTGCACACAGATAAAGGGTTTCAAGTATTGCTACATTACACCAATAATTCGTCTATTTGCACACAGATAAAGGGTTTCAAGTATTGCTATGGAACACCAATTATTCGTCTATTTGCACACAGATAAAGGGTTTCAAGTATTGCTATGTAACACCAATAATTTGTCTATTAGCACACAGATAAAGGGTTTCAAATTTTGCTATGTAACACCAATAATTCGTCTATTTGCACACAGATAAAGGGTTTCAAGTATTGCTACATAACACCAATAATTCGTCTATTTGCACACAGATAAAGGGTTTCAAGTATTGCTATGTAACACCAATAATTCGTCTATTTGCACACTGATAAAGGGTTTCAAGTATTGCTATGTAACACCAATAATTCGTCTATTTGCACACAGATAAAGGGTTTCAAGTATTGCTATGTAACACCAATAATTCGTCTATTTGCACACAGATAAAGGGTTTCAAGTATTGCTACATTACACCAATAATTCGTCTATTTGCACACAGATAAAGGGTTTCAAGTATTCCTATGGAACACCAATAATTTGTTTATTTGCACACAGATAAAGGGTTTCCAGTTTTGCTACGTAACACCAATAATTCGTCTATTTGCACACAGATAAAGGTTTTCAAGTATTGCTATGTAACACCAATAATTGGTCTACTTGCACTCAGATAAAGGGTTTCAAGTATTCCTATGTAACACCAATAATTCGTCTATTTGCACACAGATAAAGGGTTTCAAGTATTGCTATGTAACACCAATAATTTGTCTATTAGCACAAAGAAATAGGGTTTCCAGTTTTGCTATGTAACACCAATAATTTGTCTATTTGCACACAGATAAAGGGTTTCAAGTATTGCTATGTAACACCAATAATTCGTCTATTTGCACACAGATAAAGGGTTTCAAGTATTGCTATGTAACACCAATAATTCATCCATTTGCACACAGATAAAGGGTTTCAAGTATTGCTATGTAACATCAATAATTCGTCTATTTGCACACAGATAAAGGGTTTCAAGTATTGCTATGTAACACCAATAATTCGTCTATTTGCACACAGATAAAGGGTTTCAAGTATTGCTATGTAACACCAATAATTCGTCTATTTGCACACAGATAAAAGGTTTCAAGTATTGCTATGTAACACCAATAATTCGTCTATTTGCACACAGATAAAGGGTTTCAAGTATTGCTATGTAACACAAATAATTCGTCTATTTGCACATAGATAAAGGGTTTCAAGTATTGCTATGTAACAGTAATAATTTTTCTATTTGCACCCAGATAAAGGGTTTCAAGTATTGGTATGTAACACCAATAATTTGTTTATTTGCACACAGATAAATGGTTTCAAGTATTGCTATGTAACACCAATAATTCGTCTATTAGCACACAGATAAAGGGTTTCAAGTATTGCTATGTAACACCAATAATTCGTCTATTTGCACACAGATAAAGGGTTTCAAGTATTGCTATGTAACACCAATAATTCGTCTATTTGCACACAGATAAAGGGTTTCAAGTATTGCTATGGAACACCAATAATTCGTCTATTTGCGCACAGATAAAGGGTTTCAAGTATTGCTATGTAACACCAATAATTCGTCTATTTGCACATAGATAAAGGGTTTCATGTATTGGGTGTAAAACCAATAATTCGTCTATTTGCACACAGAAATAGGGTTTCAAGTACTGCTACATTACACCAATAATTCGTCTATTTGCACACAGATAAAGTGTTTCAAGTATTGCTATGTAACACTAATAATTTTTCTATTTGCACACAGATAAAGGGTTTCAAGTATTGCTATGTAACACCAATAATTCGTCTATTTGCACACAGATAAAGGGTTTCAAGTATTTCTATGTAACACCAATAATTAGTCTATTAGCACACAGATAAACGGTTTCAAATTTTGCTATGTAACACCAATAATTCGTCTATTTGCACACAGATAAAGGGTTTCAAGTATTGCTATGTAACACCGATAATTCGTCTATTTGCACACAGATAAAGGGTTTCAAGTATTGCTACATTACACCAATAATTCGTCTATTTGCACACAGATAAAGGGTTTCAAGTATTGCTATGTAACACCGATAATTCGTCTATTTGCACACAGATAAAGGGTTTCAAGTATTGCTACATTACACCAATAATTCGTCTATTTGCACACAGATAAAGGGTTTCAAGTATTGCTATGGAACACCAATAATTCGTCTATTTGCACACAGATAAAGGGTTTCAAGTATTGCTATGTAACACAAATAATTCGTCTATTTGCACACAGATAAAGGGTTTCAAGTATTGCTACATTACACCAATAATTCGTCAATTTGCACACAGATAAAAGGTTTCAACTATTGCTATGTAACACTATTAATTTTTGTATTTGCACACAGATAAAGGGTTTCAAGTATTGCTATGTAACACCAAAAATTCGTCTCTTGGAACACAGATAAAGTGTTTCAAGTATTGCTATGTAACACCAATAATTCGTCTATTTGCACACAGATAAAGGGTTTCAAGTATTGCTATGTAACACCAATAATTCGTCTATTTGCACACAGATAAAGGGTTTCAAGTATTGCTATGTAACACCAATAATTCATCCATTTGCACACAGATAAAGGGTTTCAAGTATTGCTATGTAACATCAATAATTCGTCTATTTGCACACAGATAAAGGGTTTCAAGTATTGCTATGTAACACCAATAATTCGTCTATTTGCACACAGATAAAGGATTTCAAGTATTGCTATGTAACACCAATAATTCGTCTATTTGCACACAGATAAAAGGTTTCAAGTATCGCTATGTATCACCAATAATTCGTCTATTTGCACACAGATAAAGGGTTTCAAGTATTGCTATGTAACACAAATAATTCGTCTATTTGCACATAGATAAAGGGTTTCAAGTATTGCTATGTAACAGTAATAATTTTTCTATTTGCACACAGATAAAGGGTTTCAAGTATTGCTATGTAACACCAATAATTTGTTTATTTGCACACAGATAAATGGTTTCAAGTATTGCTATGTAACACCAATAATTCGTCTATTAGCACACAGATAAAGGGTTTCAAGTATTGCTATGTAACACCAATAATTCGTCTATTTGCACACAGATAAAGGGTTTCAAGTATTCCTATGGAACACCAATAATTCGTCTATTTGCACACAGATAAAGGGTTTCAAGTATTGCTATGGAACACCAATAATTCGTCTATTTGCGCACAGATAAAGGGTTTCAAGTATTGCTATGTAACACCAATAATTCGTCTATTTGCACACAGATAAAGGGTTTCAAGTATTGCTATGTAACACCAATAATTCGTCTATTTGCACACAGATAAAGGGTTTCAAGTATTGCTATGTAACACCGATAATTCGTCTATTTGCACACAGATAAAGGGTTTCAAGTATTGCTACATTACACCAATAATTCGTCTATTTGCACACAGATAAAGGGTTTCAAGTATTGCTATGGAACACCAATAATTCGTCTATTTGCACACAGATAAAGGGTTTCAAGTATTGCTATGTAACACAATTAATTCGTCTATTTGCACACAGATAAAGGGTTTCAAGTATTGCTACATTACACCAATAATTCGTCAATTTGCACACAGATAAAAGGTTTCAACTATTGCTATGTAACACTATTAATTTTTGTATTTGCACACAGATAAAGGGTTTCAAGTATTGCTATGTAACACCAAAAATTCGTCTCTTTGAACACAGATAAAGGGTTTCAAGTATTGCTATGTAACACCAATAATTCGTCTATTTGCACATAGATAAAGGGTTTCAAGTATTGCTATGTAACACCAATAATTCGTCTATTTGCACACAGATAAAGGGTTTCAAGTATTGCTATGTAACACAAATAATTCGTCTATTTGCACATAGATAAAGTGTTTCAAGTATTGCTATGTAACAGTAATAATTTTTCTATTTGCACACAGATAAAGGGTTTCAAGTATTGCTATGTAACACCAATAATTCGTCTATTTGCACACAGATAAAGGGTTTCAAGTATTGCTACATTACACCAATAATTCGTCTATTTGCACACAGATAAAAGGTTTCAAGTATTGCTATGTAACACCAATAATTCGTCTATTTGCACACAGATAAAGGGTTTCAAGTATTGCTATGTAACACCAATAATTCGTCTATTTGCACACAGATAAACGGTTTCTAGTATTGCTATGTAACACCAATAATTCATCTATTTGCACGCAGATAAAGGGTTTCAAGTATTGCTATGTAACACCAATAATTCATTTTCTGCGCACAGTTTTATGGTTTCTCGTATCGTTATGTAACATTAACAATTTAATTAACATCAATCCTTTGTTTCCACACAGTTTTCAAGTATTGCTTGAAAACATTAACTATTTATTTTATCATTAGTTGTTTTTTTAAGTGATTTGGAGCATCGCTTCAGAGCACTAACAAAAAATCTAATTATTAGTTATTTGTTTTCACATAGTTAAATACTTTCAAGTATGGCTATATAACACCAATAATTCATTTTTTGAGCAGAGTTAAATGGTTTCAAGGATCGCAACAATTTAATTTAACGTCAGTTATTTGTTTGCACACAGTGAAATAGTTTGTTTTTTTTTCCCATAAATGAAACCAAAACAGGAACAATCACTTTGGATAAGAGTGTACCTGGGAGTAATGGTAATGAAGCAGTACTCCACATTCCCCAAAGCTCCAAGACTGACGTCCCACCATCAGATACAGTTCAGTGTCATATCCAGGTCATTCGTTGGGGATGGGTTTTACTCGTCAGCAGAGATTCAGACTGCGTATTCTAATGCTCCAGCCGCCTGAGCTACCCAATACCGTATGATATGCCGTAACCAAACCATATAGTATGACATACGATGTGATTATATGAGGTTTCATTAAAGTATTACGTCTAGTATTCATAAGGATTTTATTTCTATTTCTCACCGGGAAAATTAGGCGTTATAAATTGAAGTGCTGTTGATAAAACGTTCTTTAATGTGTCATTTGTAACTTGATTGATAACTACAATGGTGAAACTGTCACGAAATAATAAATCTCCAAGTTTTATTGTCTACTAAAATCAAGTTAACTACTTAGGAAGTTGGTTGGAATCTGACATTTATGCCTAGACGAAAGTCCACCAATTATAAATCAATGAAAACAAATAATCTTTCACTGTCCGCTGTGAAATATTGTTTCTACACAGAAACGAAGGGTTCAACAAGCTTTCATTATCCATCAGCCTGGATTTTTGTCTATGTAAATTATTAAACTTAGCTTAGTCTGGCGCAAGGCATGAAACATGTGTTTATACAACTCCTTATCAACGGGCATGCTGTAACACAAGGTCATTTTTTTAGCCGAGTACTGCTGATTTGAATTGATGATGTGAATTTAGTTTCCTTCTCCTTGGCTGGTTGAATAAGCAACGCCAAAGAACTCACTCTGCTGTACTACTTACCGTTAGATGAATGGGAAGAACAGATGGATCCATGCCTTCTTTAAGGGTATTGCCTCGTAAAGAAACATAGTCTCATCCAGGTTTTGAACTCGTGTCTCTGATTCGATTTCCTATGACGATAACATTCGCTAAGTATGCCTCCTTTTCCACGTATACAGAGTTGGTTGGTTTTACGGCGTATCAACCGTTTTCGAGTCATTTAACGCCGAATTGAATTTCAAACAATTCAGTTTAGTATAAGTATAATTTTTATTTAGAAACAGTAAATATCAAAACAGTTCTATTCCAAACGATTCAGTTTAGCATAAGTACACAGTTTCAGTGTCAAATACAGCTCTATTTTAAGCTATTCAGTTCAGTCGAATTGTCAGTTAAAAGTTTGTCTCCAGAGTGCTCGGTCAGATTGTGGGGGAGCATGTCTCTTTGTGTCTGTTCATAGACCCTTACAGATTTTTTCTCCCTGTCGTGCAGTCTGAACATCGAATAATAAATGATTTCTAATTGCTGAAGGAGAGTTTTTCTTGTTTTTGAGTTGTCAACACCCTGGTAACTTTCTTCCAACGGATCACCCCGATCGACAGAAGTTCCGGATGGATTGTGTCATTCCTTGTCTGAGGATCTTTCAGACACAGCAAGAGCACAGACAGGATGGATAAACGAAATATCCGAAAATGCATTTGGCACCATTACCAGGTTTCGACCAAGAAAATCTACGTCACAGCAAGACGTGGGAATCAACCCTAAAACCCCCCAGCGCCGCCATAAACAGGATTCGACCCTGAAAACCAACGGCCGAGCGACGGTACTACATTTGGTGCCGGACCAAGCTATAGTGTTAAAATTGGTACTCGGCCAAGCTTTGGTATTTTATTTGGTACTGTGCCCAAGATAAGGGCCCATATGGTGCAAAGTGTGTTCTCATACTGTGTGTGAATACGTAGGTGTGTATGTGCGTGTGCGCGCGCGCCCCCGCGTGTGTGTGTTTACCCAACCCTTTTGCTACAGGCACAATGTGATACAAAGTCGATTTTACGTGATGCACGGCTGATTTAAATTGAGCTTTCCTTCTCCAAGATTGGTTGCATAAACAAGACCCTTAAAATCGAGTTTTCCATACTATTTACCGATGGGAGAAAAACAGTTATATGAATGACTTTTTCAAAAGCATTAGCGCGACGTGAAACACAAACAACCGTGTCCAGTATTTAACTCAGATCACCGCCTCCATTTCCTGTGATGATAACCGTTACGTTAGGAGTGCCTTGAGGCCAGAAGTTTGAAACAGCTGGTAAAAATCATTGATGATAGTCTGATTGCTCAGTTTGGTAAACCAAACAGAAAGCAAAGTGACCTCCAAAAAGTTGCCAAGATTCGGCACAAAGTTGAAAACATGAGTCAACAATTAGACATCGAACCTGGAACTTAATCGTAAATGATCTAGGAGATTACCTTGTAACTCATTACCTTATTACAGTGACGTTCCAAAACGAGGCTAAGCTCTGATATGGCTCAGAGTTGCATGTTTGAGCTCTCTTTTGTGGATCAAACTCACTACTAAAAGGTAATTAATTTAGGAGATTACCTTGCTAATCAGGAATAATAAAAGGTAAGCTTTTGGTGGGATTCAAACTCATTTCCCCTTTGCTTCGAGGAAGCTTTATCTATACGCATCTGTTGCTCAAATATTATCTTACAGATGTTTAAACTCATCCGTTCTCGACGTCTCTTGGGACGATACCTATAGGGTTTCTTTTCAATATGTATCATGTTGGACTGGAAATTGATTTATTCTTAATATCGACGTTTATTCAATGCATAGCTCTAATGAATAACTTGCTCTGATGAGCTGTTTGTGCTGAATTATGCTTACATAAACACGTGCCGGAGGCATCACAGAAAATGGGATGCCGAGGTGATCCGGTATTTTTTTAGACACCCATGATTCGTTTGTGTCCCCAACAATAAAATAACCTTGAATGAAATCTAAGTAGACTGGAGGTCAAACGGATTGAATACACGGATTCACACACACACACACATATTTCAAAGGTTTTTCCTTTATATTATATATATATACATATGTAATATAAAGGAAAAACCTTTGAAATTACTCTTTTTTTTTTTTGTAATAATATTTTTCAGCAGACCCTATATTAAATTCTTGTCGATTTTGGCGATAGATTGATATGACCAAACTGAAATTGATTGATAGATCGATAGATAGATAATGACTAGATTAAGATAGATAGATAGATAGATAGATAGGCAGAATAAGATAGATAGATAGATAGATAGATAGATAGATAGATAGATAGATAAAAAAAATTCGTAAATATAGTCCAAAAGTGATGAAATTTATCAAGTAGGTAAGTCGACGTTGAAATGTTTTGGTATTAATGTACTATCATCAAGACTTTAGAAGGTGACATCAAGTGTTGAAGAAATAACGATGGATGTTTAATAAAATGAAAGAAATAATGAAGGAAATATGTATTTCCTGTATTTTATTAAACATCCATTGTTATTCCCTCAAAACTTGATGTCATCCCGATGATGGTATATTAATACCGAAACTAGTTAACTTCGTCTTTACTGATTAATAAATTTCATCACTTTTGGACTACTTTGTCAATTTTTCTACATACTGTCGGATTCTTTCCAATATTTGCTTTCATAGACAGGTAGATAATGACTATTCCTTTTCCAGTTCAAAATGGGAATAGTTCAGTTCCAAATGGAAAAATTATTAAAAGTATAAATATAAAAAAGCTGCAAAGAGACGATATGGGGGTCAAGTAGTGATGGTTGTTGACAATGCCCCATGTCACTCAAACGTTGATGAAGTTTTTAGTGAAGAAGAATTTCTAGGATGTGAAGTGCTTAGGTTGGGACCATACAGTCCAATGTTTAATCCGATTGAACAAGTATGGTCTTTAATCAACGCTTACATCAAGCAGGAATTGGCAGCTAAAATTGTGAGTATTCTTGCAATGGAGAGAAGAGATGACTTGTCAATTACTGAACAAAGGGCAAGAGCTTTGACTTCATTATTTGAGGAAGAATTGGGAAGGGTTACACCAGAAGTATACAATCGTTTCATAGCTGGAATTCAATCTAAAATTCCTGCAGCTGTAGCATTGGAAGATGTTGTGTTCTAATAAATGAATTGAAGAATTTTTTTAATATTATAAAATATTAACAATTTTATTGCTAAAATGATTCATAAAATATTTTTATATTTATACTTATAATAATTATTCCATTTTGAAATGAACTATTCCCATTTTGAAATGAACTACTCCCCATTTTGAACTGAACTACTCCCATTTTGACCTGAACTACTCCCATTTTGAACTGGAAAAGGTATAGACTAAGATAGATAGATAGATAGATAGATAGATAAGCAGAATAAGATAGATAGATAATGAACAGAATGAGATAGATAGATAGATAAGCAGAATAAGATAGATAGATAGATAGATAGATAGATTGATAGATCTTTTAGAAGAGATAGGAAACATTTTCTTTACTCTGCCACTTGCCTACTGATTTGGACTCGCAAAAAGCAACCATCTCTAAACCAAATTCTCATTTGCTACCAAATAACAAGTTATTTGTCTCTTTAAAAATGGCTACTCCTTTCTCCATTTGTAGGACTGGCACAAATGTCCATTGTCACGCCCAAAGATGCATTTAGCACATATCAATGCATTTGGCTGCTGCAGCCCATCCTAATGACACAACCACACAGTGCAAAACGAAGCAACAACGATGGCGTTCATAATAATAAACCAATGGACTTTCACGACTGCAGGGAAAATGGCGCCTGGAAAAGCGCCAACTCTTTTTCCCGCCTTTCTAAGTCATCGGAAAATTACTTGCTAGCGAGGCTAATTACAAAAGCATAAAAGTTGTGATTTTGAAAGTTGGACAGAATCCATCAGCGTTTACGGACAATAGGCAAACATTTCAGTGTGGGAATTTTCAAGACGAAACCACAAAGCAGTATCCACCCTTAATGTATATAGTTCAGTCTGCTGGTGCTGTATAATACGCCAATTGTATCTCTGTAGAAGGGTACGACTCCCGACCACTAACGTGTGTCATGGATATGGCACTAAACCATCTGGTAGTCGGGCTTCATTACTGGAGTTGTGGGGAATGTGGAGTACCCCTTCACAGCCATTACTCCCAGATCCACTCTAACCCGGATTGGTAGAACATGGTCTTATCTATAGGTCAAATAGAACTGTTAAACAATTTAACTGCGTGCAAACAAATGACATGTTTAACTAAATTCTTTATGTTAAATAACAATATTTAAAACCATTTAACAGCGTAGAAACAAATAGTTAAAATTTAAGTTATTAATGGGAGATAGGAATACTTGAAACTATTTAACTGTGTGTAAACGAATTATTACTACTAAACTGAACTATGCGTGTTAAATTACAATACATGAAACTAATTCACTGCATTCAAAAAATGAACTCAAGCTCGTTTAAAAATATTATCAACAAAATATGCTTAGAAATCATATATATTTAATCGGTGTATTAGCAGTATTTGACATTAAGTTACTCGCAAGAACGTTAGTATATACAGACTTCAACAATTTGATGTAACAAATGCCAGCAAACCTAAATTAAGTAGATGGTAAGAATGTAAACAGGTTAAAGAGGGTGACTGTAGAAGAAATAAGTAATTTGTTAATAAGTAAGATACGAAATAGATATCTGAGTCTGACAAAGAAATAATAAATAAATAATGATTCTGCAAAATTTAAAGAGGCATAGACGTCAGCCACTTGAAAACTGTTTCTCTTTTGAAGAATATATATATATATATATATCATCATGTCGTGCTGGTAGCACGGATATCCCTGACCCTCTCTCACCAATTTTCCATATCGTTCATTGCCTCAGGCAGGTCTTCTGGACAACATCCCGTATCCTCACATAGTTGCTGAATGTATATTCGTGCCGGTCGTCCTGCTTTTGCACGGACATGTGTGGGGGTCCACAAGAGTACATCACTTATGAGATCGTCCCTACTTCTCCGGCAGTGTCCTGCATGTCTGGTTCGTCTAACTTGAATAGTTTTCGTGATAGGAGGCAGGTGGCCGTACAGTTGGTGTCTTGTGGGGTGTTGCCGCCTGGACTTGTTTAAGATTGCTCGCAGCATTCTTGAGTAATTGCCGTCTAGCTTCTTCTCCAGCCGTTTTGTTAGAGTCCATGTAGTGCATCCATATAGCAGTATCGATGCGACCACTGCCTGGAAGAAACTGTGTTTCATTTTATCGGTTAGGTCTGATTTCCATATAATCGATAGCCTATTGATAGCTGTCCATGCTTTCGTTAACCTCGTGTCGATGTCCTTTTCGGTTGATGCGATATATATATATATATATATATATATATATATATATATATATATATATATTATACTGTCATCTTTGTCTCTCTCTCACTCTATCTCTATATTTGTCTTGTCTTTATGATCATCAGATCAAGAGTGGAAGGAGGATTGAATAGCTGTGAAACTGACAATCATCAACCACCATCGATTGTGTCTAAACTAACTGCGCCATATATATATATATATATATAAACATATATTATCATCATCATCATCTCATCGTGCCGCCAGCACTGATATCCCTGACCCTCTCTCTCACCTCTCCTCCCTATCGTTCATCGCTTCTGGCAGGTCCTCAGGCCTACATCCCGTATCCTCACAGAGCTGCTGTATGTAGGTTCGAGCTGGTCTCCCTGTTTTTGCTCGGCCATGTGACGGGTCCATAGGAATATATCACTTATGAGCTCGTCCCTGCTTCTCCAGCAGTGTCCTGCATGTCTGGTTCGTCTAACTTGGATAGTTTTCGTGATGGGAGGTAGGTGGCTGTATAGTTGGTGCTTTATGGGGTGTTGCCTTTAGGACTTGTTCAATATTGCTCGCAGCATTCTTGTGTAGTTGCCGTCGGAAAAATCTATATATCTTAATACTAAATTTATTTTAAAGATCGTGAGATGAATACAAGTTAACTTTTCACTCTACAATTATATGAAATGCTTAAAGTTGTGGTCATAAACTTTAAGTTGCTTATGTGTACGGCCAACAATCGCTTGGAAAAAAGTGTCCAGAATAATAGTTGCACAGGCATTTTCTATTTTTTATCTTAATTCTAACAAAAAAAGTTCTTGGTTTAATGATATATCAACAACCATAGATTATGTTATGCCAAAGTTATTCTTGGAGAAGAAAAATAGAGGTACCCGTAGTTTGGTGAGGTCACACCCTCCCCAAGCATATTAGTCCTAAAATTGAACGTAATAGCGGAGCCGGAATTCGAACTCACGTATATCGTAATCCCAGGATTGTTATTAAGCCATAACGCTACAGGAACCTCTGTTTAAGAAGATACAGAAGATTTTGAATAGAAATGAAAAAATATTTTAAAAAAGACGATATTTAAGATAAATATAGAAAAGAAATAGTATCATTTCCCTTGTATTAAAATGTATAAGAATTTTTCACTGAAATAAAAATATCTATTTCTTTAACTTTGTGTTTTAAAACTAACGTGTAGGTTTTCTGATAAAAAAAAAAAATCCGGTTCCAGCAGAATTAGCAGATGTTCGTTTGTCGAGAATAATAATCTATAAAATGGAAAGACATCCGAAAAGCCTCGTTTTAAAAGCAACAAAATGAAAATAAAATGTACAAGAATCCATAGCAAGCACAAAATAAATAAATAAATAAATAGAAATAAAAAAAAATTAAAAAAGGCAATCTCATCCATTCGGGAATTTTTATCGGCTTTTAATGGTACGAAACTAATTCTGGTATTTGGCGATTTTGACAAAATAATCTTTGGTCAATCACGTGATGAAGTGGAAAAATATCCGTCGGCAGGCTGAAGTGACGTGCTAAGCTGTTTCGCTAGAAATTGATAATATTCAAAAAAGTTGCTTTTGCGATCGATATGAACTTTTTTTTTCTTTCAACTAAAATCGTCTTAAAATATTATTCCACCATTTTTCATTAATACCTTCACCTATATATATATATATATATATATATACCAAAAAGAAATGCAAATAAGTAATGGTTTGGCATAAGAAAGAGAAAATGCTCGATATTATCACAGACCAGATATAAAACCTAACAAGATATTATAATTAGGAACACTAAGATTCTATAACTTGAAATTTCATATGGTGTGCACAACCATCAGACGGAATCTTTTCTTATAACAGCTCAAAACAATGCCATAAGAACCACTCGTAACAAAGCAAGAATTGATAAGATAAAATTGCAGATGTGGATTATGCGGTGATAGAGAAGATACGATTAAACACATAATAAGCGAATGCGGCAAATTGATAAAAAAAGAGTATAAGACTAGACATGACTGGGTGGAGGAGGTGATTCACTGGGAAATTTGCAAGAAATTGAAATTTGACCATACGAACAAATGGTATATAAACGGATCACCTAAACTTGGCCAGACCTTATAATAATCAAGAAAAAAAAAGAGAAATAGCAGAATTGTGGACTTTTCTGTCCCGGCTGACCACAGAGTCAAATTTAGAGAAAATGAAAAGGGGGATGATTACCTCGAGTTTGCCAGAGAATTTTTAAAAAACTGTGGAACGTAAAAGTGATGGTGATACGAATTAGAAACGGTGCTCTTGGTACAATTACCAAAGCATTGATACTGGGGCTGGAGAACTTGGAAATAAGAGGACAAGTGGAGACCATCCAAACCACTGCATTATTAAGATCGGTCGGAATACTGAGGAGAGTCCTGGAGATTAGAGGAGACTTGCAGTCGCTCAGACTCAAATGAGAAACCATCGGCTAACGCTGGCGTGGAATATTCGAAAATGAGTAAATAATAATCCCGGCCAGAAGACCAGACCTCATAATAATCAACAAAAGAAAGAGAATCTGCAAAATTGTTGACTTTGCTGTCCCAACGGACCACAGAATAAATCTGAAGGAAAATGAAAAGAAGGATAAGTACATCGACCTTGCTAGAGAACTGAAAAAGCTGTGGAACATGAAAGTAACGATTGTGCCAATTGTGATTGGTGCGTTAGGCACAGTAACTAAAGGATTGTTAAAGGGCCTGGAGGACTTGGAAGTTAGCGGATAGATAGAGACTATCCAAACGACAGCATTGCTGAGGACGGCCAAAATACTGAGACGAGTCCTGGGGACTTGAGGAGACTTGCTGTCACTCAAACTCCCGTGAAAAACCATCAGCTAATACTGATGTGAAAAACTCTAGAGGAGTAAATAATAATAATAATAATAATAATAATAATAATAATAATAAATACTTTGACAGAGAATTAAGACTATGGAACATGAAGGTGACGATGATCCGAATGGTAATTGGAGCGCTAGGAACAATCCCCAAAGGATTGGTAAAGGGACTTGAAGACTCGGAAATAAGAGGACAAGTGAAGACCATTCAGACTACAGCATATTTAAAATCATCCAGAATACCGAGAAAAGTCCTGGAGATTTTAGGAAACTTGCTGTCACTCAAACTCCAGTGGACCAATAATATCTTTTGACCGATGGTCTGGAAAAGGCATGAATTCATTTATCCCTCCCGCAATGGGTTAAATAGTACCACTTCTGTCCTTTTACAAGGATAGCTTTAGTATTAAATAATCCACGAAGGTTGCTATGTCATTAAACAAATAAACGAAAGCAAACTTATATATATATATATATATATATATATATATATATATATATATATATAGGGGGTGCATAATGCTGAAACAACTTATATTTAATGTATTCATCTTTCAGATATGTAGATGTCATTTACTGAAAGAGAAATGGAATTTAAATGATAAACATAGAATTATGAGTTGTTTATACACATGCAAGTAAAGTTGGCGACCTTAGTCAAGGGTGACCCGAAGGTTCCCTTTTCAAATAGCTACTACTCCGAGGTGTAGGGGAGGGCGCTACTTCATTCCCAAGATTGTTCCACTCTCCCCTTGATCCTTAGCTTATAATGCTGAGTGTTAAGCAAGGTGACATCAAGTACCATTTTTTTAGTCTTTGGTATGACTCGACCTGGAGTTGAACCCCCATCTCCAGGACCATTGGTGAACACTCTACTCGCTCGGTCATTGGCCTAAAACTGGGCCATTCAAGTTATTAGTTTATGAAATTATATCGATTTTTAAACCCCCAATACGTCTCAAATGGTATCAGATATTGTGAAACACTGTAAAACTCTCAAGATAGTGAGCTCATTAAATAGACACATAAATAAATTTGAATCCAAGATATGTTTTCTTCTCTGTATCTGTTTTTCGGCTGTATAGCAGTGCGTATGAATACTTAGTGTATGTGGGCAATGGGGCTCGGCGTGTGTCTTTGTGTGTATAGGTGTGGCGAGATTGAAAACAAACGTGTAACATTATTCTGTGTGTTCAATTATGTTGAAGGTAGAAAAGATCCATTGCAACCACGAGAAATCAATTTCCTCCCAAGATTTTCGGTTTCTCGTGCTGCCCTGTTAATTGTGCTCATTTGAATAGCTCTAAAAATTGAGTTGCAGTCACTTGCATCAGCTGTGCTTTGTTTCATTTTTTGTTCTCACTCAAAGAGAAAAAAAACTTTAAAAAATCCTTCTCCTCAAAAAAAGGTTTATAAAGAAATATGTTCATAACGAAATCTGATGAATGAGCCTGAAAGAAATAGATAAAGAAAGAAAGAAAGAAATTGTGATGAAATATATTCATGAAAAAATTTATTGAATGAATATATTAGAAAGAAAGAAAAAAAGAAAGAAAGAAAGAAAGGAAGGAATTGTGATGAAATATATAGATGAAAAAAATTATTGAATGAATATATTAGAAAGAAAGAAAGAAAGAAAAAAAGAAAGAAAGAAATTGTGATGAAATGTATACATGAAAGAATTTATTGAATGAATGAACAAGAAAGAAAGAAAGAAAGAAAGAAAGAAAGAAAGAAAGAAAGAAAGAAAGAAAGAAAGAAATCGTAACGAATTATATACATGAAAAAATATTGAATGAATATACTAGAAGAAAGAAAGAAAGAAAGAAAGATACTGAAATCACCGAGAAACTTATATGTAAAAACATTTAATGAATGAGAAAGAAAGAAAGAAAGAAAGAAAGAAAGAAAGAAAGAAAGGA
Source organism: Sepioteuthis lessoniana (assembly GCA_963585895.1). Classification (NCBI taxonomy): domain Eukaryota; kingdom Metazoa; phylum Mollusca; class Cephalopoda; order Myopsida; family Loliginidae; genus Sepioteuthis; species Sepioteuthis lessoniana. The sequence goes on from OY757934.1 coordinate 61,569,653, forward strand.
ATTGTGATGAAATATATAGATGAAAAAAATTATTGAAGGAATATATTAGAAAGAAAGAAAGAAAGAAATTGTGATGAAATGTATACATGAAAGAATTTATTGAATGAATGAACTAGAAAGAAAGAAAGAAATCGTGACGAATTATATACATGAAAAAATATTGAATGAATATACTAGAAGAAAGAAAGAAAGATACTGAAATCACCGAGAAACTTATACGTAAAAACATTTAATGAATGAGAAAGAAAGAAAGAAAGAAAGAAAGAAAGAAAGAAATTTGTGAAGAAATATAAACAAGAATGCATTTACTGAATGAGTATACCAGAAAAAAGAAACAGAATAATTGATCTAATAAATGAATATGCATGAAAAATGTAAAAAAAAAACCCAGGATTTTAATAATGACAAAAAAAAACAAAGGTTGGAAGCGGAGAGAGTCTGCTGAAGTCAAAATCCAAAAAGAAGGAGAAATGTTGTGTTCATTTGTCGTAATCCCTCGGATTTGGTGTTCCTTTATTTCTTTCACTCCTTTTTTAACTCCAAAAAGAAAAGATTACAAAAATTATAACGCTATC
>OY757934.1:61572727-61700227 GCA_963585895.1 Sepioteuthis lessoniana
TTTTTATTCATTTTTTGTTTATTCATTCTTTTTTTCTTTGTTTTTTCTAGATTTGTTTCTGTAGATTTTCATTCATTAATCTTTTTTTAATTTTTTTCTATCTATTTTCTTCCTTTCTCATTCTTCTTTCTTTCTTTACCTTTTTTGAACGACTTTTTGTCTAGATTGATTTCTTTTCAGAGACGTATATATATATATATATATATATATATATATATATATATATATATATATATATCTTTTCTCTTTCTTTCAATATCATTTTCTTTTATCATTGTTATAATCCGTCCATATTTTACTTCTTTAGGTCTTACCATCCTATCATCGTTTTTTCTTCATGAATCTTTGTCTTTTCTTTCAAAATATTTTAATTGTCATTTATTTTCAAGGTTTTGTTTTTGCTTTTTTTTATTGTTTCTTCGTTTTTTTTTGTGTTGATCTCTCTCTCTCTCTCTCTCTCTCTCTCTCTCTCTCTCTCTCTCTCTCTCTCTCTCTCTCTCTCTTTGTTTTTCTCTTTTCTCATTATCCCTTTCTGTTTCATCAGCACTTTCTTTTTTTACCTTCTTCTTGTTTCTTTATTTTCCCCTTTAAAACCCCACATTATTCTTTTTCCTTTCTTCTGAACCTTAATCTTCATTCTTTGATTACTTCTATCAATATAACTATTATTCGTTCGTTCATTGCTTTTTAATTCAGTAGACCTCTTTTGTATTTGTTGGGGGTGCGTTGCTCTTTAGCTGTATAAAAGATGAATATCTGCCATTTTTCTTCTTTAGAGTGGTGAATTTGTCCGAAACGGTAGCGCCGAATATTAATTTGATATACTCGTTTCCGTTCATTCAACTGTACAGACGAACACATGATCCAACCAAGTGTGACAGTTATGAAGAAAGAAAGAAAGAAAGAAAGAAAGAAAGAAAGAAAGAAAGAAAGAAAGAAAGAATCAGAGACTGTAGAAAAAGAAAGGATAGCTGAAAGAGAAGAACCAAATGGAGAACCAAATAGAAACTGAAGAAAAATAAGCAGACAAAGAAAGAAAGAAAGAAAGAAAGAAAGAAAGAAAGAAACGGCAGTGTGATATTAAGAAAAAAAGAAAGAAAGAAAGAAAGAGAGAGAGAGAGAGAAAGAAACGGCAGTGTGATATCATGAAAGAAAGAAAGAAAGAATCAGAGACTTTAAAAAAAAGAATGGGTAGCTGGAAGAGAACCAAATGGAGAACCAAGAAGAAACTGAAGAAAAATAAGCAGACAGGGAAACAAACAAACAAACAAACAAACAAACAAACAAACGGCAGTGTGATATTAAGAAAGAAACAAACAAAGAAAGAAAGAAAGAAAGAGAGAAAGAAACGGCAGTGTGATATCATGAAAGAAAGAAAGAAAGAAAGAAAGAATTATATGGGTAGCAGAAAAGAAATAATTATTTTTCAAAGATATATCTCCTTTCGACAGAATTTAGAATACAATGACTTTATGCCATGATAAAGAGGAATAATACCTCCTCCCATAAAAGGTGTGTCCTGGGAATGACACTAAACTGCATCTGATGGTGAGGCTTGAGTTCCGGAGATCTGGAGAGTGTAGAGTATTCTTTTATTATCATTATTCTCAGGTCCTCTCTCACCCGAAGGACTAGAACTTTTTAGGGTCTCATCTTTAAACCAAAAAGAGATATTTAAAAATTATTTGTATTAGATTGGAATCATACCATAAAACGGTGTAAATTATTTCTTTTAAGAATCATTATATGAAACAATATTTATTTAGGGTTTCTTTATTTGTTTATTTTCTTTTTTTCTTTGTTTTTTTTTAATTTCTTTTACCTTTTTATTTTCTTGTTCATTAATTTTCTTTTTTCCTTTGTTTTTTTTTTATTTCTTTTACCTTTTTATTTCCTTGTTCATTAATTTTCTATTTTTTTCTTTGAGAATGGCCACGTTGAGTAAGAAAATGCTACTGACGACTTTCAGGGCAAGGTTTGACCAATTTACAAAGATATCAGTGGCTAAAACAATCTACAATGAATAGGTCAATTAATGAGATCAGAGCCATTGCGATGTCAAATAGAAAGGCCCAGTAAGAAGTCTGTCAAGTTTTAGGGGCTTGGAAAACAACTAATGTCGTAAAGGAAAAAATGCTGTTCGTAAGGGGCTTGTTACGCCGCCATATGCCCAGCGGGTTTAAAAAAAGAAACCAAACCGTAAGTTTAAAAAAAAACGGGCCTTCTTTTGATCACGCCTCATCAGAGAAAAACCGTGATAATCAATCAATAAAAGGAGAAATATATCACGGTAGCTGACTTCAAAGAAAGATATAAAAAAGGTGTTTCTTTAGAACTTACAATGTATGCTATATATTAATAAAGTTGGTGACCGTAGTCAAGAGCAACCCGAAGGCTCGCTTTTCATAAGCTACTACACCGAGGTGTCGAGAAGGACACAACTTCTTTCCATAGACTGCTCTAATTTACCCGTGATTCTTACATTATAGTGCAGAGTTTTAAGTAAGGAGGCATCAAGTACAATATTTTAGTCTTTGGTACGACTCGACTTGGGATTGGACCTTGGCTTCCGGGCCATTAGTGAACACTCTACCCACTAGATTAAAATAACCTACATAGGTTGATATGCCGTAAAACATAAACAACCAACCATCCAATCGACATCAACCAGTCTGACAAGTGTTGAAATCGAGATCAGCTTTAGACCCCAGGTCTCAGTGAATGGTTTCAAACAGGTTACCAAAACGGTTAGAGTAAGTTAGTTGCTTAGTGAGCTATTCTCAAAGCGAGAGATTGAACGCCCCATCTTGCTTTCACTGATTCCCCGTTTACGCCGAGCGAGCAATGAAGGGTAAAGTGTACAACAAATAAAAGATAAAATGGGCACATGATATGGTTGTCGCATTAATCAACAACGAAAAAGAACAAAGATGACGACACGAAGGTAAGATCAGAGCGAACGAGGTGATCGACTAAAGAAAAGACGAAATGAAGAACAAAGTAAAGAGTGGTAGGGAGATGAGAGCTGACAGATCGTCGTGTAAGAATTATACACGCATAAATATGACATAGATCAACCAAGCAAGGCCTATATAATGTAGAATGAACTACCGTAGATCAAAAACTATACTACTCAAACATGAAACGATCAGTCATATTAAATATTTAAAAAAATGCCATTGACTCCATTTCTGTTCATAATCAGCCAAAATTACGCACTGAACGAACGTCAATAAATCTAATGAAAGATTTACGCTGTCATTGCATTGAAAATGTTTATTTTCAACATCCTGTCTAGCACCGATTTCCTAACGGAACATTTGTTATGAGAGGCTGACTGCCGTCCAATGTATCTAAGGTGCACCTGCCAGACCGTTCTTAAATGCGACATACATTTCAATTCAAATTTTTTAGCTAACAAACAATTTATTACTACAAATAAAATAATTAACTAATATAATCAATTACCACCCTTATTTATATCACATTTATTTTGTTATGTTCGAAACGATTCCTCGTCGCCACTTTTATAATGTTCCGTGAGGGGATGTAATTTTTTTGACACCTATAATCTCTTCACTCTCATACAAACGCGAATATTGAGCATGGAATGCGAACGCAATATTAACTTGCAATGCTACATTTCACCGCATTACTTCGTCAGACCTCTATCTGACCGATTTATATATCCACCGCTTCTAGTCACGCGACCCCAGCAGCACAAACCATTTCAACAATTGTATTTGTTGGCCAGAGATCTGTTTTCAAACCACACGGGTCGGTATCTGTAAATTCTTCTACATAACAATTTACGTATGAAGATTATTTAGTCCAATAGTACCGGACATTGGCCTAACGGTTAGAGTGTTCGCCAATGGCCCGGAAGACCTGGTTTCAATCCCAGGTCGAGTCATACCAAAGACTCAAAAAATGGTTCTTGATGCCTCCTTGCTTAACACTCAGCATTATAAGGTACGAATCAAGGGTAAAGTGAAGCAATCCAGGGAAGGAGTAGCGCCCTCCCCTACACCTTGATGTAGTAGCTATCGAAAAGGGAGCCTTCGGGTCACCCTCGACTAAGGGAGACAACTTTACTTTTACTTACCGTTCCTTCACGATCATTTGGAAGCCAACTTCAGGCATTTTACCAGTAGATTCTGTGTGATTAAGTAGTGCATCCATACAGCAGTATCGATACGACCGCTGCCTGGAAGAAACTACATTTCATTTTATCGGTCAGGTCTGATTTCCATATGATCGATAGACTATCGATAGCTGTCCCTGCCTTCGTTAGCCGCGTGTCGATGACCTCTTCGGTTGATGAGACGCTGCTTCCCAGGTAGGTGAATTTGTGTACTAGTTTCAGAGGGGTTCCGTCTAGTGCGGTGATGTCACCTGTTTGATTATAGCACATATATTCCGTTTAGTGAGCATTGACATTGAGGCCAATGCTTGCGGCGGCTCGTTCCAAACTATGCAGTAGTGTTTCAGCTTGGTTGGGTGTATTTGCCAGTATCGCTATGTCATCGGCGTAGTCGGTGTCGGTAATTGTTTTTGCGGGGTGCCTTCTACTTCTTTTCTTTGTCAATAATACCTGATTATATTCATTTTAGTTGTCAAAATTTCTGAGACGAAGCTTGGTAATTTTTATCATTGAGGGTTTTTGGACTATTGTCTTCATCTTTACTGTTATTTCCACAACGTTTCGGCCGATATGTCCTTCTTCGACAAACACCTGAAGAAGGCCGGAGGACACATCGGCCGAAACGTTGTGGAAATAACAATAGAGATGAAGACAATAGTCCGTAAACCCTTAATGATAGAAAATATTCGTTTTAATTCGATTATGTTAAATTTGAAATTATAAAAATCTGATATCTTTCGTTTAGAAGAAAATTAACGTTATATAAATAAAACATACTGAATCACCCCCCACCGAAATCTAATCATTATTTTCGTTTTCCACATAATTCCTATTTCTGCGCCTCTTAATTGATCTTATCGTCATGTTTGCTTGCTTGGTTGTTTTGTTTTACGGCTCATCAACCATTTTCGAGTCATTTAACGCCAAATTAAGTTAGTTTGATAAAAGTTTGCACATTTCAAGATCTTCCTATTTTCACATATGCGTAAGTACAGTGTTTGTTTACACGCATTTAAATGTTAAATCAGTGGGGTGTCCTCGTGGTGTAATGGTTAAAGCGATGGACTACGGAATCGTAGTACGCGAGTTCGTACTCCAGGCGCGCTATTACGTTCACTTTCGGGCAAATACCCTTGGGAAAGGTATGAACCCCCTTATCCTCCCAGCTAAATAGTACCACTACTGTTCTTCTCGGAGAATGGCTTTGGCATTAAATAACCTAAAAAGAGTTGATATGCTATTAAACCAAACCTGTCAAATTTGAAACATTTCGGTTTAGTATAAGTTCACAGTTTGTTTGTTTTTTTTTAAATTAAATGTAAAAACAGTTAATTTCAAACAATTTTGTTTAGCGTAATTACACAGTTTAGTTCTATTTGACCCCATTAGGTGCTACCACTCTCGGCCAGAGTGAACCTCAGAACGATGGCAATGAAGGGGTACTCCTCATTTATCAAAGCTCCAAAGTTACTGGAGCCTCACCATCAGATTGTTTAGCGTCATATCTCGAACACTCGTTGGGGGAGTTTTACACCTAATCAGAGATGCGGTCAATCTTAACGTTTTATTGGATTATCATTCTTTTCGTTCCCCCTATAATTTCGATCACTTTCCTCTTAAAGTTCCTATAGTTTGCACTTTATCGTTCCTATCGTTGCCTCTTATCGTTCTTATAATTGTGCCCTCTTATCATTGCCCCTATGGTTGTTCTTATCTTTACGCCCCATTATTGTCCTCATCATGTCCCCCATTATCGTTTCTATTGTCTTATTCTTATCGTTCATATCTTTTTCCCTCTTATTTTTCTATCACTGCTCCCTCTTATCATTTCGCCCTTATCATTCCTACTACTGCCCTTTAATTGATCCTATCATCGCCCTGTTATTTTTCTGAGTCGTTGGACCCCATTATTGTTTCGATCATTGTTACCCCCACATTCTTCTTTTTGCTTCCCTTTATCGTTCCTATCATTTCTGACCCACGTTACTCCTCTCGTGGTCCCCTTTTATCATTCTTAGATTTTTACGATTTCTACTGTTCTCCCGTCCATTTTCTTCCTTTGTCCCCTTTTATCATTCTTATTGTTTAGCCCCATAATCGTTTCTACTGTTGCGCCCCATTCTTACTTTTGCTACCCGCTTATCGCTCTTATCATATTTACCAACCCCTCCGCTCAGGCAGGATATGACACAAGGTCATTTTTTTAAGCAGAGTTTCACAGGTTTCAATTCAGAGTATTCCTTCTCCTAGACTAGTTGCCTCACCAAGGCTGAAGAAACCAGTCTGTCCTACTATTTACCCATAGCTGGAGGGAGAATAATTGGATTCATACCTTTCCCAAGGGTATTAGTGCTATTTGAAATGCAATCAGCCTCGTCAAGGATTTGAACTCGTTTCGCCGTGTCCAATTCCTATGACGATAACCATTACACCACGATGCCCCCTTATAATCATCCTTATAACTGCGTTCTATTATCATTTCTATTGTTGTCCGCCTCATATTCTTCCTTTCGTTGCCTCCTTATCATTCTTATCGTTACACCCTATAATCATTCTTATCACTTCACCCTATTAATCGTTTCTACTATTGTCCCCCAATATTCTTCCTTTTGCTGTCCCCTTATCGTTCTTATCGTTACCCCCTATAATTATTCTAATCGCTTCACCTAATTAATTGTTTCTACTATAGTCCCCCTATATTCTTCCTTTTGCTTCTTATTTATAGTTTTCATCGTTTCGTACCTTCCCTTATCATTTTGAATTTGAGATACAATCGTGTTCGGTTATTTTTGTTCCAAATTGGTATAAACAAATTTTCACCCCCAAAATATCCACCTGCTGAGACACAGAGTTGAGTAGAAAAATAAAATGACCTCAGAAAACTGTGCATTTCAGTTACTAAAATTGCCTTGAATCTGCATTTGACAAGTCACTAACGAGCTACGTCACTAAGCAAATCGCGGTAATGAAACTGTCACGAACAGAATGATATTGGGTAATGAGGGAGGAATATTTAACTTTCAAAGTATCCCATGATACATGGGCATGATCTGGTACAGCTTAAGACGACACCAAGAGGGACACAGTTCGATATCAAGCGGGGGCGATCAAGACTTTTCCTAGTCAAGTACAAGATGCGCCTGTTATGGAAGAATACCATTTGCATGGAAAATGTGAAGAAATATTGTGTTAAATTTACCCTTTTCGAGACTATGAAGAGTTAGCTTGCATACTTTTGGGTTCTGAGAAACTGCTCCCGTCCTTTAGGGGTTGACGGATTATTGATAAATCACTTTTAATTAATTTTCAGTAATCCATTTAATTAATTACTTTTAGTTCATCATCATCATCATCATGTCGTGTCGCTAGCATGGTTATATCCTGACCCTCTCTCGCCACTTCTCCCTATCGTTCATCGCCTGCGGCAGGTCTTCAGGGCTACATCCCGTATCCCCACATAGCTGCTGTATGTATGTTCGAGCTGGTCGTCCTGCTTTTGCTCGCCCATATGTGGGGGTCCATAGGAGTACATCACTTATGAGCTCGTCCCTGCTTCTCCAGCAGTGTCCATGTCCCGTGCATTTCTGGTTCGTCTAACTTGGATAGTTTTCGTGATGGGAGGTAGGTGGCTGTATAGTTAGTGCCTTGTGGGGTGTTGCCGCCAGGATTTGTTCAATATTGCTCCCAACATTCTTGGGTAATTGCCGTCTAGCTTCTTCTCCAGCCGTTTTGTAAGCGTCCAAGTAGTGCATCCATACAGCAGTATCGACACGACCGCTGCCTGGAAGAAACTGCGTTTCATTTATCGGTCAGGTCTGACTTCCATATGATCGATAGCGTATCGATTGCTGCCCATGCCTTTAGATTATATATTTAATTCCTTGAAATTAAATAGATAATCTAATATATATATATATATATATATATATATATATATATATATATATAGGACTTATTCAATATTGCTCGCAACATTCTTGTATAATTGCCGTCCAGCTTCTTCTCCAGCCGTTTAGTTAGCGTCCAAGTAGTGTATAATCTCTTTTAATTAATCCCTTTTAATTAATCTTTTTTAATTAATCTCTTTTCAACAATCACTTTTGATTAATTTCTTTTAATTTATCTCTTTTAATTAATCTCTTTTAATTAATCTCTTTAATTAATCTCTTTAATTATTCTCTTTTAATTAATCTCTTTTAATTAATCTCTTTTAATTAATCTCTTTTGATTAATCTCTTTTAATTAATCTCTTTTAATTAATCTCTTCTAATTATAATCTTTTAATTAATCTCTTTCCTACAGGTTTGAAGAAGAAAACATTCGATATAAAACGTGACTTTTTTTTTTGGTTATCTTGCTCTCCAAATATGGAGAAAAGTGAAAACCTCTTCGTTTTCTCAACTTTCTTCAAGAATATTCAAGTCATCGATTTTAACGACACATCAACCTATATAGGGTAATTTGATACCTAGAGGTTAGGGAATGACTAATAATTTAATAATTTATATAAAATTTTTGGTGAAAACAGTTATTTAACCAATTGATAATACCCTAACAGATACTACTCGTTGGTGGCAAAGTGAACTCGGATGAACTGGCAATGAAGAGATATTCCACCCTCGTCCCAGATATGAATTAGATAGTACCACCACTCTTCTTCTGTTTGTCGCTTTGGTATTAAATAACCCACGAAGGTTGATATACCATTCATCAAAGTAACCAAACCAAAATCATTTGGATCATTACTTAATACAGATGTAACTTAGAGATAGAAATTGAATTCCTTTTAAAAATTCCAAAAAATCTAATTATGTCACCATCAAAATTGATAATAATCAAAGAAATAGCTAGTGTAGATTATGTGATGTCAGAGATGAAACAGTTAATAATATAATGAGCGAATGAAGAAAACTGGTTAAATAGGAATAAAAGCGTAGGCAGGCATGAATGGGTGGGAAAGGTGACCCACTGGGAATTGAGCAAGTGATGGAAACTTCTGTTTCTTACTGTTATTAATATTCGTTTAGTGGAGCGCATGATAAACAGCGTAATATGCAGACAAAGTAGTCACCACTAGTAGCGGTTACTTTCTTCACGCCGCTGGTGAGTATTGTATTTTGTTAATGTTATAAAGATTCTCATTTCATTTCCTACTTCCTATTTGGTTATTTCTCATTCAGTAACCATTTGTTTGCTTACAACAAGGGCCTTCCAGCAACTTTCTTCACGAACATTCAAGTCATCGATTTTAACGACAGGTTGGTTGGGTTTTATGGCTTATCAACCTTTGTAGGTTATTTAACGCCAAATCCATTTTTATGTAAATAATCAGTTCTACTTCAAACAATTCAGTTTAGCTTAAGTACACAGTTTAATTGTCAAAAACATCTCTATTTCAAACTATTCAGTTCATTCAAACAGTTCTAATTCAGCTAATTCTATATAAACAGAACAAAATAGACGGATAGACAAAGATCTGCATCCTCCCTTTCCCCAAGAAGAGTGACTTCAAAATAGCCAAGAACTACCAAGATCTAACCCTTACTTCCAAAGCGGCCAAAATGTGCAATGCTCTGCTACTCAACTACTTTGAAACTGATATTGAGAAAATTCTCAGGAAGAACCAAAATGGCTTTCGGAGAAATCGATCCACATCACAAATTTTGACAATCTATCGAGTTTTAGAAGGTGTTCGTGCGAAAAACCTCGAATCGACACTATTATTTGTAGATTTCTCCAAGGTATTTGACTCTATACTAAACGGGAAGATGGAGCAAATATTCATAGCCTATGGTCTCCCAAAAGAAACCGTCGCTGCCATGATGATGTTCTATAAAAACACACAAGTAAAAGTTCGCTCACCGGATGGAGGCACATACTTCTTTGACATTGCCGCGTGTGCGTTGCAAGGGGACACATTAGCCCCATACCAGTTTATTCTGGCCAGATTACATGCTATGAACGTCGATAGAGTTAATGAAAGAAAATGGCTTTACACTGGCAAACGCAAGATTTGGCGTTACCCAACACACTATTACGGACACAGACCACGTTGATGACATAGTGCTCCTGGTAAATACACCCGGCCAGGCCGAATATCTGCTGCATAGTCTGGAACGGGCAGCTGGTTGCATAGGCATCCATTTGAACGCAGACAAAGGAGAATTCAAGTGCTTTAGTCAAACAGGTGACATCTCCAAACTAAACAGTGGTTCTCTGAAACTAGTGGACAAGCACACCCACATCGGAAGCAGCGTCTTATCTTTCGAAAATGACATCAATACGCCACTAGTAAAGACATGGTCAGTTTTGGATAGATAATCGATCATATGGAAGTCAGACATATCCCAAAAAAAATAAAACGCATTTTTTTAACAAATCCTGAGAACAACACCCAACAAAGCAGCATCTGTACGTTCACCTACCATTCATCGCGAAAACAATCCAAATTAGGCGAACAAGACAAGCGGGTCACTGCTAGAGAAGTAAGGACGAACTTATAAGCAATGTACTTCTATGGACCCCTTCACACGGACGAACAAGTTTTGGGCGACCAGTTAGAACTTATGAACAACTCTGTACGAATACACGATGTAGCCAGAAAGACCTGTCGGTAACGATGGACGATAGAGACGAATGGCGAAAGAGGGTTAGGGAAATCCGTACTAGCGGCCTGAGATGATAATGATGATGAAGAAACAAGAGAAATAAGATGAAATAAATATGAATGAAAATAAATTTGATAACTGACAATGATTGATCGGGGGAAAAAGTCGAATCGTCTAACATCTAATAGAATGTTTTTGGCACCATTTTATGGGAAAGTGATTTAACCCTATAGTGTACCACATCTAGGAATCATTGTCAGTTATCTAGAAAGGCACGTGGAAATTAAATTTGATCCCTTCATTTCCAAACAAGGCTTTACTCAGGCACTTAAGAATATTGTACACTTTAAAATGTGATAGATTCAACACAATCGGATTCTGAATGATTCGTTTTTACAATCGCATTTATTAAATACCCTGTTTCTCTTGAGGAAAACAGGTCAAAGCTGATTCAAAGCACGAAGCAAGCCTCTTTCAGAATATTTCTCCTATCTGAAAATATTCTGTGAGATCCATGCCAAGTGATGACTTAACGAAGAGAGTGATTATTATTTCGAGTGACCTCGATATGAAATCAAACTGTATCATGTAGTTTGGCTGTAGTTCTGAAGATGTAGGGAATATTGATCAACACATTCATTGTCGTTACTCCCGTGCAAACTCTGACTTGGAGTGGTAATTCTAGTAAGGAACCCATATATGGGTCAATTAGACCGATATGAGAATTATTACTATTAGATAGGAATACTTGATGGCCAAATGAGTAGAATGTTCGCCAATGGTCCGGGGCGCCGGGGTTCAATCCTAGGTCGAGTCATACCAAAGACTCAAAAATGATAATTGATGCCGCCTTACTTAGCACTCAGCATTATAAGGTAAGCATCAAGTGGAGTAATCCAGGGAAGGAATAGCGCCCTCCACTACACCGTACTGTATTAGCTATTGAAAAGGGAGCCTTTGGGTCACCCTTGACTAAGGTCGCCAAATTTACCTATATGTGTAGCCCTGTCGACAAAGCTTATAATACCGATTGTATCGACTACAAACGGTTAAGACTCCCTTCTCCCCCAAAAAGTGGTGTCTTGTGTATGAAACGAATCTGATGGCGAAGCTTCTATTCTGGATCTCTAGGTGGTGTGAAATATCCCTTTATTGCCATAACTCCCCAGGTCTACTTTTAATCTGTTAGAGCCCCATCTCTGGATTGAAAAGATTAGTTTAAAAAGTATTCATAATCGATAGGACCGTGTCCAAAAAATTAAGAAAGAAAACAAAAATGTAAATATGAACGTGCAATTAACTTGAGCAAGCTTTTGTCATAAAATAACCCAGGACAAGGTAGCATGCCATAGAAATCAATCGATCAATCCATCATTGAAACAAAATATCTTTGTGCTCGTTATTTGTATTTAGAATATTTAGTTGAAACTATAATTGTTTACTTGAAACCATATAATTTCTGGAAGAGTATTGGTGTTTGATAGGAATACCTAAAACCATATAACGGTGCAAACAGATAATTTCTATAAGATGGGAAGAGTAACTTATACTGTGTAATTCTGCAAAAGTTAATTGTATTAAATAGGAATATTTGTTACCATATAACTTTTCGTAAATCAATTGTAATAAAAATTGTTATACAAAACTATAATAATTCACAAAGGATGATTATTATTCATTTTTATTGGTTGTTTTGTTTTATAGGCTACAAACACTTATCAGGTCATTTAACACCGAATTAAGTCACTTTGATAAAAGTTTTAAACAATTCAGTTTAGTATGAGAATAGTTTTTTTTTTTATTTACACACAGTTAAATGTCAAAATAGTTCTATTTCAAAAGATTCAGTTTAGCAAACTTACACAGAATAAATGCAAAAAACAGTTCTATTTCAAACGATTTACTTTAGCATAAGTACGCGGTTTAAACACAGTTAAATGTAAAAACAGTTAATTTCAAACAATTTAGTTTAGTATAATTACTCAGTTTAATTCTATTAGATAGGACCCAATCAGATGCTACCACTCCAGCTCACAGTCGACTAGGCAGCGATAGCAATGAAATTGTTTTGCCCAGTCGGCTGGGGCTGTAAAATACACAGACTGATTCTCTGCAGAGGGGTAAAAAAACCCTCTCAAACGTGTGTCCTGGATATGACACTAAACAATCAGATGGTGAGGTTTCAGTGATGCTGGAGCTTTGGTGAATGCAGAGTATCCCTTCACTGCCATCGCTCCTGAGTCCACTCTGGCCCGGAGAACTATACTGCGTACTTATGCTAAACTGAACTGTTTGAATTAAATCTTTTTGAATAAACTGAATAGCTTGAAATAGAAATGTTTTTGACAATTAATGTGTGTACTTATGCTAAACTGAATTATTTGAAATGGAATTGTTTTTAACATTGAAACTGTACTTACGCTAAACTGAATTGTTTGATATACAACTTTTTGACATTTGACAGTGTATAAACAAAATATATACTTATAGTAAACTGAAATAGTTGAATTAGAACTTTTTGAATAAACTGAATAGCTTGATATAGAAATGTTTTTGACAATTAAACGGTGCGCTCATACTAAACTGAATTGTTTGAAATAGAACTGATTATTTGAAGAAAAATGGATTTGGCATTAAATAACCTACAAAGGTTGATATGTCATAAAACCCAAACAACCTCACCACATAAAATTGTTTGATTTATTTAGTTTATTTCGTTTATTTTGCGTTAAACTATTTCTCCTGTACTACTGTAAGTCTCTAGACGTTCCAAACTGCACCTTCGACATTTCAGACGTGACCCTACCTCGAAGAAAAAAGCAGATTACGACAGCTTATTGTATCAGTTTCATTGCGAAAAATACGTAAAAGACACTCAGTCGACTTTCGACAGAAAATACTTCGTACAGTAACAAACAGAAAATGTTCGTGTTGAACGAAATAACTTTATCCCGTTCTACAGTTAAAGCTAAACCTTTCAGATAGACCTTGTGGGGATTACATCTCTTAACTCGCCCAAGACTTCCACAAAGCTCTCGTCAGCAGAATGCAATTATTCTAACATTGAAAAAAAAGTATTAGTCATAGTTAGGAGTATGGAGAGAGCACAGAGTTTTTGTTAGGGAAAAAATTCCTCTTAAAATCAGACCACAAGCCCCTGGAATTCTTTTTCAATACAAGGAAGGAGTTACCCAGAGTAACATCGTCAAGAATTTTAGCGTCAAACTATTTCTCCGGTACTGCAGTAAGTCTCTAGACGTTTCAAACAGCACCTTCGACATTTCAGACGTGACCCTACCTCGAAGAAAAAAGCAGAATACGACAGCTTATTGTATCAGTTTCATTACGAAAAATACGTCAAAGACACTCAGTCGACTTTCGACAGAAAATACTTCGTACAATAACAAACAGAAAATGTTCGTGTTGAACGAAATAACTTCATCCCGTTCTACAGTTAAAGCTAAACATTTCAGATAGACCTTGTGGGGATTACATTCCTTAACTCGCCCAAGACTTACGCAATTTGGTACTAGGTAACACGAAATCTCATATAGGGCCGTGTCTGCCAAATTATTCTTTTAATAGCTATTAACAGAACTAATTTTTGTTACTCTTCTTTGTATATTGTATAATCTTAATATTACACTCCGATTTCTATGCCCCGACTCAGTGTCTTTAATACATGTAGATAGAGAAAGAATTAGAAACTTTGAAAAATTGACCTTGCGTCGCATCCTGCCCCTGACAGAGGGGTTGGATAAATTCATTCCGTGTGCATTTTCATTTTTATCCCTTCGGAAACCTATGAACCTCTTTTTCCTTACTTATGGGTTAAATGGTTCTACTACTGTTTTTCTATAAGCATCGCTTTGGTCTTAAATAACCCACGAAGGTTGATGTACCATTGAACAAAGGTGGTTGGATTTGTAGTCTGGTATGCAAATGAGACACCTGGATAAATAGAACAAACCTCAGGTATTTAGTACTGGGAAATCACGAGGCTTGACACGCGATTTGCAAGGCACAACAATGGCCTCGCTGATAGGATGTCTGACCACACTCGACGATCCTGAGTATGTAGAAACATGGATAAGATGCTTTAAGGCGCTGGCCAGGGTAAAGAAACAAACAGACAGACGAAGCGAAGGAGAGCAAAATGAAATTACTGATATATTCCTCGCAACAGCTGAGTGCGAAGCAATCCAGAAAGTTTCAACGATGGCCTACCCAAGAAATCTAAAAGAGCTAACTTTCAAAGAAATTGGCGAGGTAATAAAAAGGAATATCAGACCAAAGAAAAGTTTAGTCATCGCTGAAAGAATGTAGTTTCTGTTAACAAAACAGCAACCTAATGAGTCAATTCTACAATTCGTACACCGATTAAAAGAAAGAGCTAGATATTGCGAATTTGAAAGACTTGACACCAGTGAAATGACCACATATGAATTGATCATGGTATGCTTCTTAGAAGGTATGGACGACCAGGCTTTTAAACACCAGTTATTGGAAACGCTTCAAAGTTTTGATTTAATAGTATAAACGTATAGAGTTCGTGTAGCAACTGGAATTAATAAAAAAACGTATAACCAACAACCGAACGAGCGAGAAGCGTGCAGCACTAACAAATACGAAATTCTATGTAAATACTGTGGCGAACGGCATGTCAAGGAAAAAATAATTGCCCAGCCTTCGATACGACACATGCTCCATTGGCAAAATAAAAAATCACGCCCCGAAGGTGTGCAGATACAAACAAAGTTAAGGAACTTAAAGACACACAAGAGGATAGAGGAGGGGCTGAAATTTTCACGCTAAACACACCTACAAAAACTAGAGAAAAAAGTCGAGGCTTTAAAAGTCAGCCTTGCAACTATAACAATTCAATGGTATCATAATAAAAATATTAGGCACCTTCGAAGGTACGTTTGAAACTAAGAATCGCTTTGAGATTATACCTATTACAGTCGTGGCATTTACAAAATACCATGGACTGCTAGGTAAGCTACCAAAGGTTTCAGCAGGGTATTTTAAAAAGGTCACTCAAAGGGGAAGTGATGGGGCGTCACTAATAGTTGCTATTAAAAAACAGATGGTGATATAAGAATATGGAGTAACTACAAAATTGGCCTCAACCACCAGATATGTTCGGATTCCTTTCCCTTACCGAGTATCGAAACCGCCAGTCACGAACTGGCAAATATGAAACACTTTGCGAAAATCGATTTAAAGTCGGCCTACAACCATATCGAAATAGACAACAGATTTAAGGAAATTACCACACTGAACACATTCATGTGATTATTAAGATGGTCTCGCTTGCCGTTTAGAATTAAAACTGCTAATCATATTTTTCAAAGCCAACAAAAAAATCTTATTTGGAAAAGTGGACAACATAATAATGTATCAAGGCGATATATGCCTGGGAGCTCGCACCAGAGAGGAATTAAAGAGTAAAACAGAATAAATCTTACGGAAATTAAAACAAGCTGATATGACAATAAACAAAGACAAATGTAAATTGGACTGTGAAAAAATATCTGATCTAGGATATCAAATATCTCTAGAAGGAATATCTCCAGACAAAAGGCTAACCAACAAAATTACGAAAACAGAAAAGCCCAAGAACAAGAAATAATTAGAATCCTTCCTGGGATTGATTGATTTCTACAGCAGATAGCTTCGTAGATATTGTGAGTTTATTGAACCATTTGTTGAAATGCGTAAAAAAAAACGTAGAAATTACATGGACGCTGAAGTAAAATAAGGCTTTCGAAACATTAAAGAAGTAAACTGATAATAAAAATTTTGACCCTAAAAAAAAAGTTACTTTAACAAGTGAAGCAAGTGAACGTGCCATAGCAGCTGTTGTATCTCAAGAGGGTTATCTAATCAAGTATCTGTCTACAAAGCTCTCGTCGGCTGAATGCAATTATTCTTACATTGAAAAGGAAGCATAGCCATTGTTAGGAGTATGGAGAGAGCATAGAATTTTTGTTGGGCAAAAAGTTCCTCTTAAAATCAGACCACAAGCCCCTGGAATTCTTTTTCAATCCGAGGAAAGAGTTACCCAGAGTAACATCGTCAAGAATTTTAACGTGGGCTATCAAAATCATGGCGTTTGATTTTGACATTATATGATAATGGAAACACCATCACACATGTGGATGCACTATCCAGACTAAGATTACATAGTGAAAATGGAGAGGAACATGAAAATTCGGAGGATAGAATTATACAATGGGTGGAGGCGTACTATCTCGCTGAACCCTAAGTAGAGAAACCCAACAAGTCCCGATACTTAGCGGAATACTTGAACGCATAAAAAAGAATGTTTGGAGTAACTTTCAAAAATGCACGGCATAAACTAACAGTAGAGAGGGACATCATATTTAGTGCAAACGCAATAGTGCCGTCCCAGATTTTTAGAAAGGACATAATTAAAAGTGTGCACGACGATATCCATGATGGGGTCGCTGTGAAGATTGAGATTACAGGATTGGTGATTGGGCTATTGTAAAGATGTTAAGGAACACATAAGATGCCCTAAATGTACGGAGATCAAAACATTTAAACAAACCAAAATACATATGTGGCCCAAAGAGAGGGCATTATAGACAAGGGTCCATATGGACCATACACATATCCGAGACATTGGTTTACTTTTGATCTTAGTAGATTCTTTCTCAGGTTGGCCGGAAGTAATAAAAGTGAGAGATAGGAAAGCTACTACTGTAAGACAAATATTGAGAACAATATTCGCAAGAAATGGAGTACCAAAGACCATTGTCACGGACAACGCACCGGAATTCTTCGATGAAAGTTTAATATCGTAGTTAAGGACAATAGGTTGTATACCACATAAAACACACCGATATAACCCTCAATCAAACTGCATAGCAGAAAGGGTGGTACAAACTGTAAAAATAAGCTTAAAGGCGTTTTCACCTTTCAGCCAGAATATTAAGGCATACATCCCTAATTTACTGTTAAGTTATCGAACGGTTCCTCATGTGGATAGAAAGCAAGGCCCATCAGCATTAATAGGCAGACAAATTAGGAGCTCCAATACCAATGTCCTTTTTCACAGAGGAAAAAGTTTGGTATAAAAGAAATAAGAAGGCAGAGCCAGAAAGAGAGAAAATCATTCTACAAAAAGGACGGAACACGGCTGTACTAGAAAAAAAGGCCGGCCAATATTTGCTCATACTGACCGCTTTAGAGCCAGTTTCGAGTCTGAAGATGTAGAAATGCCAGCGAAGGAACACGAGGAAATTGAACAAAACTTGGAGAAAAACGGTGATGACGTAGCAGATTTAGAAGAAGACGAAGATAGACCAAGGTCTCTGTTAAAAAGGACAGACCAAATGTGTGAATGGCGTAGACCTTCTAGAGTTGTCAAAAGAAGTAATAGATCAAATAAGGGCGTCAAACCTATCAGGTTCAGGGAGATGTAGCATGATATAGAAATGAGACACCTAAATAAATAAAGCAAATTTTGGGTGTTTAGTAGCGGGGAATCAGGAGGCTTAACTCAGGATTTTCAAGGCACAATAGGATTACCCCATGTCTAGCAAAAGGGTGAATTAGCCTGTTAACAAAAAACTATAGACTCACAATACCGATGTGAAATATATTTCATATGATAAACAAGATTGAAAATTTTAGCCCGAGTAACACAGATGATCTAGAATCTCCTCTGATTATATATATATATATATATATAAAAGTAAAGTTGGCGACCGTAGTCGAAATTGATTCGAAAGCTCCCTTTCGATAGCTACTACACCAAGGTGTTGGGGAGGGCACTACTCCTTTCTCTGGATTGCTCCACTTTAAGCTTACGATGCTGAGTAAGGTACCATTTTTTGAGTCTTTGGTATGACTCGACCTGGGATTAAACCCAGGTCTCCCAGACCATTGGCGAACACTCTGACCAATGTCTGGTATATATATATATATACATATATATATATATATATATATATATATATATATGTGTGTGTGTGTGTGTGTGTATGTGTGTGTGTGTGTGTGTGCCAGCGTGTGTATGTGTTTATTATTTTCGGTTGATTATTTATATATGTGCAGAAAAAATTATTTCCCGTTTCATATTTTGCTAGAAATACTTTCGCTCATCAAATTTTTTTCTTCTTTTTCAGGTAAGTAAGTTTTCCACTCTGATCCTCATAATTACCTGTTTTACGGTAAGTTTTCTTTTTCTTTTTTTTAAATACAATATCTTTCTCGACAGCATTCAACCAATCTAATATTGATTAAAAGTCGTCTACCTGGAGCAAAGGCATCATAATTACCTTCCAAGCACTACCCATTAAAATTTTCAGACTTATCTAAGCGTCTCTTTGATTTTCGGGATCGCCATCAGTTGGCTCGGTGCGTACTAACTGCTCAGTGTTGGAGCTTAGGGAAAATCCAGATATGCCCGCGGACCTACTTCAGAAAAAATGTTCTGGCAACGTGCATTGGGAATGTGACGGTCACACTATATACAAGCTCACTCAATATAGTCTACCGATTGAGCAATCTTCCTTAATTATTCACGCATATTCTGTAAAGATAATTCTGACCGATTGGCGTGTTAGATCAAAATCACGCAAGCTTTTCTCGTGAGATTATGTGCTCAAACACTCTGATATCTATATAACAGATTGTTTATTGACAAAAAACGAGTTAAAAAGTGTTCAACGCTTTCTTTAGAGTAGAGCTGGTTATTATAAATGTAATATGACTATGCGCAGACAAATTATAATTATTTGTAGTAGTGGTATTGTTTTACTCCTTACAAGTTTGTACACCAGCGATATCTGGAGGTCTTTCACTGGAGGCTGAGTGACAGCAAGTCTCTTCATATCTCCATAACTTTTCTAGTTTGGTTTGGTTTGGTTTGGTTCTGTTTGGTTTGATTTTATGATATATATATATATATATATATATATATATATATATATATATATATATATATATATATATATATCTGATGAGGCAGGCTGCGTCGGTAGCCTGTCGAAATAAATTTATGATAGCATAATGACAGTTTGGTGAGTTTCTTTCCAATCATATTACTGATACATTTTTTCTGGATGAGATTTTTACGTATTTTTGACATATATATATATATATATATATATATATATATATATATAGTCATATATCGAGCACTCCCAGATAATTATATGTTTGGTTTGGTTTGGTTTGGTCTACGTGGCATATCAGCTATTGTAAGTCATTAATGCCAAATCATTAAATGTATATATATATATATATATATGTGTGTATGTGTGTGTGTGTGTTAAAAATATAATTTCTAAACTCATTTGGAATATAAGATTAAACAAACCGGACCGCGTTTAGTTTGTTTTTGTTTTTTGGGGGTTTTTTTATTTTGTTTTGTGTGTTTTTGCATACAGTTAAATGGTTTCACTCAGTTTCAAACTATTCATTTTAGCAAAAGTACAGTCATTTATGTATACACACTTAGTCATTTGTTTAAATACAGTTTTTTTAAACAGTTAAATGTGAAAACAGTTCTTTTTCAATTAATTCAATAGCATAAGAACACAGTTTTTTTGGGGTTTTTTTTCACCAACAGTTAAATATAAAAACAGTTAATTTATACAATTCAGTTTAGCGTAAGTACACAGTTTAGTTCAATTTGACCTATAGATAGGACCCTATCTGGTGCTACCTCTTCAGTCCAGAATGGACCTGATAGTAATGGCAATGAAGGAGTGCTCCGCATTCCCCAAAGCTCCAGCATTACTGGAGCCTCACCATCAGATTGTTTAGAATCATAATCAGGACACTCGTTGAAGGAGTCTTACCCCTCTGCAAAGATGCAATAAGCGTATTCGACAGTTCCAGCCCACTAGGCAACGGACTTTTCTATGTAATCTAGTTGATTATAACAATACATTCATCAAGATGTTTGTGATTGCTCCTTTGCTCTCCAGTTCCCCCAGTCAATTAGAGATCACTCCAGCCACAGTATTTAAATTGGTATCACTGTTGTCCTCGAATTTCATGAAATATTTTTTTGCCCTCTATCAAGAACTAAGCACTTGTCTATCTTTCTACTTCCTTTCTTGTTCACCCTGTGGTCTGTTGAAACGGCAAAATCAACCATACAATAAGTTCTCTCTTTTTATTGTTAATTAACACTAGGTCTGGTCTTTTGGTTTGAATTAGTTCATCCGTTTGTATACATAAGTCCCTCATAAATGTTGGGGGTCCTATTTTCTAGGACAGATTCTGGTTTGTGCATATCCCATTTGATAGAATGGTCAAATTTTAATCTTTAGCACAATTCCAAGAGGAGCAGGCGTCGTTGAAGCGATGGACAACGGAATCGTAGTCGCGCTATTACGTTTACTTTCAGGCAAATAACCTTGGGAAAGGTATGAATCCCCTTAAACTCCCAGTTATGGGTTAAATAGTACCACTACTGTTCTTTGAGGAGAATAGCTTTAGCATTAAATAGCCTACAAAGGTTGATATGCCATTAAACAAAGAAACCAAAGCAAATCATCATCTTTCCAGACACAGTTGTGCCACGTCTTGTACTTCTTTGGCACTATTTTGCTACATTAACCGTCTCATCACTTTTTTGTATACTCAACGAGGAACATATATATATATATATATATATATATATAAGATTATATTTTTATTCTTGGCAATTATACTTCTGCGGAGCAGAAAAGCAATTGTAGAGAGTTCGCAGACACGAAGGAGTTGTCGGGAGACGGAAGAGCCTGTAAACCACTGACTTTAGCCGAAATTCGCGAACTTATATAGTCTACAACTCTCACGTGACCTGCAGCAATTCCTCTTTTTCATTGACGTCTCACTTCTTTGCTTTCCATTGGTTATGTTGTTTGTTTCCCACTGGCTACTTGCCCAAGCCCACTTCTATGGGCGGACGCATCTTCTACCATCACCGAATTCAACCACGTCCACAGGTCGAGGTGATATTCCGATATCTTCGGCCGGATGCACCTGTTTAAATATCCACCGATACACAGCACCTGTGGGCATGGTGACATTTCAGCAATCCCCTTGTTGATATTATCCTTGGCCGGATGCAGCTGTCTCAACGTCCACTGACACACAGCACCGGTGGGCATGATGACATTCCGGTGATCACACCGATCTTATCAATCTATCTGTCAACAACATCCGCTGTATTCACACCTGCAGGTCACGTTAATATATTACACTTTCTCTAACATGATCTAAACTTGCTATTCTGATGTATATTATCAGTTTCGCCTTGATAGAATAAGTCCTTCGGCGATTATTTTGTACGGCTATTTTATAAAGCTGAACCGCTTATCTCTTGTTTTCTTTTTGCAACCATATTCAGTTTATTATATGTACAATATCTCCAGTTTGTTGGTTAATGTATCTATACAGTTGTTGTTTTTCTAGCTTTGTTTTCTAGACTTTGTTGTTGTTTTTTTTTTTGCTTTTTGTTTTTTGTTTGTTTGTTTTTTTGCCATTAAGATGATATTATTTTTTGGGCACTCTAATTAATCTTTCTTTGCTTTTTATCATTATTATTATTATTATCATTATTATTATTAACTCAATTGGGGTTTTTCACATCAGCGTTAGCTGATGGTCTTTCACTGGAGTTTGAGTGACAGCAAGTCTCCTCAAGTCCCCAGGGCTCTTCTCAGTATTCTGTCCGTTCCCAATAATGTTGTTGTATGGATGGTCTCCACTCGTCCGCCAACTCCCAAGTCCTCCAGTCCCTTTAGTAATCTTTTAGTTACTGTATCAAAAGCAACAATCACAATTGGTATAATTGTCACCTTCATGTTCCACCATAATTAACACCTTTCAAGCTTTTCGCACTAGCTCTAACTGATAGTTTTCCATAAGTATCTGACGGACAATAAGTTTCCTTGGATCTCCAGGACTCTTTAACAGTCTTGTGGTCTGGGATCCTTTCAATTTTTCCTCTAATCTCTAGTTCATCGAGTGGCTTTTTTAGATTCTTTTGCATTGTTCCAAGTACTCCAATAGAGATTAGTATCACTGCCATGCTCCACTTTTCGTCTTTTTTCACTTTCACTCTAGCACAGCAGAATCCAAAAGACGGTAAGGTATTTCCTTCTTGTTAATTGATACGAGACATGGTTTTTGGTTTGGCTGAGTTATTATGACGTATCAACCACTGATATGCCAGATCTCTTTACACTCTTATATAATATTTGTAAATGCATAGTTTGTAGATAGTATTTTAAAATCAACCAGAGTTAATTTGCTTGCATACAAGTATTACTATTGTTTGCACACAGTTAAACGGTTTCAAATAGTTCTATTTAATATTAATCATTTGTTTGTTCTCCCTTAAATGGTATCAAATATTGCTATCTAGCATCAATAGTTTATTTGCACACAGTTAAATGGTTTCAAGCATCACAATGTAACACTAAAAATTAAATTTAGACCCAAGTTAAAAGAGTTTTAAATATTGCTAATCAACGCTAATAATTCTCATCAACGTTATTCATTCATTAGCAACAGTTAAATTGTTGCAAGAAAAATGGTCAAAGAGTTCTATTTCTAAGAATTTGTTTTAACGTTGATCATTTCTTTGCACACAGTTTAAATGCCAAACTGTTCAATGTGACCCATAGATATGACGCTATCAGTTACTACCACTCCGGGTCAGAGTAGACCTGGAAGTAATGGCAATGAAGATGTACTCCATATTACTAGAAGCTTCAGAGCTGGAACCTCACTCACGGATGGTTTAACGTCATAAACAGGACACTCGTTGGTGTAAAGAGTGTTCTTCTACTATGGTGTAGTCGGTGTATTCGACTGGGCCGAGATCTTGTCTTCTAGTTGGGATCTCTTTTCCTGGACTAAATTGGGCGATCTTCTTGTATCACAAATCACCGGAGATTTTTATGCGTTTCCTCTTGTTAACAATGTCCAGGTCTTCTCAAGTGTCAAATTTTAATCTTCTACGCAATTAAGTGGATCATTTTTCCCGCACAGTCGTGCCTAATCTTGTATTTCTTTTACAGCATTTGCTTATTATATGATCTACTGCTTATATTTCTGTCATTACAAAATCTTGTTCTTTGGGGTATTATTAATTTTTACTTTGGCATAACTGGCTCTTATGGCATTATTTTGTGCTGCTTTTAAAAGGGTTTCACTTTCTCTTTATTATATTTCTCTTTGCGAATTTTTCACACCAGCGTTAGCTGATGTTCCTTCATTGGAGCCTGAGTGACAGCAAGTCTCCTAAAACCTCCCAGACTCTTTTCCGTTTGGTTTAGTTTCTTTGATTAATGGCATATCAACCTTTGTAGGTTATTTAATGCCAAAGCCATTCTCCATGAAGAACAGTCATCATCATCATCATCATATCGTGCAGGCAGCACGGATATCCCTGACCCTCTCTCGCCACTCCTCCCTATCGTTCATCGCCCTAGGTAGGTCTTCAGGACAACAACCTGTATCCTCACATAGCTGCTGAATGTACGTTCGACCTGGTCGTCCTGCTTTTGCGCGGCCATGTGTGGGGATCCATAAGAGTACATCTCTTATGAGTTCATCTCTGCTTCTCCAGCAGTGTCCTGCATGTCTGGTTCGTCTAACTTGAATAGTTTTCGTGATAGGGGGCAGGTGGCCG
This sequence comes from Sepioteuthis lessoniana, assembly GCA_963585895.1. Classification (NCBI taxonomy): domain Eukaryota; kingdom Metazoa; phylum Mollusca; class Cephalopoda; order Myopsida; family Loliginidae; genus Sepioteuthis; species Sepioteuthis lessoniana. The sequence continues at coordinate 61,597,152 of OY757934.1, forward strand.
TACAGTTGGTGTCTTGTGGGGTGTTGCTGCCAGGACTTGTTGAGGATTGCACGCAGCATTCTTGTGTAATTGCCATCTAGTTTCTTCTCCAGCCGTTTTGTTAGCGTCCATGTAGTGCATCCATATAGCAGTATCGATGTGACCGCTGCCTGGAAGAAACTGCATTTCATTTTATCGGTTAGGTCTGATTTCCATATAGTGGATAGCCTATTGATAGCTGTCCATGCTTTCGTTAACCTCGTGTCGATGTCCTTTTCGGTTGATTCGACGCTGCTTCCTAGGTACGTGATGGCAGCTACATTTAACGGAAACCCCAGAGCAACAATCATCTCAATGTTAGTGAAGAAAATGAAGAACAGTAGTGGCACTATTTAACCCATAGCTGGAAGAATAAGGGGGTTCATACCTTTCCCCAAGGGTATTTGCCCGAAAGTGAACGTAATAGCGCGACTGGAGTACGAACTCGCTAACTACGATTCTGCAATCTATCGCTTTAACTATTACCCCACGAGGACACCCCCTTGGACTCTTTTCAGTATTCTGGCTGATCTTAATAATGCTGTAATTTAGATGGTCTCATTTCCCTCCCCTCTTTCTTAATCTTCCAGTTTCCTTACCAAGCCTTTAACTTTAATCTTCCAGAGTTTTCTTTTTATTTCTCTGCAAGGTTTAAATATTTGTCTTTCTTTTCGTTTTCTTTGATTTTTCACTCGGTGGTCCAATGTGACGACAAAGTCCACTATTGAGCAGGTTCTCTTTTTTGTTGATTATCACTATGTCTCGTCTTCTGTCTGGTATTAGGTGATCTGTTTTTCTCTCGTCGGGAATTTTGGGTGTCTCATTCTCTAAAACGGGTTTGGGTTAGTACATACACCATTTAGTAGTGTGGTTGAATTTCAGTTTCTTGTACAATTCTAAGTGGGTTACTTTCCCTACCCATTCACGTCGTCTTCTACATTTTTTAAACTAGTTTACCACTTATTATCTGATTAATCATTTCGCCTCTACCATCACATAACCTACACTTGCCATTTTGTTGCGTCTTATCTATTTTTGCTTCAACAAAGTTGGTTCTTATGGCGTTGTTTTGTGCTGCAGTTAGAAGAGATTCAGTTTCTCTCTTGAGGCTTCCTTTTCTTAGCCCTGTCCATTTCTCCTCAAGCGAGATTCCGCTTGTTTGTCATTTGAAATATCCATACAGTTGTTTCTCTACCTATTTCTGTTGTTGTGTAGATCCTTATGCTGTTTATGCTGTTTCCGGTTACTGTAGTTAGCCTTTCATGGCTTTTTATGCGGTTTCGAGTCTCCGTATTAATGCCTTATCGCTGTCTGCAATGCTGGCGAATCCTCTTCTTCCTCCTTTTCTTGACGTACTGTTGTGGGAGCCTTACCCATCTTACCATAATGGACTCTTCTCACTAGAGATTTCGCTGCTAGAGGGCAGAGCAATATCAGTGTTATCCGAACAGTACGAGATTTCTTACTTTTTCTAAGTAACTCAATCTTTCTGGTGTAATATAATCTGTTATCTAATATCCATGTTTGCGTTTTCATTAGTGACCCTTTCCGGGGCTACAACACGTACATAGTGCCTATATCAGTTGTCTAAATTTCTTAGACGAAGCTTCATGATTTTTCTTATTAAGGATTTTCGGACTATTGTCTTCATCTTTATTGTTATTTCCAGCAGGACACATGGCGTAAGGGTAATAGGCGTTGGTTCCCTAAGCTTCTAAGGAGACAATCATCTGGAGGTTGCAGGTTCAATCCTCAATACAGGCGAGTAACAATACAGGAATACTTAACACTTGTACCCGGTTATGGCTAACGGAATCAGAATAGGCGACCCCTGTGGATTCAATAAAGGACGTAGTTCGATGTTCCGTGAAGGTTCCCGAGTTCAACAAACATCGGCTGAAGGACATATCAGCCGAAGCGTTGTGGAAATAACAATAAAGATGAAGACAATAGTCCGAAAACCCTTAATGATAAAAGTGTCTACGTCATCTCGCAAATGTAAGGTCAAGTGCATCATCCATAGCTTTTTTTGTCCCCAGGTCTATTTGTTAAAGATCTTCCCCCGTCCATTTCAAGAATGGTCCCAAGTATAATACAAGGGGACAGCCCAGATGTTTATCTCTTTGATGTGATTCTTTCTGCAGAAATTGGTTTCTAGAAGCTTTCTCGTTCGTCGGAGATACTCTTTTCTTATTTTTTCCATCATTTCCACTTGTTTAATGGTGTCAGCTTCTTATGGTATTATTACTCCTTTAGAGTTTTTCACAACATCGTTAGTTGATGGTCTTTTACTGGAGTTTGAGTGACAGCAACTCTCCTCAAGTCTCCAGGACTTTAGTCAGTATTCTGGCCGTTCTAAACAATGTTGTAGTTTGGATAGTCTCAACTTGTCCTCCAACTTTCAAGTACTCCAGTCCCTTTAATAGTCCTTTAGTTACTGTTGCGAATTATTATTATTATTATTTTATTCCTTTGAGACTTTTCCTCGCTAGCTTTAGCTGATGGTCTTCCACTTGGGATTGTGTGACAGCAAGTCTCCTCAAGTCTCTAGAATCATTCTGGTCGATCCTAACAGAGATGTAGTTTGGACTGTCCCCACTAGTGCTCTTATTTCCAATTCCTCAAGTCCTTTTACAAATGCTTTGGAGACCTATATTATAATTATTACTATTGAATAAGAATAATTAATTGAAACCATATAATTCAGCATGAATTGCTAGCATTTGATAAAAGTACTTGAAATTATATTATTTGGTACAAAGTTTGCATTAGGAATAGTTAATTGAACGTATACTCCCTCTAGCTATAAGTGAACAGTAGGACAGATTGCGCTCTTTAACCCTGGTATGGCAATCGGTCTAAGAAAAGGGAAAATCTGAATTTGAAAATGTTAAACTCTGCTTCAAAGATTGACCTTATGTCACATCCTACTCAAGTGCAAGGGTTAAATATATATACATATGTGTGTATGTGTATGCAGTGCTTGTATTTATGTGTGTGGATATGTATGTATAAACACCTATATATATGTGGATTGTTTGAATACATGTGTGTATTTGTGTGTGTCTCTGTGTGTGGAGAACATCATTACGTGGATTATTGGGATAGATAGATAGATAGATAGATAGATAGATAGATAGATAGATACCAAAAGAACAGGTATTGAAACGACTCAATCCCATCGAGTGCCTACACTCACTATTTTACAATAGGTTGGTTAGTTGATTGTTTGGGTTTTATGGCATATCAACCTTTGTAGGTTATTTAACGAAAATCTATTTTCATACAAATAAACTGTGGCATTTCAAACAATTCAGTTTAGCATGAGTACACAGTTTGATTGTTAAAAACATTTCTATTTCAAGTTATTCAGTTTAGTCAAACAGTTCTAGTTCAGACAATTCAGTTTAGCATGTATGCAGTTAGTTCTATTTAACCAATCGATAACGCCCTGTCAGGTGCTACCATTCCGGACCAGAGTGGACCTGGGAGCATTATCAAGGTAGGGGTGCTCCACATTCCCCAAAGCACCAGCTTCACGGGAACCTCACCATCAGATTGTTTTGTGTTACACCCAGGAAACATGTTGGTGGGGTCTTACCCTTCTAAAGTGGCACAGTCGGTGTATTCTACAGCCCCTACAGACTGGGTAATACACAGTTAAATGTCAAAACAATTTTTTCAGATAATTCAGTTTAGCGTAAATACATTGTTTAGAGGTCAATACAATTCTATTTTAAACAATTCAGTTTAGCATAACTACACAGTTTAAATGCAAAATAGTAAACTCAAAAAAATCACGGTTTAGTTCTATCAAACCCATAGATAGGACCCTTATCGGGTGCTATCACTCCGGGCCAGAGTTGACCTGGGAGCGATGGCAATTGAGGGGTACTCCGCATTCCCCAAAATTCCAGCATTACTGGATCCCCACCATCAGATAGTTTTGTATCATACCCAGGACAGTCGTTGGAGGGAGTCTTACCCCTCTGCAGAGAAGCAGTCGGTGTTTTCTACAGCCCTAGCCGACTGGGCAATTTACATTAGGATGAGATAGATAAATAATCAGGTAAAGAAACGGCTCAATTCCATTGAGTATCCTAACTCACGATTTGATAGATAGATAGATAGATATTATTTGAAGAGGTGCATTACACAGTGTTCTTCATAAAATTCCCGATCAAAGAAATCAATGATCTCCGTTATTATGAATCAGTTTTAGTAGCGTGATATTTTTAACTCGAACTTGAAAGATACTGGCAGCAAAATTTTTTAATACTTTATATACGAGTAGGTCGACTGATAGATAAAGAGAGAGAAGAGAATAGAGGGAGTAGACTGGCCTCTTTAACTGTGTAAGAGACGGAAAACTCTGAATTCAATTGGCCTTGTGTCGCCTCCTTTTCTCGTGCGTAGGGTAAATATACACACACACGGACACACACACACACACGTATGTATGTATGTATATATGTGTGTGTATGTGTGTGTGTAAGGAAATGTACGAGAAGAATATACTGTATTAGATATATCTCTGTACATATATGCCCATAAACGTATATCTATATATTTGCTTATATCCTTACACAATACACACACACACATATATATATATATATATATATATATATATATATATATAATGAGAGTAATTGATTAGGTGTCCGACTCCAGTTGGCTTTTTCGGTTGTGTAAATCTATTTTAGCGACAAACGAATAAAATTCATAATCAAACTTTTAATTGTCTGGGGAGATGATTAAAAGCTTTTTAAAAGTGAACGATCAGACACGCACAAACGCGCACGCATACATACATATATAAATGCATACAGATAGGCACTCATACTCAAACCCACAAAGCAACAAGCACATACACACATAAAAACATGTATACAATCACAATCAGAGACCTATACAAACACACTGAGATTCACTAACTCACACGTACACATACACACTCACATAAAACACAGAGTGACTCAGCTACACGTGGTGTAGTGGTTATCGTCGTGGGAAATGGACCAGGCGACACGAGTTAAAATCTTGGAGGAGTTTGATTGCATTTTACAACGGAGTAATACTGCTGGGGAAAGATTGGAATCCTCTAATCTCCCTACAGCTATGGGAAAATAGTAAGGCAGATTGAGTTCTTCGGCCTTGGTCAGGCAACCAGTCTGAGAGAAGGAAAACCCTGAATTCAAACCTGTTAAACTCCGCTTGAAAACTGACTGTGTGTCACATCCTTCCTGCGCACATTCAAACACACACAGAGACTCACACGTACATGCATAGATATATATATATACAAATACACAGTAAGACTCGCTCACATACATATAGAGACTCACACATGCAAACACACATATATACATAGACACGGACATATACATAGACACACACTTACAAACACAGAGAGAGATGGTTGGTTCGTTGGTTAGTTGTTTGAGTTTTATGGCATATCAACCTTTGTAGGTTATTTAACGCCAAATCAATTGTTATGAAAATAGTTCTATTTCAAACAATTCAGTTTAGCATGAGTACGCAGTTTAAATGTAAGTACAGTTTAATTGTGAAAAACATTTCTATTTCTAGCTATTCAATTTAGTCAAGCAGTTCTAATTCAGTTAATTCAGTTTAGTATAAGTACGGATTTTGTTTACACACAGGTAAATGTAAAAACAGTTCTATGTTAAACCAGTCAGTTTAGTGAAAGTACAGTTTCAATGTCAAAAACAGTTCCATTTCAAATAATTCACTTTAGCATAAGCACGCAGTTTAAATGTAAATACAGTTTAATTGTCAAAAACATTTCTATTTCTAGATATTCAGTTCACTCAAACAATTCATTTTAGCATAGGTCTGCTGTTAGTTCTATTCAACACATAGTTAGGGCCCTATCAGGTGCTACCACGCCGGGCCAGAGTGGACCTGGAAGCAATGGCATTGTAGGGGTTCTCCGCATTCCCCAAAGCTCCAGCATCACTGGAACCTCACCATCAGACTGTTTCGTGTCATATCCAGGACACTCATTGGAGGGTTTTACCCCTCTGCAGAGGTGCAGTCGATGTATTCTACAGCTCCAGCCGACTGCGAAACACAGAGAGAGATATAACTACACTCGTATATAGACTTACACATTTAAACGTAGAGAAACCCACATGTACACACATAGATATATATTCAAAAACGCATCGACTTGCACATAAATACACGCACATCTGCTCATAGATACATACAAAATAACTAGTATGCACACACACTCACTAATTGAAAACAAATGATATTAATAGCAGCAACAAAGGCAACTTATATACTAACGGCTCTTTGTGGAAAAAACGACGACAATGAATTTATTGAATATGAATATGATAAAAAGCCCGATTGAAAACGGACTGTAATTGAATTGAAAATTTTACAATCGTCTTGAATTTATGGTGACAAAACCAGAAAGTCTATGCATAAACCAGAATCTGTTATGGAGGCGCCCGTGGTGTAATAGTCGCAGGAATTGGACACGGCGACACGAGTTCAAATCCTGGACGAGACCGATTGCTTTTCACTTAGCACTAATACCGTTGGAAAGGTATGAATCCAATTATTCTCCCTCCAGCTATGGGTAAATAGTAGGGCAGACTAGGTTCTTCAGCCTTGGTGAGGCAACTAGTCTAAGAGAGGGAAAACTCTGAATTCAAACCTGTTAAACTCCGCTTAAAAAATTGACCTTGTGTCATATCCTGCCCGAGCGGAAGGGTTGGGTAAATATGATAAACCAGAATCTGTCTCAGGGATTAAAACGACGCAAAATTTCAGTTGAACCAATTAGATTGTCCGAGTCAATCTACAATGTTCCGAGCAATTCTGGATACACACACACCACACACACACACACACACATAGCGGTTGCCGCTCGCATAATGCAAAGGCTCTTCGATCGAATTGAGCACTCTGGTATCCGATAAGGTAAAAACTGTAAACATACGAACGCTACTGCTGCTGTTGCTATATAATACCTTATAATTCCTAAGCCAACGTTGTACGCTTGTTGACCGAGCGGTTTGAAACGTAAAGTTGGGCAGGTTTCGATCCCAGCTACAAGCGTCCTACGTGTTTAGCCACACTGAAGAGCTGTGATACTACGAAACAGTTTGTCTATGGATGACAATCCATATATATTATATAATAATGATAAATAAATATATATCAGATAGATATATATATTTGATTCATGAAATATAGACTGCAACCCTGGGTTTCATGGAGTTTTTTTGCAAAACAATCAAAGGCAGTTAAGAAGATGGAATTAATTGAAAATCGAAAAATACGAAAAAATACAGACAAAAACCGTTGGGATTCCGTTTATGTGTGGTTGTAAGTGTGTGTGTATGTGGGTGTGTGCGTATGCGTGTATGTGTTATAGTTATGTATGGATGCGTGTTTTTATGAGGTTAAGCCAGGCTACAAACGCAGCGCCTTGAGAAAGCGGATATGAATTCGAGTGTATCTTAATAATTCGTTACATTATTTTATTTCTCTGTGTGTAGGTGGCTATAGTTATGGAACATACCATCATCACTGCATGTCGAGGAGAATGAATAAGGATTGATTTGTAAGCGTATTTGAACGGTTGTATTATGGTAGGCTAGAATCACAATGGGTGTAAATAAGGTTATATTGTATTGTGATATAATATGTTGGTATAATATTTAGGGGAAGGAATTATATTATTGTAATTATAATAAATAAATGAAATATTGCGTAAATATTATATACTATAGATCTCCTCGGTGGTATGTGCGTAATAAAATAATAAAGAGGTTACAATAATAGTTAGTGTGTTTGAGTACGAAGATGATTATAACTGAGATGTGGGGTGCTGTCATTGAAAAATTAAGGAAATTGATTAAGGAAATAGATGGCGGGATCGAGTGGTATGGGTGATAGTTGGGCGGTTGGAATTGTTATTTAATAGTTATTTTTTGTTGATGTTGTGTGGTAAATACACAATTGTAGAAAAGTTTTGAGTGAATTTGGAAGCTAAGGGGAATGTAGAGTGTTGGGCCTATTTTTAATGCTCGTAAAAAGATAAAATAGCAGATAGTGGAGGCGCGTGGATAAGAGTATGGGGGTTAATAGAAAGGAAGGTACATATATTGAGTGGATGGGGTGATGGTTGGAGGAGGAAAAATGGTACTTACGGTGCTTCAGTTTTTTTTTATTTTATATACTCGAGGTGTTAGGTGGGTTATGTGTATGGATCGAAGTGTGAAAAAAGGTGTATATATATATAGTCATCCACAGACAGATTGCTTCGTTCTATCAGAACTCTTCAGTGTGGCTAGACACGCAGGACGCTCGGAGCCGGGATCGAAACCCGTCCAACTTTACGTTAGACTGTGATTCAGACCACGCGTCCACCAAACGGACAACGTTGGGTAACGGAATCTAAAGGTATTTTTATTTTTATAAACAGCAGCAGCAGCCTTTGTTTACATTTTTTTATATATTTTTTCCATTTTTTTTTATACCCTATCGGGTACCAGAGTGCTCAATTCTTTCGAAGAGCTTTGCATTACGCTAGCGGCGGCCGGCAATTCCTTCGCCAGAGAGCTCAACCCCCATGGGGGAACATATGTCATCCACAGACAGACTGTTTCTTTCTATCAGAACTCTTTAGTGTGGCTGTATATATATTAAAATAAATAGGTCTGCAAATGATTTTCAATTCAAGTTTTTATTATTTCATATACGAGAGCTTTATTCGTGTTTCAGACTTACCGTCTTCTTCAGGAGATTTCGAATGATTAAGTTAAATTTCGTTTGCTGTTCTTGTAGTAGAATTTGTTTTGATAGCATGGGTTTTTTAATTCCAGGATTTGTCTGTGAATTTCTTATGGTATACACACATTCACACTCACACGGACAAACGCGCTCACTAATTACATACTCAAACATGCACACATGCACGCACGCGCACACATCTATATATTATAAAATAAATAAAAGATTTATACGTATTTACCCAACCCCTCCGCTCAGGCAGGATATGACACAATGTCATTTTTTAAGCGGAGTTTAACAGGTTTGAATTCAGAGTTTTTACTTCTCCCAGTTTTTTTTACCAACCCCTCTGCTCAGGCAGGATATGACTCAAGGTCAATTTTTTAAGCAGAGTTTAACAGGTTTGAATTCAGAGTTTTCCTTCTCCTAGACTAGTTACCTCACAAAGGCTGAAGAACCTAGTCTGCCCAACAGAAAGAAAGGATTTATATAGACCAGAGGTCTTCACGGTCTATTACCTCCAATAGGAAATTCACAGATACTAATCTGGAACTAAATAAAACTAAAGAAGAACTATCTGGTTTATATATATATATATATATATATATATATATATATATATATATATATGTTTACATATTCACACACATACACACACACACACACGCCCATACACACAGATAAAAAGAATATCTGCAAAGACCGGAGGTTTTCACAGGGGAATGACACCAATGAGACATTCCCAGATGCAAATTCTGAACTTTAAAAAGATTACATCCGACCGAAACAATCTTTACGATAACTCAACAACTGAAATTTAATCTAACCATTTGAAATCTCCAGAGAATAGGTAAAGTTTGAAATACGTGTGGAGCACGAATATACGAAATAATAAAAGACTAAATAGAAAATTCAAAATCATTTCCGAACCAATTCAGTTTAGAATATTTACTTTTCTCTTGTTGGACCAAGCTCAACGTTTACTTATGATCAGCTGACCCAGATGATTGCATAGGCGAGAAACTGACAGTTACAAAGCGCCGTTGGCTCTGTATCAACGCAATGCAAACTTAGACCAAAATATGCTCAAACAACGATTCTAAGCACGTTTTATTTTACACACACACACCCACACACACAATATATATATATATATATATCAGTAGCGACTCTAGCCTATTTTTGCTACTCGTGCTCCCCCCACCCGCACTCTGTCAACTTCAGTTCCCAACCCGTGGTCCGTGGACCCAAAGTAAGTCATCATAGTGGCTATTGCGTGATTCTCCATTGTATAGCACAGATTGACAAACGTACCTTGCAGGGTGTTTTTTTTTGTAAACAATCAAGATACTATACAATTTGTAGTCTTGTTAATACAGTAGATAAGATAATTTTTTTTTCCTTTCAAAAGTATAGAAGAAAAGAGAAGATGTTCATTACTATGACGAGAAAAATATGTTTATTAGAATGAAGAAACTGATGACAATATACACAGACACAGCTAGTAGTTTCAATTTCGCTTAAAATAAAGATTATTTGTTGAAAATGTATTCAAATAAACAAATTTTAGTTACAGAATGTAACATATGCAACATTCATTAAAGAAATAGATATCTGTTAGTGAAAAAACGAAATAAAACACGCCGTTTAACCAACATTTACTTTAGCGATGATGATGACGTCGGCGACTGCTCTAATCTGCTATCCTCTCTCTCTCTCTCTCTCTCTCTCTCTCTCTCTCTCTCTCTCTCTCTCTGTTCCTCTCCCTCTTCCCAATATATCTATCAACAGTCGCACGTGCTAAGATTTTTTAGCACAGTGGTAGGGTTGCTCTTGCTATTGGCTACAGCTAAAAGCGTATTTCTCTAACATTACTGTTATTATAAGGTTCTAGTGCCTGGCACGGATCGGGCGTTCAACATTATAGCCGATTTTATGGGATGTTCAATGATTCTGACGGTGGCCGGACAAAGACCATCCGTTCAAAACAGCATCGTTCTATTATTCCCAGATATATTTATGAACTTTTGGCTACTTAGTTATCGAAACTTGAATAGATACGTAATTTAATTGAGATCAGACTATGTTTGCTTGAAATTAATGGATGATTTTTAATCCATTTTGAATAACATTGACCGAGTTATTGGTCGTCCCGGGCACGAGTAGCACTAGTCCCGTCTCCGCCCCTGATATATATATATATATATGGAAGTAAATAATGGAGTGTAATCCGACAATATATAAAGAAAATTGATAACAAGGTAATCCAAGTAGAAGGAGAGATTTATTGAGAAGCAAAGTCGACACTAGAGCATTTTGGTTCTAATGAACCATCATCAGGACTATGAGTGATGATATAAATCATGTTAAATCAACGATGGATGTTTAAAAGTGCAAAATTCAAAAACCTAGGGAAAATTTGTAGAGCAAAAAAAAGTTGGCCGTTTAATTAAAACAAGCCCTGATTCAGTGATTAAACGACCAACTTTTTCTTAAGTTCCGAGAAGGTTGCCGAGTTCGACAAACACCTGAATAAGGCCGGAGGACATATCGGCCGAAAGGTTGTGGAAATAACAATAAAGACGAAGACAATAGTCCGAAAACCCTAAATGATAAAAATCAACTTTTTCTTATCATACAAATTTTCCCTATGTTTTTGTATTTTGTACTTTTAAACATCTATCGCTGATTTAATATCACTAATATTGTTGCGTTTCGGTTAGTGAACGCTTGTAATATTAAATAAAGGACAAACCACGATATGAGAGGAAATAGAGATATATTCTCAGGAAAAAGTATATACAATAGAGAGACTATTAGTAGACAAGAACATAGGATTAGTGAACGCTTGTAATATTAAATAGAGGACAAACCACGATATGAGAGGAAATAGAGATATATTCTCAGGAAAAAGTATATACAATAGATAGACTATTAGTAGACAAGAACATAGGATTAGTGAACACTTGTAATATTAAATAACGGACAAACCACGATATGAGAGGAAATAGAGATATATTCTCAGGAAAAAGTATATACAATAGTGATACTATTAGTAGACAAGAATATAGGATTAGTGAATACAGAATAAAGATATAGTCCAACGATAGTATTGGCTTCCATTATTACGTTTGCAAGTAAGGTGATCTAGTGCGATCTCCTGTCTCCAACGCTCTAATACTATTCCTACAAGAAGCTGCTCTTCATCTTCTAGTCTGCCCTGGTATTAGTAGCTACTATTATATATGGCAGATGGACTAGTTCATTGTGTGGAAAAAGGTGGGTGATACCCAAGAAATATCATCCCTCATGATGGCTCATTAGAACCGAAACGCTATAGTGTCGATTTTGCTTCTCAATAAATCTCTCCTTCTACTTGGATTGCTTTGTTATCAACTTATTTTTTTTCTTTAAAGAAAGTATATATATATATATATATATATATATATATATATATATATATATATACTTTCTTTAAAGAAAAAACCAAAGACCGGTTATTTTAGGATTATAAATTTATTTCCATCCTGTTTTTAGTTTCTGGTGTGAACCAAAAATACGAAGAAAAATGTAACAGGACTTCTTTAAATCTAATGGATAAATAAAACAGAATAGACACGGGGGGAAAGGGGAAGAGAGAGAGAGTTGAAGAGTTACCTCCTAGTTTTATTGAATTTCCGTTTTTTTATTTACCTATTTATTTTATTTTCAAAATTCTTCTGTCAGTTACAATTACGGTAATTTAACTTTTTTATCATTTTATTTTATTTATTTTCATTTCTTTTTAAGTTCGATAAATAACTTTTATGTTCTATATCAATGTAATGAATTTTAGTAAGGGAAATATTAATGTTTATATTAATTTCGATACTATTTACTTAGCTACCTATTTTTTTCCATGTGTGTATATTGGATACGTTTTTTTCCCTAGTTTCACTATTTATTTCTATGTTTTTAAACTTTATAGTCTATGGTTTAAATTTTGTCCTATGTCTACATCTAGCTATTCGTTCACTTCTCTTATTAAATAACTTTTCAGGCAATTTATACGTCATTATACGTATTTTCTCTTCTAAGCACAAATTGCATCTACCATCAAAACTATTTGGAGTATTTGATTTTTTCAAAATAGACCATTCAATCCCAGGGGTTAACCCTTTGTTTTTCAAACACCAGAATTGTTTCGATAGTGCCGTATGGTGTTTTAGGTGTTCGTGGGAGAAGGTAAATTTGTAGTTTGAATACCTCTCCTTCCATTTCGTGGACGTCAACCCGATATAAGTTTTTTATCCGTAATGATTTACCTAAAAGAGAATATTACGGATAAAAAACTTATATATATATATATATAATCATTTGTTCGTTCTCACTTAAATGATATCAAATATTGCTGTCAAATATTAATAGTTTGATTTGCACACAATTAAATGGTTTCAAGCATCGCTATTTAACACTAATAATTCAACTTAGGCACAAGGTTAAAGAGTTTCAAGTATTGCTAATCAGCACTAATAATTCTATTCAACATAACTCATTCGTCAGCAGACAGTTAAATTGTTGATAGTATCTCTATGTATCACTAATAATTCAATAAAACAGCCATTTGCTAAAAGACAGTCAAATGATCAAAGAGTTCCATTTCTAAGACTTAACGTTGATCATTTGTTTAGAAAGAGTTTAAATGTCAAACAGCTCTATATGTGACCCATAGATATGACGCTATCGGTTGCTACCACTGCAGTCAGAGTGGACCTGGAAGTAATGGCAATGAAGAGGTACCCATGTTTCCAAAGGCTCCAGAACAGGAACCTCACCATCAGATTGTTTAATGTCCTTATCAGGACACTCGTTAGCATGAGGGTTGCTCCTCTGCTAAGATATATTAAGATTCTGTTGCACGTGCAAAACTCATAAACGCCTTTCGAAAGCGTATGCATATTAAAATAATTTAAAATTCTAAAAAGAAAAAGGGGAACCCTTCCTTTTGATTATGTCTGATAAAAAAAATTGCTTGACAGACAAGTAGTGATGAGGAAATAGATAGGGGTATTGACCTTTGGAAAGCTTGGATGGTGGTGGGGGTGGAAACTGAGACGAAAAAAGAATTTCTTCTCTGCTTGTCTGTTGCGTTATTTTTATTTGATGAGAAGTGAGAAAAAGGAAGGCTTACCTTGAAGAATTTCAAAGTATTTCAAATATATGCTTTTTAAAACCGTTTATATATCTATATATATATATATATAAAACATGGTACACTCTGAAACCCTGGGTTTCATGCATTCAGCAATCGTCCGACGATTGCTGAATGCATAAAACCTAGGGTCACAAACTGTACAATGGCCATTGGCTTAATGAGTAGAGTGTCCACCAAATGTCCGGGAGACCGGAGTTCAATCCCAGGTCGAATCATACCAAAGATTAAAAAATGGTTCTTGATGCCGCTGTGCTTAACACTCAGCATTATAAGGTAAGGATCAAGGGTAAAGTGGAGCAATGCAGGGAAAGGAGTAGCGCTCTTGGTAGCTATTGAAAAGAGAACCTTCGGGTTGCCATCGACAAATGAGCTAGTAAGAACCATAAACCTCATTCTATGCGGGACACAGCGGGGGAATAGGGACGAGCTCCTAAGGACCCTTTCACATGGACGAGCAAAAGTAGGACGACCACCTAGAACCTACATAGAGCAGCTCTGTGCTGATACGGGATGTAACCCTGAAGACCTACTGGAAGCAATGGACGATAAGGAGGGGTGGCGAGAGTTGGTCAGGAATATCTGTGCTGATGGCGCCCAGTGATTATATATATATATATATATATATATAATGAGGCCAGCTGTGTCAGCAGCCTGTCGAAATAAATTTATTTTAGCAAAACATTTCAGTGAGTTTTCTCTCCAATTATATTACAGATATCTGCTCTGGAGGAGATTCTTACGTACCTTTAGACACACACACACACACACACACACACACATATATATGTATATATAAAAGTTGTCATACATCGACCACCCCTTGATTATATAATTGGGTTGGTTTGATTTAGTTTTATTGCATATCGACCACTATAGGTCAATTTAATGCCAAATTCTTTTAATACATTTATAAATAGTAAGGTAAAGTTGACGACCGTAGTCGAGGGCGACCCGAAGTTTCCCTTTTCAATAACTACTACACCGAGGTGTAGGGAAAGGTGCTACTGCTTTCTTTGGATTGCTCCAATTTACCCTTGATACCTATCTTTTAATGCTGAGTGTTAAACAAGGAGATATCAAGTACCATTTTTTTAGTCTTTGGTATGACTCGACCTGGGATTGAACCCCGGTCTCCCGGGTCATTGGCGAACACTCTACCCAATAGACCAATGGGACTGTTACTTCTAAACATTTTTGGAATATAACATTTTTAAACAAGCCTGATCTCATTTTTTGTTGTTTTTACTTTTTGTTTTTGTACACACAATTATAAGTGTTTACTTAATTTCAAATAATTCAGTTTAGCAAAAATAAGATGTTTTGTTTACATACGGTCAGTCATTTGTTTAAATATGGATTTATGTTTACGCACAGTTTAATGTAAAAACAGTTCTATTTCAAACAATTTACTTTTGCATGACAACAAATTTAAATGTTTCCAAGTTATGCTATATATCACTAACAGTTTACTAACAATTAAACATCAGTCATTTGTTGACACAGTTAAATGATTAAAAAGTACTTTTTTTCTAACAATTCAGTTTATCTTAAGTACATTTTTGTTTACACATAGTTAAATGTAAAAACTGTTAATTTCAGACAATTCATTTTAGCGTAAGTACACGATTTAGTTCTATTCGGTCCATAGATAGGAACCTATCAGGTGCAACAACTCCAGACCAAAGTAGAGCTGGGAGTAATGACTATGAATTAGTACTCCGTATTTCCCAAAGCTCCAGCATTACTGAAGCCTCACCATCAAATTGTTTAGTGTCATATCCAGGACACTTGTTGAGGGAATCCTGCCCTTCTGCAGGGATGCAGTCAGTGTATTCTGCAGCCCCAGCCAACTGGGCCAAGAATTATTTGAAACCTCTCATATATTCTCAACCTGAATAATTCTAAACTCATTGTCACCGGACATATATATATATATATATATATATATATATATATATATATATATATATATATGGAAAAAATAGAAAAGTAAAGTTATCGATGATTTGATTACGAAGAAGATTCAACGTTAAAACGTTTCGGTTTTAGTAAACCTTAATCAGGACTTTAAGATGGCGAAACAGATGTTTATGTAACAATAATGAATATTTTACTAAAATATAATATTAGGGAAAATATATATATACCAAGAAAGATCATATAACCGTTCAATCATTCTCCTTCATAATAAAGTCATTACTTTTGGATTATTTTATTTTTCTATTTTCTCCATACTGTAGGATTTATTTCCATAATCTACTTCTAATATATTTCTAATACTTCTAATATATATATATATATATATAGATATATTTCAGAACATGAAAATATATATATATAAATATAGTAGTATTATTCGGTCGAGTTAAACCCGAGTTGGGAGTAATTCCTTCAGGACAAGAAAATCATTCAGGAGCTGAACATTTAAATTTTCCTGGTGGGGATTCTGAAATATGTATATATATATATATATATATATATATCAGAACATAAATATATATATATATATATATATATATATATATATATTCAAGAACATAAATATATATATACACACACACATATATATATATATATATATATATATATATATATATATATATATATATATTTCAGAACATATATATATATATATATATATATATATATATATATATATATATATAATTGCGGCAAGTCCGTATTTACACAAGTTTGATTAAAAGTCCGAATCTTTCTATTTTGCATGATTTTATATTTTTCTAAAGATTTCTTTTTGGTTTCTTTGTATCAGGGTCAAACTGATAAAGTAATCACTGTAAGTCCTGTTCTTAAACACTTTCCAACATTTATATTGATAGTCTTCAGGATATCTTTTTACATTTCACCAATGTTCAGGGAGACCGGGGTTCAATCCCACGTCGAGTCATACCAAAGACAAAAAAAATGGTATTTGATATCTTCTTGCTTATCAATTAGAATTATGAGGCAGGGATCAAGGGTAAACTGGAGCAATACAAGGAAAGGAGTAGCGCCTCCTATACACCTCTGTGTTGTAGCTATTAAAAAGGGAGCCTTCATTCACCAATTTTGAAAGTATGTATCCTCACAAAACACATACACAAAACACCACTTTCACATCTACACACGATAATACACGACAATAACCCACACAAATAAACACACACACACACACACACAGAAAGATTTGTACACAATTCCAACGGTTTTTTTAATTGTATTTTTCGATTTTTTCGATTTATTAATTTCCTTTCGTTATCTGCCTGATGATTGTTATTTGTAAAACTTCATGAAACCTAAGGCCGCAGACAAACGTCCATGGTATTAAATATATAAATCTTAATTACATTTATTATATATATATATATATATATATATATAATCTTTTAATGTTAATTCGTAAATGATTACCCTCTTATCTCATCCAACATAAATCGTTTTGAATATATTTTAGAGAGAAAATATTTCTGTCATTTTTCGTAAAATATTCGATTTTTCAGCCGAATTACGTATTCCAAATGGTTGAATCATTGAACAGAAATTGTCCATGAAGCCTTCCTGAAGTATATTAGAGATTGTGGAAAGTTACATCATCATTATTAGAGTACTTGTAGCTGTTGTAAAGATTTATGAAAAGAAATTGAAGGAAATGGAAACATTAGGAAGTTCGAAAAAAATACAAAAGCCAACATTGCTAAAATGATTTAAAAAAACCAGCAGTATTTGGAGCTGTCTCGGGAAGCCTTGCAAAAAGTTTAGAAGAAATGTAAATCTGGAGATGAACAGGAACCATCAAGATTATTACGTTACCAAAATTACCAAAAATACAGAGGACGGTGCTGGATAATTGGGATACTTGCTGTCACTTGATCTGCTGTTTTAATTACTAATTACTTCTGTTGTGAAGATTTGCTGCTGTTGCTACATAATACCTTATAATTCCTAAGCCAACGTGGTATGCTTGTTGTTCGAGTGGTCTGATATTAAGTCTAACGTAAATTTGAGCGGGTTTCGATCCCAGTCTTCAAGCATCTAACATGTCTTGCCATACTGAAGAGTTGTGATACAACGAAACAATCTGTCTGTGGATGACAATATATACGCTCTCCCACGGGGGTTGAGCAATCTGACGAAGGAACTTACGGCATAATGCAAAGCTCTTCGAACGAATTGAGCACACTGGTTTCCGGTAAGGTATAAAATATAAACAAACGAATGCTGCTGCTACTGTTGCTACATAATACCTTATAATTCCCTGGAACACTTGTTGGCCGAGCGGTCTGATACTAAGTCTAACGTAATGTTGGGCGAGTTTCAATCCCAGCTTCAAGCGTCCTACACTGAAGAGTTGTGATACAACGAAACAGTCTTTCTAAGGATGACTATATATATATACGTTACTATACCCTTCTTTATTTATTTGGTTTGTTGGGTTTTTTTAAATATTAGTTTTTACGTTGACATAAATTCTTGTTTTTTTTTTATTCTACTTGTCGGAGATCTCGATGTTGGATAAAAAAAAAAGACCCGAAACGGTCACATTTACTATGGTATCATGGACATGTGACTTTTATTCAGTCCTAATGAACATTTATATTAGTTCCCAGGGAGAATAGAGATTATATATCGAAGAAAGAAATGGATAAAAGAAAGAAAAAAATCATAATTTGCTAAAATTACAGTAAAAGAAAGAAAGAAAGAAATTAATTGAATGAAAGAAGGAAAAACACAAAAGAATAAAAAGGAAGAAAAAAAAGAGAAAAGAAAAAAGAGAAAAGAAAACAGAATTTATCAAAATTTTTGTAAGAAAGAATATGGATAAAAGAGAAACTGATGAAAACAAAGAAAGAAACAAACAAACAAACAAAGAAACAAAGAAAAAACAAAGAAACAAAGAATAAAACTAAAATTGCCGAATACAAAGAAAGAAAAAAATGAAAAGAGATGAAATTACAGGAATAAGGAAAGAAATAAAGAAAGAAAGAGAGAGAGAGTGTGTGCGAAAGAGGGAGAGAAAGAGAGAGATAGAGAGAGCAATTTATCTGATGGGGAAAAGAAATGACGGAAAAAAAAGTAACGAAAGAAAGAAAGAAAGAAAGATCGAAAGAAAGAAAGAAAGAATAAAACTAAAATTGCCGAATATGAAGAGAGAAAGGAATGAAAAGAGATGAAATTAGAGAAAAGAAACAAAGAAACAAAGAAAGAGAGAGAGAGAGAGAGAGAGAGAGAGAGAGCGATAACAAAAGATAGAGAGAAAAAGAAAAAGAGAGAGAGAGAGCAATGTATCTGATGAAAAGAAGAAATGACGGAAAAAAAGCAACAATTGAAAGAAAGAAAGAAAGAAAGAAAGAATAATTGAGAAAAGTAAAATTGTAATAAAAGGAAGAAAAATACTAACAAGTAAAAAGAAAAGAAAAAAGAAAGTAAAACAAAATGAAAATAAGCAAAAAGGGAAAAATGAGGTAAGAAAAGTTTACAAAATTAAGAAATTAATCAATACAAATTGTGAAGAAAGAAAGAAAAAAAGAAAGAAAGAAAGAAAGAAAGAAAGAATTAGAAAGAAAACAAACCTTTTTAAATCTTACCGTAATAGTGAGAATTAAAGAAAGAGAAATAATGAAAGTGAAAGAAAGAATAAAAGAAGTTAAAAAAAAGAAAAGAAAGATTAAAAAAAAAAACTTTTGGAAAATTACTCAAATAGAAAGAAAGAAAGAAAGAAAGAAAGAAAGAAAGAATATATGAGAAAAGGGAAATTATAATAGAAGAAAGAAAAATACAAAGAAGAAAAAAGGAAAGGAAAAAGAAAGAAAATCAAAATGAAAATTAGAAAAAAAGGAAAAATTGGGAATGAAAAAATTTACCATCAACTAATAAATTAACCGATAAAAATTGTGAAGAAAGAAAGAAAGAAAGAAAGAAAGAAGACGAAAAAGAGAAAAGGAAAAATAAGATTAAGAAAGAAAACAAAGCTTTTAAAAAGATTACTGTAATAATGAGAATTAAAGAAAGAGAAATTAATGAAAGTAAAAGAAAGAAAGAAAGAAAGAAAGAAAGAAGAGACGTGAAAAGAGAAATTAATAGAAGAAAAAACGCAAACGATAAAAAACGAAGCCGATTCAAAATGTTAGCAAATCAAAAAGAATGAAAAATCCAAATCCCGAAATTTACATAAGAACGTGTCATCTGTACGAGAAACATATTTGAGTAAAATCAAAGTTTGCAAAATGGCTAAATAAAGATTTACCACAATGAACCTGAGTTAAAAAGACATTCCATGAAGTGGAAACATACTGACTCTCAAGTAAAGAAAAAAATAGGGGGCAGTAGTCTGTAAAGAAGGAAATAATTACATAAAAGAACCCATCATTATTGATTTCTTTGAAAAAAAAATTCATCTATAAACAGTGCTATTGCAAATTCCTTTAGCGCGATTCAACTTATTTATTGAGTGACTCTCGTGTATATATATATATATATATATATATATATACATATATATATATATATATTTAAGTCCACTCACCAGATGGAGACATAGACTATTTCGACGTTGTAGCAGGTGTGCTACAAGGATATACAGTAGCCCCCTGCCTGTTTATCATCTACCAAGCCTACGTGCTTAGAACGTCAATAGACTTAATGAAAGAAAACGGTTTCAAGCTTGCAAAGGAAAGAAGCAGAAGATACCCCGCACAAACAATTACGGACGCGGACAACTCTGATGACATAGCGCTTCTGACAAATACGTACACTCGACCAAACCGAATCACTGCTACATAGTCTGGAACAAGTACCTGATGGCATAGGCCTACATGTCAATGCAGACAAGACGGAACACATGTGCTTTAATCAAAGAATGACATCTCTACACTAAATGGTAGTTCTATGAAACTAATGGACAAGTTCACCTATCAAGGAAGCAGTGTCTCATAAACCGAGAAAGACATTAACACGTGACTAGCAAAGGCATGGACAGCTATCACATGGAAGTCAGACCTGACCGATAAGATAAAACGCAGTTTTTTTTCCAAACAACGGTCGTGTCGATACTGCTATATGGATGCTCTACATGGACGTTAACTAAAAGGCTGGAGAAAAAGCTTGACGGCAACTACACAGGAACACTGCGAGCAATATTAAACAAGTCCTAGAGGCAACACCCCACAAAGCAGCAGTTGTAAGGCCACCTACAACCCATCATGAAAACTATCCAAGTTAGACGAAATAGACATGCTGGAGAAGTAACGACGAACTCATAAGCGATATACTCCTGTGGTTCCTATCACACTGACGAGCAAAGGCAGGACTACCAGCTAGAATCTGTATACAACAGTTCTGTGGCGATACAGTATATAGCCTTGAAGACCTACCAGGAGCGATGGACGATAGAGGTGAGTGGCGAGAGAGAGTCAGGGAGATCTGTGCTGACAGTGCGACATGATTATATATATATATATATATATATATAAAGAGAGCCAGACAGAGATAGTGACAGAGAGATTGAGAGAAAGAAAGATGCTATCATCATACATACATTCATGCATATGAATTTACTTAGAGACGAGAGAAAAGATGTATTACACACACACACACACACATATATATATATATATATATATATGGAGAGAGAGACAAAACGTCACAACTGGATTCATGCGTAAATTGACTTAGAAACGAGAATAAATACCATCAACCTTGGATAGGTACATATGAACAGAATTATATATACATATATATGTATATATACTTTCTTTAAAGAAAAAAAAACAAACACCGGTTATTTTTTCTTTTAAAAAAGTATTGCTCTGTAATATTAATTACATTAAGCTCTCTACCAGGAAAATTTAAATGTTCAGCTTTTGAATGATTTTCTTGTCCTGAAGGAATTACTCCCAACTCTGGTTTAACTGGACTGAATAATACCCCTATATATATATATATATATATATATACGAGGTGCATACGATATGTTTCCAGACTTTTTGCGTATGGGCACTTTTATTGATAGAACACACATGAAACTCTAGTCCCCTTCGAAGTAATCTCCTCCGGCTGCAATGCACTTGTTGTACCGTTACAACATCTCCTGCAAGGCCTCATGGAAGTCCTCTTGTGTGAGCGTGTCAATGACCTTCGTCACAGCCTCTTTCATCTCCTCAATTGTCTCATAACGACAGCCTCTGAGCTTAGGGAATAACCAAAAGTCACAGGGAGCAAGGTCAGCACTATAGGGAGGCTGAGGAAGTGTCTGGATGCCCATCTTGGTCAAATAGTCTGTGATAAGGATAGAGTTGTGGACTGGTGCATTGTCCTAGTGGAAATGCCACTGACCTGATTTGAAGAGCGCTGGCCTCTTCCGACGTAATCTCTTCCTGAACTCCCTTAAAACCCCAACATAGTAACACTAACACTAACCATTTGGCCAATCAACTCTTGTGTATTGACTTCCTTACACCTCCGACACCTCTCATTATCCCTCACAGACTCCCTGCCTTCCTTGAATCTCTTATGCCACTCAAAAACTGATGCTCGATTCATGCAAGATGGTCGAAAAGCAATCTGAAGCATTCCATACGTTTCCGTGGCATTTTTTCCAAGTTTAAAACGGAATTTTATTGCATATCGTTCTTCTAACGTGTCCTCACGTCCAGATTGCATTTTTGAAATTCACCAGCTGTGACAATCAGGCTTTAGTAAGGTGTATTCCAATTGCTGCTGTAACTGTTCATTTGAACCCGAAATCATAAAAATTGGTCAGTCGTCTCATACGATGTATAGCAATAAGTAAAGTAGTAAAGTTAGCGACCATTGTCGAGGGTGACCCGAAGGCTCCCTTTTCGATAGCTACTACACCAAGGTGTAGGGGAGGGCGCTACTCCATTCCCAGGATTGCTCCACTTTACCCTTGAACCGTACCTTATAATGCTGAGTGTTAAGCAAGGTGGTATCAAGTACCATTTTTAAAGTCTTTGGTATGACTCGACCTGGGATTGAACCTAGGTCTCCCGGGCCATTGGCGAACACTCTAACCGCTGGGCCAATGTCCCGGTGCCGGTACGAAAAAAGTCTGGAAACTTATGGAAAGCCAACGTATATCTACATATATATATATATATATATATGTCTTTATATATATCATCATCATCATGTTGTGCCGTTAGCACGGAAATCCCTGACTCTCTCTCACCACTTCTCCCTATCATTCATCGTTTCTGGCAGGTCTTCAGGGCTACATCCCGTATCCTTACATAGCTGCTGTACGTATGTTCGAGCTGGTCGTCCTGCTTTTGCTTGGCCATATGCGGGGGTCCATAGGAGTACATCGCTGATGAGCTCGTCCTTGCTTCTCCAGCAGTGTCCTGCGTGTCTGGTTCGTCTAACTTGTATAGTTTAACTTGTATAGTTGGGAGGCAGTTGGCCGTATAGTTGGTGTCTTGTGTGTTATTGCCGCCAGGACTTGTTCAATATTGCTCGCAACATTCTTGTGTTATTACCTTCTAGCTTCTTCTTCAGCCGTTTAGTTAGCGTCCAAGTAGTGCATCCATATAGCAGTATCGATACGACCGCTGCCTGGAATAAACTGGGTTTCATTTTATCGGTCAGGTGTGTGTGTGTGTGTGTGTGTGTGTTTGCGAGTGTGCGTGCGTGTGTAGATAGATAGATAGATAGATAGATAGATAGATAGATAGATAGATAGATTCACCACTGCATTAGAGCCAATGTTTTGATCATGAGTAAATAGAGAAAAAAAAATTCATATATTTGCAATATATAGAAGACCAACAAATACTGTATACAAATAGATTTCCAGAATTATACTAAGAAGTTTTCTTTATATTTGGACCTTTTATCATTGGCTATTTATGTCACGTTCCTATTTCTATATCCATAGAATCTTATATATATATATATATATCAGTATTATTTCCTCCAAAAATTTGTCTTCTGTCTTTTATTCTAAGCAGCGATGTATATCTCTACTAGTCAACAGCAAAAAAAAAAAAAAAAACGAAAAGAAAAAGAAAAGAAAAAAGTCATGAATATATGCTGGAGGGATTTGCAGAGTTGGGTCACTTATCTCCCTCCAGGACCTACACTCTGTCTCAGTCGTGTAGTTTTTAATAGCAAATATACACTAACTTACTGTGCGTTAATAAAACCATAATAAGCCTCAACGTCATGTCTGCTGCTTTGAGCTAAATTCTAATTTGTTTTGACGTATTCGGTGTAATGTACAGAAGGAAAAAATGTCCAGTCTCATTTCGCAGTGTTGGATATATTCATTATTCAAAAATCTTGCCCCACCTTCACATTTGTACGTTTTTGAAACAAGTCTTACTTTTATTTTTTAGTTTGTTTTTTTTTTTTGTTTGCCTTATGTTTGTTCTTTTTTTGGACGTTTTTTTTTTTATCTTGTTCCCCCTTTCATTTTCTTATCTACATGATCGTTACTTCTTTTCTTTTCTTTTTATCTATAAGTCGGTTTATTTTTCTATCTATTTGTTGGTGTCTTTTAATTCTAATAAGATGATGAAACCACCGAACAAAGTTTGGTTTTCAAGATAGAATTTCGTAGTAACAAAAGAAGAAAAAAAACGGTTGTGCTACTACCGACAATATCGAATTTCTCATTGGACAGTTTCTTGGGAATTCGTTTATTTTTCAATGACACATCCTCAACCGTCATTATGCTTAGTCTAACGGCATCTTTTTTCACTCATTTCGTTTTCTATGAGAGAAAATACGATTATATAATAAAGCTACAACAACAACAGTAGCAAAAACAACAACAACAGCAACAACAAATAATAATAATAATAATAATAATAATGATAATGATAATAATAATAAATGACACAGTTTTAATATGATAAACTGGTCGTTAGTGGAAATATAAAAGTAAAGATGGATACGAAAGTCAGGAAAACTAATAACCTGCCACAGAATGCACCTCCCAAGAGCAGATATTGAATGTCTCTACACCAAGTGAGAAAATAGTGACAGAGAATTAAACCAGATACAATTGACCGACAAAACAACAACTATAGGGTTAAAGAAATTTTTTTACACACAACAACAACAGATTGGATGTTTCACTTTGTTAGTAAACACACACAAGAACAAAAAGAAAAATGTACTCCGTTTGTAAAGTAATAACTTTGCTAATCAAGTCAATCGTCAAACTGAAAGAAATAGACATAAAAGATAAAACAATAAAGGCTGCGAAAAACGAAGAAAGAAGCAAAAACACAAACACTAAATCAATTAAAAAAACACCCCCGAACAAAATTCTAGATGGACAATACGCACAGAGATTGGTTGATTGGTTTTATGACATATCAACCTGTGTAGGTTATTTAACGCCAAATCCATTTTTATGCAAATAAACAGTTCTATTTCAAACAATTCAGTTTGGCATGAGTACACAGTTTAATTGTCAAAAACGTTTCCATTTCAAGCTATTTAGTTTATTCAAACAGTTCTAATTCAGCTAATTCCCTTTACTATACATATTTACCAACCCCTCCGCTCGGGCAGGATATTGTTATGAAATAGCCGAGGGATTTCGGTTCATGCCTTTGAGTTTAGTTAGGCTGAGAACCTTTCGGCTCAGCACATGGGTTGGTTGGGTGTAAGATTGAAGCAGGTGTTAACGCGGGTGCGCGCGAGCGGATGGAAGTATCACTCAGATGTCATAACAGTCCGAGACGATACTGGGTGACAAGGTGCGGGTGACGTCACGCACCGGAAGCACGCGGAAGTTTGCGTGAGAATTTGAAGAAAATAAGAGTCGGGTTTTAGACGCCAAACGAGAAGGATCAATTTTGGAGCTCGCAGGCGCGAGGCAAACTTGCGCCCTATGGGGGGCCTCTCGAGTTGGGGGCCAAATGAATAAGACAGCATAGAAGATTGTGTCTCTCCTCCTTACGTCGAAACCTTTAACTCAAAGTTAATAAAAAGGTTTCGTACCTGAACAAGAAGTAGTTACGTGTTTTTGAGATTCCTGTTCTTTATATATTCTATCGTTATGAACATTACATGTCTATTTCGCACATGGCTATATTCGTGTATATGGCTACGCAACAATATGACACAATGTCAATTTTTAAGCGAAGTTTAACAGGTTTTCCTTCTCCTAGACTAGTTGCCTCACGAAGGCTGAAGAACCTAGTCTGCCCTACTATTTACCCATAGCTGGAGGGAGAATAATTGGATTCATAATTCACTTTACTATAAGTGCAGATTTTGTTTACACAAAGTTAGATGTCAAAACAGTTCTATATTAAGCAATTCAGTTTAATGTAAGTACAGTTTCAATATCAAAATAGTTCCATTTCAAAGAATTCAGTTTAGTATACGCACGCAGTTTAAATGTAAATAAATTTTAATTGTCAAAAACATTTCTTTTTCAAGCTATACCATTTAGTCAAACAGTTCTAGTTCAAACTTTTCAGTTTAGCATAAGTATACAGGTAGTTCCATTTAACCCATAGATAGGGCCCTATCAGGAGCTACCATTCCGGGCCAGAGTGGACCTGGGTGCCATGGCAATGTAGGGGTGCTCCAGATTCCCCAAAGCTCCTGCATCACTGGAGCCTCACCATCAGATTGTTTCTTGTCATATCCAGGACACTCGTGGGGGGGTCTTACCCCTCAGCAGAGGTGTAGTCGATGTATTCTACTGCCCCAGCCGACTTGGCAAACGCACAATGAATTATATATATATATGTTATGTTTTGACCTTTTGACCCGGCGAAAAATGCCATTCAAGGTGATGCACCGGAAGGAGGTGACACATTCTAATGGCAGTTATGAGAGGAAATCGCGTGGGCGGAAATTGGCTGATGAAATGGGACGAGGTAAAAAAAATCCCATTATACTCTCATAGACTGACGCACCGGAAGAGAGTAACCTCTGAACTGCATGACAGTTATTTCCGCTCGATGACGATCACATTGGCCATTCCAAAGATAGCGGAAGTGACACATCCTAGTCGCCAGATATCGGAAGAAGTTGCGGAGGCGTGGAGGCGTGTCCATATCACTGCGTGGGAGTTTGAAGGTAATATAAGGCCGACGAATTGAACAGAAGAAGACAAGCAGTTCAGTTGGAGAAGGAGAGGGCGGGAGGTAGTGGGTAAAGCAAGCACCCAGGAGAGTGGACTCCAGGGCTCCAGTTGAGCAGCCATGGAGAACGAGAAAGACACAACGCTGACGGCCATAACTTTGGGGTCAAAATACATCAGTTATGCTCGGTTTCCAGCTCCCTCTCATACGCAAACTTTGGGTAACCCTTTTCGAAACCTTACAAATAAAGTGAGAGGTAAAATATTTTATAAAGAAGTCTTCCTGCGTCTTTCTGCGTGCGTCGTTTATTACTGCGTCTTTATCATTGCGTCGGTATATATCCAGCATATATATGTACATTTCTGGATGAATCAGCAGATGACAATACAACATACATATATACAAGAAAAAACTCATGAGCGACGTACTCCACTGGGTCCCCTTCACACGGCCGAGCAAGTGCTGGACAACCAGCAAGAACTTATCTACGGCAGCTCTGTGCGGACACAAGATGTATCGTAGGAGACCTGCCGAAAGCGATGGACGATAAAAACGAGTGGCGAAGGAGAGTCAGGGAAATCCGTGCTAGAGGCGCGACATGATGATGATGATGATATATATAGTAAAGATAACTTGATGGCTAAAAAGTGCTAGACTGAAGATGGAGACAGATGGTTTATTAACAACAAATCATCTGAGGCAATCAACTTGAAACTATTCAAACATTATAAAAATGAGATCAAAGCCAATACGTAAATTGTGTGAGCAAAAAACAGAATATGGAATAATGGATTGTGAAAAATGGTATTAACATCAACCACAACCTTTAAGAAAATCAAAAAGATCTACTATTTCCTTGGATTTTGCTATCAAAACGAAAAAGTAAACAATAATATACCACATAAAGTGGTTAAAGAAAAATATGGCTTCTAATTGATGTGACATTGCGAGCAGATTATGATATCTCAGTCAAAGAATATAATAAAATAAAGAAATGCAAAGACTTGGAAATATAAATTGTGAAAATCTGGCACCTTAAAACTACCACCGGACCAGTAATAGTGTGAGCACTGGGAATAATCCAGAAAGGGACATCTAAATGCATTAACAAGGTACCTGGCAGACCTAGTCTTTATGAATTACAAAAATTTGCACTTTGCAGAATTGCTCATTTCTTTAGAAGATTTCTATTAATGTAACAGAAAAATATCACCCAATACAGGGGAAGTCCTCATTGTGAAATGTTTAAAGCGCTGGACTGCGGAAGCGTAGTAAGCGAGTTCGAATTCCTGTCGCGCTATTACGTTCACTTTCGGACAAATACCCTTGGGAAAGGTATGAATATCCTCCCAGCTATGACTTAAATAGTTCGACTACTGGTATTCTAGAAGTATGGCGTAGGCATTAAATACGCAGTAAAGGTTGATATGCCATTAAACAAAGAAACCAAGCCAAATCAAACCAGAGGTCTTGGATAAAGACCAGTGAAAGGACTGGGAGAACCCCAAAATAAAGTTGAAAATTAATAATAATGATAATTATAAGCCAAATCAAAAAGATAGACAAATACTTGAAACTAGTCAGAGAACTAAAGAAATGTGGAACTTGAAGGTGACAGTGATACCAATTGTAATTGGTGCAGTTGGAACGGTACCTAAAGACTTGGTAAAAAGTCTGGAGCGACAACCTGGCGAGATTGCACAGGAGAAGATGTGGATATGGCTACGAAAAAGAAATCTCAAGATACGAAATGAAGCTCTTCTAATAGCAGCACAAAACAACGCTATAAGGACCAGTTATGCTAAAGCGAAATTTTATAAAACGCAACAGAATAACGAGGGTAAGTTATGCAGAGAAACAGATGAAACTGCTACAAGACTAAAAAGTAGGCGCGATTAGGTAGGAAAGTTTGTCCACTGAGAATTATACAAGGATTGAAATTTGACCATACTATCTAATGATACATGCACAAACAAGAATCTGTCCTTTAAAATGAAATCCATAAATTCTTTGGGACTTTGAGATACAAATGGCTCACCTAATCCCTGCTAGAAAACCAAACTTACTGATAAATTGATTAAACAAAGAGAAACACTTCTATAATGGACTTTGCCGTCCTAGTGGATCACAGAGTGAAAATAAAAAAAAGCGAAAGCATAAACAAATACTTAGACCTTGCCCGAGAACTAAAAACCAGTGGGACATGAAGGTGACGTTGATACCAATTGTAATTGGTGCACTTGTAACTGTCCACAGGAAATTAGAAAAGGGATTGAAACAGTCGTAAATCGGAGGAAAAATCAAGCCTATTCCAACTGCAGCTTTGTTGAGATCGGCCAGAATACTGAGAATAGTCCTGGTGAGCTGAGGTGATTTGCTGGCACTCAAATTCCAATGAAAGCCTATCAGCTAATGTTTGTGTCAAAGATTTGCAAAGAGTCAAATGATGATAATAAAAGCCACAAGAACCTATAATTTTGAATGTTAGATTGACAGGACAGATAAAAAAGACAAATACTGTGTGGAGATTGAGATGAAACGAATAAATATACGATGTTCAAGTGTTGAAAGAGAAGAACAATTGGCATGATTGAGTGAAAGGGTGATCTGCTAAGAACTGTGCAAATACCTTTGTTTCTTTTACTCTCTACATTTTATTTGAAGATAGAACTAATGAAAATCTGAAATTAAAAAGATTTGTGAGAAAGAAAGAAAGATTCTGAGACTGCTGAAAAAGAGGGGATACTGGAAGGAAAGAAGGACCAAAAGAAGAAATAGATAGTGACAGAAGGAAAATAAGCGGCAAAGAAAGAAAGAAAGAAAGAAAGAAAGAAAGAAAGAAAGATTCAGAGACTACTGAAAAAGAAGGGATACTGGAAGGAAAGAAGAACCAAATGGAGAAACAGATAGTGACAGAAGAAAAATAAGCGGTAACAGAAAGAAAGAAAGAAAGAAAGAAGCAATTAAAGGGAGATGAAAAAATATACTGACAGGTATTGTAAATTGTAGAGACAAGAAAAAGACGAAAATGACGCCAACAATCTTTGGTGAAGAAACTGAAAAAGAAAAAAAACCCGTATGGAAGATGGCCTTTTATAAATGGTAATTTAGAAGAATATCTGCTTTTTTATGTTGAAACAAAGCGGAAAAAACATTAAAATATGCAGAGAAAACGCATTAAGATAATGTTTATTCAAGTCAAAATGCTTAAAAGTTTTTTTCTCTTTCCGTAAGAAATACATCTTGATTTCGCATAACTTAAATCAAACAGATGTACAAAATATACACTTGTATAAAAGTTTATATATATATATATATATATATATATATATATATATATATATATATATATATATATATTAGTTTGGTTGGAAAAAGCAACAAATAAGGTTAACTAATTGAAATAAGAACCATTAGAATCTACGCTTTCTTGACAACAATAAACAAGACAAAAAGAGGAGCCCGCGTAGCGTAGTTGTTTGGTTTGGTGTCTTTATTTAATGGCATATCAACCATCGTAGGTTATTTAATGCCACAGCTATCCTTCAAGAAGAACAGTTGGGGTAACCCATAGCTGGGAGGGTAAGAGTGTTCATGCCTTTCCCAAAAGTGAATGTATTAGCGCGACTGGAGTTTGAACTCGCGTACTACGATTCCCTAGTCCCGTGATTTAACCATAATACCACGAGGCCACTCCAGCCTAGCGTAGTGATTAACGTGTTGGACACTCAAATCGTAGCAACAGAGTTCGAGCTCCAAGTGTGTCGTTACGTTCACTTTAGGTTTAATAGTCTTGAGAAAGGTACGAACTTCATATTTTCCCATAACTAAAAGGATAATGGGTTCAAGCCTTTACTTCCAGTTGCACATAACTATTGATGCTGGGAAAAAATTATTTTGAAGGCGTTTTATTCTGTTGTTTGGTATAAGAGTTTAGTTTCTTTCTTTAATGGCATATCAAGCGTTGTGGCTTATTTAATGCCAAAGCCATACTTATCAAAAAACCGTATCGGTAGCATTTTACCCATAACTCGGAGTATAACGGGGTTCCTACCTCTTCCAAGGGTATTGTTTAGAAAGTGAACGCCATAGCGCGCCTCGAGTTCGAACTCGCTTACAACGATATCGCAGTCAAGTATGTTAGCCCTTACACTACAAGTAATTCTCCGATGGAGACTTGGTGAGTAAACTGGTCGATAAATCCCAGTTCATTCAATTTCTGCCGAGTCATTGGGGAGATAACAGCTTACAGTCATCTCGAGAGCATCAGAGAAGTTAAGCAGCCATGAATCAGCTCTGTACTTAGATGGGTGACATCTACGGAATTCTAGGGACGGTAAATAACCTAAGACCTTTATGTCAGTGTAAATAAAGCTTAGTAAGTCAATAACATGACTTACTAAGACATGCTACTGAGACATGCTATCGGATGTTACGCAGGAGGATAATGGTCTTTTCTTCCGATTGGCCAATCCTGGATGTAGATGTGTCAGTTCCGGTATATTGTCTCTTTCTAAGAAATGTGTCGTTGGTGTGATCGAAGAAGTCAGACTAAAGATTCTGTTTCACAACCACCCGCCATAGTCGCAATACTGACCCAACGACCTTTACCCCAAGATGTATCTTCCTTTTTTTTCCTTTAAAGAAATCGACAGCCGGCTTTAATCAAAACTGTATATACCACGGGCTAAGTTCACAAAGGAATAAGAAACGAATCTAAGAATTCGATCATATTGTCGTCTTTATTTTTGACAAGTTCTCTTCGGAAGGAACCGGAGTGGGGCAGGTGACATTGATATATATATATATATATATATATAAGCTTTTGAATAGTCTGTTGCATGGACTGATATATATATATATATATATATATATATATATATATTAGGTTAGGTTGGTGCAAAAATAAAGGTGGTTATCGCTAATATAAATATTAATGCAAATTGTCGAAAAAATATTGTTTAACAGAGTCCACGCAACAGACTATTTAAAAGCCTTCATTTTACTCTACTTATTTATTCAATGGTCTGTTTCATTGTTTATATATATATATATATATATATATACGAAAGTCGTTCAAAGGTTTCTAGGACTTACTCGAAAGAAATAATAGGAATCAGAGTTGTAACTGAACATTTTCAACACTGATCTCTGGGATGAGGAGGCTGTTTGTAAGAAGGATTTCAAAAATGTTATCAGATCGCAAGCTGAAAACAGGTGTCTTATGACTCTCCTAAACCATCTGGGGGAGACTCACAACTTTTTGTACCCCCTTTATATATATATATATAAGGAACATTTTTAAAATGTAATTAAAAACAAACTTTGGGTACTTAGTATATAGATGTTCAAGACTAGAAACAGAAGCAAATTAATTCAGGAAAAAATGTATCCAGGTCGGTACTAAAGTACTTGAATGAGGGAGAATCGAATGTTATATAATTAAGGTAAAGATTAATTATAATAACCATTTTTCGTTGATTATATTTTATTATTCAGTTTTGTAAGGCTTTGAACTACTCGGTGTGTCTTATTTTAGCTGTTATAGTCAGACAGTGCAATCGCACACGGAAAGGATATGCCAATCATCATCTATTATAATAAACTCACAGACAGGAAATGGGCCTTGATGGCCGTTAGAGTGAATTGAATGGGTAGTTTACGCTATGCCCGGAAGAGATGGTCCTGAGAATATCAGAATTTTTAAAAGACTTGATTCGAGGTTCGACCATTAAAGCGCGTGGTTGGGTTTTTCGGATCTGATGAGATCAAATCATTGTAGGCCTCGACCATCACAGATGAGTTTAGATCTTAGACACCACAACATGCGTCGTGCTTTATTGGATGTCAGCAATGTATGGTTAGCTAAGGCTTTTATGAATTGTATCTCTCTCCTCGTGTCGCCAAGGACTGAAGGACGAAGGAATCAGTTTAATATCAAAGACAGGTATTTTGCCTGCCCGCATTCTTCTTTAAATGTTGTTGCATTTGTTGGATCTTATTGATAAAAAAATCATCAAAAGCAAATCTGATGTGATCATATGAAATTTTTAGCCAATAAACTCTTCAGCCCACCCTTATACATATATATATAAAATTAAATAGGATAGACACTTCGCATCTGCTGAAGTTTCTAGTTTATCCGTTCGAGTCTTTGCATGACCTATTTGAGATCTGGATTGAATGCATTCAAAAAGGTGCCTAATTTTCCCTAAGTACTTCTGGCCCAGCTGGAACCATCTTTTGGGGGAACAAACAGTGAAATTACAAACGCAATATGCAAGCCCAATGCATTTATATAAAGAGTTGCGGGGGGGGGGAGAACAAGTGAGAGAGGAATTTACGAAAGAAAAGAACTTTACTGGAGGTAAGAAGAATTGGCGGGGAAAAATTTAAGGTATTTCAGAACATGGCAGACAAATTCGAAATTGATGTTGTTTAAGGAAGTTTCGTTAATCTTTAAATAAGAAAACGTTAGTATGAATTCTTCAGAGGAACAAGATAACTGCTTGAAGTCAAGCAGAAAATAAATTTAATCGAAGAATTCATACATGAGCAGTCTCTCTTGTAAGAAGCACTGGATCCATCCAAAGGTCAGCTAGAATTTTGCGAAGAGTCCTGAAGAGCTGAGGAGAATTGGTGTTACTTGAGCTTCAGTAGAGGCCACTACCTAGAATAATATGATACTCACTCGTTCATTACCCGCAATTTAAACCTAAACATGTTTGTAACATCGGTAATAGGGTACATTTGGCCAATGCCGGACTTGATAGTCATATGGTGTTTCACAACAGCAAACAATCGCAATATCATTTTACACAGATCCTTCCACTGCAACCTACAGGTAACTTATGTCTTTTCCAGTACAGTGAAGAATTAGAAGTTTTTGTTTGTTTGTTTGTTTGTTTTTTTGTGTAATTTGGAGATGTTTTCTGTCAGAATTTTTCTGTGTTTGGAGAAGGAACACGAATGTTTTTAGGTAAAGTGTTAAAGGTTTTGACTGAGTCATTGAAGTGAAGGTAACTTATTTTTCGGTGAAGCATTCGAACCTTTAAACTGGTACAATGCATTGATCGGAAAGAGGTAAGTAGTCGAGAGAGAGATGGGTATTAGAGATGGGGAGGTTCGTTGTATTGAATTCGGGATGATATATGATTAGTTTTATTTTATTCTTAGATTACTTGAGAAAAATATAGCGCCTTTTTTAATTCATTCCATCCAGATGTCAAACGACTTATACGAAGATTTAACGGATCAACGAAGATTTAACGGATCAATATAGGCAGAAATTAAGTTTTTGTCTAATCTAATCTTCATGGTTTCTTTGTTTAATGGTATATCAACCTTCATTGGTTATGTAATGCCAAAGCCATCCAAGCAGAAAAACAGTAGTGGTTACTATTTAACTCAGAGCTGGGAGAATAATGGAGTTTTATAAATACATACATACATACATACGAAACGGACATTGGTATAATGGTTAGAGTGTTCACCAATGGCCCGGGAGACCTGAGTTCAATCCCAGGTCGAGTCATACCAAAGACTCAAAAAATGGTACTTGAGGCCACATTGCTTAACACTCAGCATTATAAGGTAAGGATCAAGGGTAAAGTTGAGCAATCCAGAGAAAGGAGTATCGCCCTCCCCTACATCTTGGTGTAATATCGATCGAAGACGTAGCCTTCAGGTCACCCTTGACTACGGTCGCCAATTTACTTACATACGTATATATATATATATATATATATATATGCTTATGCTTCCCGCCCACCGTGGGGTTGAGCTTTCTTGGGAAGGAATTAACAGTAGCAACTTGTGTAATGCAAAGCCCTTCGAATGAATTGAGTTCTCGGTCGCTGTTAAGAATATATATGTAAACAAAAACAAAAGTAATACATATTCGTTAAAAATCCCTTCACTTACGTTCAGTCAGTTCGTGACTGCGCGGTAGAATTTCTGGCTGGCTTAACAATCAGCTGAATTTCGATCCAATCTTCGAGAATCTCACGTGTCTAGCCACATTGAAGAGTTGTGATACAACGAAACAGCTAGTCTGTAAATGACTATATATATATATATATATATATATATACTGCCAATGCTTTACAGGGTTTCGTATTATTTTGCAGCTTTAGAATTACTGATTAACGTCTTAAAACTATTTTAATTGAACAAGGAATTGTTTTTTTGAAATATGTTAGACTTGTTCAAGTTCCCTCGGCATTTTCCTGAAATTACATAAGGCGGAAGTGAAGAGGTAATTTTATTAAAGAGAAATCTCCTGTTTTTCTTTAGATAAATAAATCCTATAAATGTATTCACTCATTAATCTAATTAGGACGGAAAGTTTTATCAAATTTTAATAATTGGTGAAAATCCCATATAATCCTTTGAAGCGAGCATATTGGGTGTTCAGATTTTATTTTTCTTGATTATTTCTCAGTATTTTAGGATTGAGAATTCTTCGAATATACAAATATTTCTGATTTTCTCTTTGGACAAAAAAATTTCTATGTCAGAATATTTTCCCATTCTTCTTCTGACTAAAAGTATTAATCTATGAGAACTGAATTAACCTTTTTATGCGATTTAAATGAATTTAGATTAGGGTATTTATTTCAGTAAAAGATTTGTTGGAATAGTTAACTGTATGAGTGGAAATGGTTATGTTTTTATCTGTGTGTTAGAAATTTTTACCAGTTTTTAATGTATCAGCGTGAGTCTAAAATGTTGCAATATTTTGGGCAGAGTGTTTGCCAACGGTCCAGGAGACTGAGATTCAATCCCATGTCGAGTCATACCAAAGATTCAAAAAATGGTACTTGATACCGCATTGCTTAACACTCAGCAATATGAGGTACGTATTAAGGGTAAAGTGGAGCAATCCAGGGAAAGGAGTAGCGCCCTCTCTTACACCTCGGTGTAGTAGCTATTAAAAAGGAGACATCTGGTCGCCCTCGACTAAAGGGAGACAACTTTACTTACTTTTATTTGCTTTATTCTTAAAGTTATAAAAAAGCAGCCGAGCAGTGCGAGTAGAGGTTATCGCTTTGCACCTTCTGAAGTCAAATTTCTAAAAGTTCTTTGGTCCAACACAGATATCAGTTCTTATCCTTCGAACCCATTCTCTGAAGTTTCCACCTCCTCTCGGCTATTGAAATTTTAACAGCGCATGAAGTGTACTATGGATCAGAGCAAGTAATAATCCAAAGAATCTAGGTCAATACAATATGCTGGATCAATGTGCCTTTCGAACAGTATTTTGATCCCATATTGATATCAGGGTTTTTTTCTTTGGGGTGAAGAACTCCTTAGCTGAAGTTTCCACCTCCTCTTGGTTGTTGAAGTTTTACTAGCGCATGAAGTAAGATATGGATCAGAGCAGGTAATCATCCAAAGAATCTAGATCAATACTATATGCTGGATCAATCTGCCTTTTGGACAGTATTTTGATCCCACGTTGATACCAGTTTTTTTTTTCTTTGTAGCAAAGAACTTATTCGCTAAAGTTTTCCCCTCCTCTTGGTCGTTGAAATCTTACGAGTGCATGAAATGGGCCAAGGATCGGAGCAAGTAATAATCCGAAGGAGCGAGACCTGGATTATCTACTGAGGGTGGCATCAGTTCGATTTGCTTAAATTGCTTGATCTTATTCTCGTAACCAGTGCGTATTCAAATATTGCAACATTTTAGGCATGCACTTCTATATATTGAGAAGCAGAAGGACAAATACAGAGAAACAAAAATAAAGACAGAGACAGAGACAGAGAGAGGAGGTAAAAGATTTGTGAATCTATGCATCTCAAAAACTGCAATCCTCTCACCTGTGCTTAGAAATCGCCGACTGCACTTCCCGCCAAAAAAGTACCTGCCATTTAAAAAGGGTTGTCATGAAAATCACACAACACTACATCAAGTAAGAAGTCTACAGTTCTGGTGCTCTGTTTAGGGTAGATATACCATTTCTTTGCTGTTACTCCCAGGTCCACTCTAAACCGGAGTGGTACTACTTACTAAGGTTCTATCTATGGATCAAATTGATCTATTTGAATCTTTCCTGGTGATAAGCTATAATGAAATGACATCCAAAAGTACAATTCTATTTATTGCAAAATTATAGGACAACTTGGGAAAGGAGTAGCGCCCTCCCTCGGTGTAGTAGCTATTGAAAAGGGAGCCTTCCGGTTGCCCTCAACTACGGTCGCGAACTTTACTTACTTTACTTAAAAGTCAACTTATATTTGTTATTTTCGTGTAGATTTTACTTATTTAAGATAATTTTAATAATGGCTTTCATTTTGAAACATTGACATTGCAACTAAGTATAAACTGTTTACCAGTTTAAAACAAATTTCAAATTTTTAATACACTTAAAACCTACATACAATATTTGGGAACTAGCAGAAGTACAACCGTATGTAAATAATTTGTATTAAAAAGGGTCATTGAAATCATATAATATTCGAAAAAAAAAATGATTTCGGCATTAAATAATACAATAACGCTTGAAGAGATAAAACCCAACCAACCAACACAAACAAAAAGCAAAAAACACACATATACACAAACGAGAATAAACAAGAGATTTAAAAGGGTTTGATAAATCAAAAGTGCTCAAATGCTGGCACGCAGAGCAATATTAAAGAACTCATCATCATCATCATCATCATCTTGTCATGCCATCACCACGGATGTCCCTGACCCTCTCTGGCTAACCTTCCCTATCGTTCATCGCTTTCGGCAGGTCCTCAGGGCTACACACCGTATCCTCACGGAGCTGCTGTATGTAGGCTCGAGCTGGTCGCCCTGCTTTTACTCGGCCATGTGTAGGGGTCCACAAGAATACATCACTAATGAGCTCATCCCTATTTCTCCAGCAGTGTCCTGCATGTCTGGTTCGTCTAATTTGGATAGTTTTCGTGACGGGTGGTTGGTGGCCGTACAGCTGCTGCTTTGTGGGCCTCCAGGACCAGTTCAGTATTGCTCGTAGCCTTCTTGTGTAGTTGCCGTCAAGCCTTTTCTCCAGCCTTTTAGTTAGCGTCCATGTAGTACATTCATATAGCCATTAAACAGACATTACTATTAGTAATATATATATATATATATATATATATATATATATATATATATATATATATATATCAGTCTGTGTGTGTGTGCGTGAGTTAGTAATAAAACAAAACTAACGAAACAATTACATTTTTAAGGTATATATATTTGTGTGTGTGTGTGTATGCATGAATTTGGCTAAGTCTGTGTGTGATTGAAGAAATGTTGAGTTCATTGGGATAATTAATTAGAATATCATCAAAGTTGTGGATATCTAAGTTTTTCAAACATAATATTTGCTACCAAGAAAAAATTGGCCTTCTTATGGGATCACTTTTAAGTGGCGTCTTAACTTGCTTTTTTCGAGAATTTCTAGAATCCAATCCTTATGAATATATTTTGCCAAACAATATCCACAACTTTAGATACATTGACGATATTTTAATGATTTACCCCAATAAAACCACATTCCTTCAATTGTACGGAGAATTAGCCAAAAAGAACCAAGCTTAAACTTCACATATGAACTCGACAAAAATATATATGAAGAGTGAGTAAAGTTATACAGGCACACAAACATGTATATGTATACGTATTTCTAGAGTGGTTTGTTAAGCTTAATGGCACATCAACCCTTGTATATTATTTAATGCCAAGTCTTGTTTATATATATATATATATATATATATATATATATATATATATATATTTGTAAACGAATAGTTTATTGGTAACATTTTCAACGATCCAGAGTTTATTAGTGTGGACTCAGTGGAAAGGTTTCATTTATTCCAATCAAAGAAAAATATTTCTATTTAGTATAACCGGACCATTGATCTAATGAGTAGATTGTTCGCCAGTGGTCAAGGAGACCTGGGTTCAATCCCAGGTCGAGTCATATCAAAAATTCAAAAAATGGTATTTGATGCCACCTTGCTTAACACTCAGCATTATAAGGCAATGGTAAAGTGGAACAATCCTGGGAATGGAGTAGCACCCTCCGCTACAACTCGGTGTAGTATCTATTGAAAAGGGAACCTTCGGGTCAACCTCCACTGAAGTCGCCAACTTTTCTTACTTTATAAATCATTAGTTTTTACAAAGTTAATTGGTTTCAAGTATTCCTGTCTAACACGAATAAATCTATAAAGTATTAATAATTTCTTTGCATTCAGTGAAATGATTTTAATCACTGTTATTTTATACTAAAAGTTTTATTCACCATAACTCAATCGACAACGGTTAAACAGTTCCCTCTGACTCAAATATGGGAGTCTAAAAGGTACTACGATTAAGGGTTAGAGTGGACAAGAGTAATGGGAATGAACGAAGAAAAATTATTAAATATTTCTCTTTGATCGACATGTGCAACCGTATCAAGTTTTACGACTCTGAGTTAGGATGAACATGGGTGTAAGAGTAATGAAGGAGTACTTCAGTTTCCCGAAACAAAGCCAAAATATTAGATGGTTTAATCTCATAATAGGGACACTCACGTGGGGAGGTCATATCTCTCTGCAAAGATGCAGTTCGCATATTCTACATCCCCAGTCGACTAGGCCGACATATATATATATATATATATATATATATGCACGCGCGTGTGTGTGTGTGTGTATGTGTGTGCATATATATACATATATCTGTATATAGATGTATATATATATATATATATATGTCTGTGTGTGTATGTATATATGTATATAAATATATATGTATATCTATGTCTATGCATATATATAAATATATAAATATAAAAGAAAAAATGTATATAAATGTACATATATATATGCATATATATATATATATATATATATGAATATATATATCTATATATATATATATATATATATCAATATCTATATGAATACATATATATATATGAATATATATATATATACATGAATATATGTATATGAATATATATATGTATATATATGTGTATAAATATATATACATATACACATATAAATATATACATATATATACATATATATATATAGATACACAACGGGTAAATTTCAAAAATACAATCTGGACGTAAGGACACTTTAGAAAAATGATATGCAATAAAATTCTGTTTTAAACTTGGAAAAAATACCACAGAAACGTATGCAATACTTCAGACTGTTTTTGGAGCATCTTGTATGAATCGATCATCAGTTTTTGAGTGGCATAAGAGATTCAAGGAAGGTAGAGAGTCTGTGAGGGATAATGAGAGGTGTGAGAGGAGTTAGGAAGTCAATACACAAGAGTTGATTGGTCAGAGGGTTAGGGTTAGGGTTACTATGTTGAGGTTTTAAGGGAGTTCTGCAAGAGATTCCGTCGGAAGAGGCCAGCACTCTTCAAATCAGGTCAGTGGCATTTTCACCAGGACAATGCACCAGTTCACAACTCCATCCTTGTCACAGACTATTTGACCAAGATGCGCATCAGGACAGTTCCTCACCGTCCCTATAGTCCTGACCTTGCTCCCTGTGACTTTTTGTTATTCCCTAAGCTCAGAGGCTGTCGTTATGAGACAATTGAGGAGATGAAAGAGGCTGTGACGAAGGTCACTGACACGCTCACACAAGAAGACTTCCATGGAGCCTTCCAGACGTTGTTGGAACGGTACAAGTGCATTGCAGCCGGAGGAGATTACTTCGAAGGAGACTTGAGTTTCATGTTTTTACTATCAATAAAAGTGCTCATACGAAAAAAGTCTGGAAACCTATTTAATGATCCTCGTATATATATATATATATATATATATATATATAATCACCAATTTGCTGTAATTATAAAAAGACAAATATACAAAAGCTTAACCCATCGAAATTCCTACTATGCCCTATATGGCTGGAAATTTTGTGGATTTCCTTGAGGTTGATTTCTTCTCCAAATATAAAGCACCTGAAGTGTACTTCAGTTAGGTAGACCACACTTTTTGTGTATTTGGGAGTGATACCGAGGCTGGCTAATTTTTCTCACATTCACATAGTATGTAGTTAGTTAGCGACCATAGTCGAGGGTGACCCGAAGGCTCCCTTTTCGATAGCTACTACACCAAGGTGTAGGGGAGGGCGCTACTCCATTCCCTGGATTGCTCCACTTTACCCTTGAACCGTACCTTATAATGCTGAGTGTTAAGCAAGGTGGTATCAAGTTCCATTTTTAAAGTCTTTGGTATGACTCGACCTGGGATTGAACCCAGGTCTCCCGGGCCATTGGCGAAAACTCTAACCGCTGGGCCAGTACCCTGCATTTATATTTACTCTTGAGAAGTTAAATAATTCCAATCCACCTTTTCTCGATGTATTGATGTGTAAAGCGACTTCCGCATTCCTAATGACTGTATATCGTAAGCCTACTTTTACTGGCTTATACATTCACTGGGATTCAATTTGTCCAAAGAAGTGAAAGACAAATTAAATTAAGACCCTAACACACAGGGTATTAATGATATGCTTTGAGTCTAAGTTGGACGATGAGGTCGAATTTATCACTGGGAAACTTTGTAACAATGGCTTCCTTGAAGACATTGTTCGATCTGTCATGAGGGATAAAATTTCTGACTTCAGTAAAATTAAACTTGATTCTGTCCAGATGTGCCCTGTATATCTCAGGGTGCCTTGTCTCGGTGATATTAATGATAAATTTCCCAACTAGATCTCTGCTTGTGAACGTAAATGCTATTTTTCTTCGAACCTGCGTGTGGTTTTCCGGACGTGGACTGTTTTGACATCTGGTTGAAAAGATGTTCTCCCCACCACCAACATAGTAGTTCTTTGATTTATTCTTTTACATGTGTTTGCGAATTGCAATACATCGGGAGCACCAATCAACGTCTTGATTCCAGAATCAAACAAAAATACGGCAAGGGAACTACTTTGCTGACCGAATAAACAACACATTCGGGTCTGCCATTGCAGAACACCTCATAAATAACCGTAATTGTACCTCGTCCTACAATGCGGACTTGTTTACCATTTTAAGCAAGTTCCACTCAGACAATCACCTGAAAGTACTTGAGACCATTCATATTCTCACCCATAAACCGTCCCTCTGAAAACAGAGGGAATGTTTATTGGGTCCGAATTTGATTAGCATTTATTTACCCTTCCCTTTCTAGTTACCACATTACACAGTCCCTGTCCCTTTTCCTTCTTAATCGTTGTCCTCGTTTTAACGGTGATTAAAGATGACCGAAACCAGTTAGTTAATTTGATTTTTAAAAAAAGATTAAAATTGGTCTATTTGTGAGTGTATATATGTGTGTGTGTGTGTGTGTGTGTGTGTGTGTGTGTGTGTGTGTGTGTGTGTGTGTGTGTGTGTAAGAGTCGTTCAAAAATTTTTAAGCATCACTCAGGAGTCAGAAAAGTCAGTTGCGTCCTAGAATGGTCAACCCTTTTTCAGATTGTCGTCTGGCTTTAGCATTCTTTAGAACCATCTTGCAGGCAGCTTGTTCATTCACAAGATCCGAGTTAAAAAAAAGTTCAGCTATGACAATTCTTTCAGGATGAGTTTGCCCAGTCGGCTTGGGCATTAGAATACCCCGACTGCACCTCTGCTGATGGGTAAGACCTCCCCAACGAGTGTCCTGAATATAACACTAAACAATCTGATGGTGAGGTTCCAGTAATGCTGGAGATTTGGGGAATGCGGAGTACGCCTTCATTGACATCGCTCCCAGATCCACTCTTGACCGGAGTGGTAACACCTGATAAAAGTACTATCTATGGGTTAAATAGAACTAAACCGCGCTTCCTTCACTATACTGATTTTTACATTTAATCTGCGTATTTATGATAAACTGAATTGTTTGAAATAGAA
Organism: Sepioteuthis lessoniana; assembly: GCA_963585895.1. Lineage (NCBI taxonomy): Eukaryota > Metazoa > Mollusca > Cephalopoda > Myopsida > Loliginidae > Sepioteuthis > Sepioteuthis lessoniana. Next base: position 61,640,073 of record OY757934.1, read on the forward strand.
CTATTTTTATTTAAATGGATTTGGCGTTAAATAACCTACAAAGGTTAATATGCCATAAAACCCAAACAACCAGCCAACGAAACAAGATGAGTCTTAAAACTTTCTGAATGACCTCGGTGTGTGTGTGTGTGTGTGTGTCCAACCTATATTTGTATAAATGATTTAAAAAAAGCAAGAAATATTTCATTTAATCATGTTGTAAGATGCTTTTCTAAGTCGTAAGATATTTTCTACTTGACGTTATGTCAGGACATGCTTTTTTTTCCTTAATATACCTGAAGATTTTACGAATAGATAATCTTTTGTGAAAATAGATAAATGAATAAAGTCTTATTTCCCTCTATCGAATGTGGCAATTCGACCAAACAACATTCCTCGTTTGAAGTAACAATAACAAAAACCGTGCTATTTTAAGGTTTGGTTGTTTAATGGCATATCAACCTTTGTAAGTTATTTAATGCCAAAGCTATTCTCCTAGAAGAACAGTAGTAGTACTATTTAACCCATAGCTCGGAGGATAAAGGGCTTCATACCTTTCCCGAGGGTATTTGCCCGAAAGTGAACGTAATAGCACGACTGGAGTACGAACTCGCTTACTACGATTCCGCAGTCCATCGCTGTAACCATTACACGACGAGGACAGCCCATGTGCCATTTAAAGCATAGTACGTTAACATGTCACGGCCAAAATGGAGGAAATATTTAAATAATTTTGCAAAGAACATGTCCGTATTATATATTTTAATGCCTGTCTTCTTTTACATTTTCTAATTTGCGTTGAATAATATCTGATCATTAAACAAGAGTAAGATGGAAAAGTCAAGTGTTTCCTAGATGTAGTTCTTGCAATATGGTATCTAAAGATAATTTTAAATTGTGTTCCATTTATTTGGCTTGGAGCTCAAAATTATCTGCTTACTAAAGAAATGGCATGAGACACAAACATATTACGGTGTTTTATTTTGCAAGCTTGAAACAATAGAATATACTATTCCTATATATATATATAATAGCATGATTATCCGCGACCATAGGTTTCATACCGTCTTATTACGACAACCATCAGACAGAATACACCGACTGCACCTCTGCAGAGGGGTAAAACCTCCCCAATGAGTATCCTGGATATGATACAAAACAATCTGATGGTGAAGTTTCAGTAATGCTGGAGCTTTGGGGAAAACGGATTGATAGATGATTGTCGTTTATAAGACGACGTGAAACCTGTGGTCACAGAATAGGATCCATGTTATCAAATATATATAAAAACTAATATCTATTTATTAATTATCATATAATAGGTCTATCAGAGATAGTGAGCGCTCTCCAAATTATACAGCATTTGGTCTGCAACAAACCCACCAAGTGAGATAGTGACAACCAACACTGTTATAATATATATATATATATATATATATATATTGTCATCCACAGACAGACTGTTTCGTTCTATCAGAACTCTTCAGTATGGCTAGACACGCAGGACGCTCGAAGCCAGAATCGAAACCCGTCCAACTTTACGTTAGACTAAGTTTCAGACATCTCGGCCACCAAGCGGACCACGTTGGCTAAGGGAATTTTTAAGGTATTTATTTAGCAGCAGCAGCCGTTTGTTTCCATTTTTTATACCCTAGTTTGTGATCATTATTGAAATCAAGGATAATTTGAATATTAAAAAATAATATCAATAGAATTTTCTTTTAGTTTAATTGATTTTGATTTTAGAAATGATTTTTTACTAATTAAGAACGCAATGTTCCACAAATTAACTCGATTAAAAATAAGAAAAGTTAGTTCTTTCTAGAAAAAGAAAATGACGTTTGAGCCACTCTGCAAGCACACACACACACACACACACACGCAAACACACACTCACAGACTCTCTCTCTCACACACACACACATACATATATATATATATATAATTTGCTAATTTTGGCTTTATATATATATATATATATATATATATAAAGCTAAAAAACTATCAAATTATTAACACGTCGAGCATTTTATCTAACAAACCTTTCTCATTTGGATTTATCTTATATATATATATATATATATATATATGTGTGTGTGTGTGTGTGTGTGTGTGTGTGTGAGCATGTTTTGATTTCGCGCAGTCTTTTCCAGCAGACCCCGGCCTATCTTCGTCTTATTTTGCTTGTTTGTGAGATACAAAACAATATATATAGATGTGTGTGTGTGTGTGCGTGTGTGTGTGTATTCGTGTATGTGTGTGTCTGTGCATGTTTGAGTATGTGTGGTTGTGTGTGTGTGTGTGTGTGTGTGTGTCAGTGTGTGAACTTATTTCCAGGGGATAGATTTAGTGAACGAGCCGAATATCGAATGCGATGATAAAATCGTTATTTAAAAGAATTTCAATCAAAAACAAATGAGGGTCACCATCCTACATCATGATGGCAACAGAAATGCTATGGCTGCAGCTGTTTTCAAAGACTTACCTTAGATCCGATTAGTATGACTCGTGATTGTGTTGAATAATTTTTATTAAAAAAATCATTAAGCCAAATCCTATATATATATATATATATATATATATATATATATATATATATATATATATATATATTAAACTGTACTTACATTTAAACTGTGTGCTTATGCTAAACTGAATTGTTTTAAATGGAACTGTTTTTGACATTGAAAATGTACTTACACTAAACTGAATTGTTTAATACAGAACTATTTTCACGTTTAACTTTGTGTATACAAAATCTGTAGTTATACTAAACTGAATCAGCTGAATTAGACCTTTTTGACGAAACAGAATAGCTTGAAATAGAAAGGTGTTTGACGATTAAACTGTGTACTCATGGTAAACGTAATTGTTTGAAATAGAACTGGCTATTTGCATAAAAATGGATTTGGCCATAAATAACCTGCAAAGGTTGATATGCCATAAAACCCAAACACCCACACTAACCATGAGTTTTGAGTATTGAGTTATGTGTGTGTGTGAGAGAGAGAGAGACAGACAGACAGACAGACAGAAAGAGAGTTTCAATATATTTTTTGCCTTTCTTTATCCGCTAATTTGATATTCTTATCATGTCCCCTGCATTTCGAAATAGATGTTTATTGAAAGAAAATCAGAGAACAGCATGAAAATTGAAAGCTTTTGTGGGGTAAATCAGAATGACTTTCATTCCAGACGCCTTTGACTGCCGCAAACATCATCACTCGAAATCTGAAAGTGTTATCTATGGCCTTTCATTGCTCCCCACTCTCGGCTCGTTATTTTGAAGTCAAGAGTATAATCAATGTTTCTTCTTCTTCTTCTTCTTCTTCTTCTTTGAATTATCCTTTTTGCATCCCCCTCCTCCTCCTCTCCACATCCTCTTTTGCCAATCTTCTTCTACTCCGTCTCTTATTTTTCTTCTTCATCGAATTTTCTTCTTCATTGAATTTTCTCCTTAATCTCCTTCTTGTTTTCAATTTCACAAAATTTTCTTTTTCTTCCCCTTCAGCTTCTCTCTTTCTCCTCTTCCTAGTCTCTTCTTCATCTTCTTCATTCTCCTCCTTCCTTCCTTTTTCTTCCAACAATTTTCTTTTCCTTCACTTCTTTTCTTCCTCTTTTTTTATAGAAATTCTTCTTTTTTATCTTTCAACATTGTCATTCTTATTCTCCTTGCAATTCTTCTTCTTCTTCTTCTTCTTCTTCTTCTTCTTCTTCTTTAAATGATTATTTTCTTCTCATCTCTTCATCTTTTTCCAATCTTCTTCCTCAATGTCTCTTATTTTACTCCTTCATTGAATTTTCTTTCTTTTTTCCTTAATCTCCTTCTTGAATTTTTCTCTTTCACCTTCTCTCTTTATCTTCTTCTTTTTCATTTCTTCATCCTCTTCATAATCCTCCTTCCTTCCCCTTTTCTTCCAACAATTTTCTTTTCTTCACTTGTTTTCTCTCTCTTTTTCCTACAAATTCTTCTTTTTCTTCTTTCAACATTTTCATTCTTATTCTCCTTGCAAATCTTCTTCTTCTTCTTCTTCTTCTTCTTCTTCTTCTTCTTCTTCAACGTCTCTTATTTTTCTCCTTCATTGAATTTTCTTCCTTTTTTCCTAAATCTAATTCTTAAATTTTTTTTTCCTTCACCTTCTCTCTTCATCCTCTTCCTTTTTATTTCTTCATCTTCTTCATAATCCTCCTTCCTTACCTTTTCTTCCAATAATTTTATTTTCCTTCACTTCCTTTTTTCTTCTTTTTCCTTCAATTTCTTTTTATTATTTTTCTTCTTCCAACATTTTCATTCTTCTTCTTCTTCTTCTTCTTCTTCTTCTTCTTCTTCTTCTTCTTCTTCTTCTAATCAATTTTTCTTTCTTCTTTTTCCTTTCTTTCTTTCTTTCTTTCTCCCATTAATCCTTCTTCCTCACATTTTCATTCATCGTACTTTTTCTTTTTTTCCCTTTCTTCTCCTATGTTTCTCCAACAAATATTCCCTCGCTTTCCCATCTTTTCTTTCTTCTAATACTCTCCTTTCCACGTCTTCTTCCCCGTTTTTACATCCATTTTCTCCTCATCCTCCCATTTCATCTTTTCTTCTTCTTCACCTCGTCTACCTTCCTATCGTCCCTTTCAACTTATCTTCTTTTTCTTTTTTTTTATCCAACCCTGTCCTCACATTCTCTATTTTCGAACTTCTCTTCCTGGTCTACACCCTCTTTTCCATCATTTATCTCCTTGCTCTTCTTTCTTTCCTTTCTCTTCCTCGCTTTTCTTTTTCTTCTTTACTCTTCCTACTTTTCCCCCCCCATCCTTATTATAATTTAGGTGTATATAAGTGGAGAAATAAATGAATGAATGACCGTAATTGAAAGGAAACTTTTCTTACAAATTAATAATTCCCATTCCGTACTTATGATCAAATGAAAGGGTGTTTAACGCCCTTGGCTGAACGTTAGAATGGCAGAACAGGGCGAATCGAAAGCTGAAATGATTCAAATCTGTTATTACATAACGCCGGTTTGGATCAATTTCTGTGGGCGCGAAAACCTGGAACTAATTTGCGGCGAAGATTATCGTCTTGCTAGAAATTCCACTATCTGCCATTTGTCGCCAGATGTAATTAGGAACAGGTTCAAATATATGCGTTAATGTCTTGTTCGGTTTCTTTATTTAACGGCATATCAACCTTTGTAGGTTATTTAATGCCAAAGCCGTTCTCCAAGAAGAACAGTAGTGGTACTATTTAACGCATAGCTGGGAGGATAAGGGGGTTCATACCTTTCCCAAGAGTATGTGAAAGTGAACGTAATAGCGCGACTGGAGTACGAACTCGCTTACTACGATTCTGCAGCCCATCGCTTTAACCATTACACCACGAGGACACCCCCGTGTGTCTTGTTGTGTGTATATGTGTACATGCATGTGTGTGTGTGTGTGTGGGTGTGTGTGTGTGTGTTACTGTTCATACCCGTTTGTGTATGTATGTGTATGCGTGTTCGTAGTAGTGTGAACGCACGTGTGTGTATGTATGTATGTATTTATGACCCCCTCCATACCAGCACAATGCAGGGTTTTCCTTTTCCTAGATCAATTGCCATGTAAGGTAAAAAAAATCCGGTATTGTAACACTACGGCACTAATCCTTTAACCATAACACGAAACGATTCTGTTGATTTCAGGATACAAAATTTTTATTGCTACTACCTTTTTCATTGTAGACGCCAAAAAGAGACTTAAGGTGGGGAAATGTGTCAACTGATATAGTCAGAGGCTATAAACCGTGTGAAACGAAAAGGGGCAGACAGTTACTTTCTTCTCTGACCACTCGTCACTCCTCCCCCATCAAGACCTCTTCATCGTTTGCTGTCTCCAACTCTTTTTGCACCTTCTAGTCCTTCTAAATGCCTGACTCTTCGTGTCTTTGAAATCCCCTTCTTATATCTTTTCTTCAAATTATTTCTTTTGCAATCGTTCAATTACACGTAATCGCTAAAACTTTTAGGGACACGTCATTGCTAAATATAACGGATATCTGCCTAATTGCTTATGTTAATATATTTTGCTTACATCTAATTTTAAAGCAAACTGGTCCAGCTTATTATGACATGAGTTAACACGTTTACACAACACAAGGTTTTGACTTTTGCAATATGAAAGCCTGTAATTTCAAACTCAAAGTTTATATAGAAAACAATTTATTACTAAAATTATTTACTTAAATCCCAAATTATTTTGCAGAATACCATAATATTGACCCAAAGCTGGAAGAGAAATAGCTGGATTCATACCCTTATCTAGGATGTTAGTGCTATGTGAAATGTAAACTGCCTAATCCGAGACTTGAACTCGTGTCACCGTGTCCACTACGTACAATAAGAATCCTTATACCACAAGTGTGTGTGTGTGTGTGTGGTTTGGTTTGGTTTGGTGGTATGGCACATCAAACATTGTAGGTTATTAATGCCGAATCCATTTTAATACATATAAACAGTTCTATTTCAGTTATATTTTAGCATAACAATTCAGTTTAGCATAAGCATAGATTTTCGTTTTGTTTTACCCTTAGATTGGGCCCTATAAGGTGCTACCGCTCCGGGCCAGAGTTGACCTGGCAGCGATGGCAATTAAGGTGTATTCCACATTCCCAAAAATATTACTGGAGTCTCACCATCATATCGTTTAGTGTCATATCGAGGACACTTGTTGGGGGAGTCTTACCCCTCAGCAGAGAAGCAGTCGATGTATTCAACAGGCTGAGCCAGCATGCGTTATGTGTGTGTGCCTGTAAAAGACATCATCAACAATATGTTTGAAACTGACGAAAGTGGACAGGTAAATGTTTTCGGACTATTGTTTTCATCTTTATTGTTATTTCCACAACGTTTCGGCTAATATGTCCTCCAGCCTTCTTCAGGTGTTTCTCAAACTCGGGAACCTTCACGGAACTTTGAACTACGTCCTTTATTGAATCCACTGTTCTGATTCCGTTAGCCATAACCTGGTACAAGTGTTAAGTATTCCTGTATTGTTACTCGCCTGCAGTCAGGATTGAACCTGCGACCTCCAGATAATTGTCTCCTTAGAAGCTAAGGAAACCAACGCCTGTAACCGTTACGCTATGTATCCTGCTGGAATACTTAAAACTTGTACCCGGTAATGGCTAACGGAATCGGAACGGGTGACCCCTGTGGATTCAATAAAGCACGTAGTTCGAAGTTCCGTAAAGGTTTCCGAGTTCAACAATCACCTGGAGAAGGCCGGAGGACATGTCGACCGAAACACTGTGGAAACAACAATAAAGATGAAGGCAATAGTCTGAAAACCCTTAATGGTAAAAATCAACAAGCTATGTCTCAGAAATTTAGACAACTAAGGACCAGTAAAATCTATTGTAAAAATGATATTTATTGACCTCTGTTGATACTCTCCGACTATATTCTTCATGGATGTAATGGAGAAGTTTTGTATTTAATTTCCAAATGTCTCAAACTTAAAATTATTTCTTTAGTGCTATCTATTTATTTATTTATCTTCTTTTTATTTTAACGTCAACAACCTGCAGCCATAACACCAGCTTATGATACCGTCAAGCTAAAAATAAAAGCTAGAAAGTTGCCAGTTGATTGTTCTCTCTCTCTCTCTGTATCTATATATATACATATCATCTTCATCATCATTTCACCCTGCTAGCACGAATTTCCATGACTCTCTCTCTCTCTCTCTCTCACAATTCGTTCTTATCATCCATCACTTCTGGCAGTTCTTCTTGACTACATCCTGTATTCGTACAGAGCTGCTGTAGGTAAATTCTTATTGGTCTCTGCTCGTCCTCCAATTTCCAAATCTAGCCCATCATCTATGCCTTTGAAATCGATCCAAGTGCACCAATTACAATTGGTATCAGCGTTACATTTATGTTCCATGGATTTTTTTAGTTCTCTGGCAAGATCTAGGTTTGTGTGTCGTTTTTTCGTTTTCTTTTCTTTTCACTCTGTGGTCGACAGGGACGGTAAAGTCCACCAGAGAACAGGCTCTCCTTTTTGTTAACTATCACTACGTTTAGTCTTCAAGCCAAGATTAGGTGACCTGCTTGTATCTCAAAATTCGAGAGATCGGCACATAAATTTTCCAACTATCTAATATGAAATTCAAAGAATGGCCACTACACTATTAGGCTTTAAAAAAAAATTCTTGACACATATAGTTTATCTATGTCATCACTCGGATATAAGGCCGTATACATCGTCACTAGTTTTCTTGCTTCTAGTCTATATGTCTTAATTCTTCCTTCGTCAATTTAATGAATGGTCTCCAGTATCTTACAAAGAGGACCGTCCAGGTGTTTATCCCTTTGTTGTAAGTAAATTCTTATTGGTCTGCTAACACCGGCCGGTCCATGTGAAGGGTTCTATTGAAGGATGTCACTAATGAGTTCGTCCTTGCTTCTTCTAACGTGTCCCGTATGTCTTGCTTGTCTTATTTAGATGATTTTAGAGATGGGAGATAGGTGGCCGTAAAGCTGCTCTTTTCTGGTATGTTGCTTCCAGGATTTGTTCATTATATTTCGTAGCATTCTTGAGCAATTCCTGTTTAGCTTACTCTCTCGGCAGCATTTCTTCATTAATACATATTTGATTGAACATCAAATATTCGAAAAGTAAACGCTACACAATACAACAGTACAGACGCTGTTCTTACAAAGTAGTAATGAGCATACAAACGTTATATTACTTTTGTAATACATCCTCCCATGATGATGGCCCAAAAGTACTTGGGAAATAACTAATTATGGAAGGTTTATCAACCCATTCCCGCCGAATATCATAAGATCAATACGGCAATTCGAAAGAATTAACAAAAAATATGTAGACAAAAAATATCTATCATGTTCAATCAAATATATATATATCATGAGAGTGTTGGTTGTCAGTAAATCAATATGTGGTTATGTGTAGAACCAAGTTCAATATAATATGGAGAGTGTTCAATGTCTATGATAGAGCTATTATAATAATAATGATAATAAATAAATATATATCATATATATATTTAATCCATGGAAAATATTGTTCTGCGACCTATGATTTCTTGAAGTTTATAACAACATTCATCAGGCAGTTAAGAAGATGAAATGAAACTGAAATTGAAAATCGAATATATATATATATATATATATATATATATATATATATATACGTGTGTGTGTGTGTGTGTGTGTGTGTGTGTGTGAGCTAAGAAAAATAAACTAATCTTTTCTAAGATTTTTTCAGATTGAATCACTTAGAACTATAAAGGCATGATTCTTACTGGATTTGAGGCTAAGGTTTATAACGCCCTGCTTATAAATCGCATCCGACCTGAACTCGAGAAAATCATTTAGAAAAATCACAACGGCTTTCAGAGAAATCGTTCCTCAACTTCACAGATTCTGAATCATCAAAGGATGTATTTGTCGCTGCCTCCTACCAGACAAGACCCGACACAAGGTCAATGACCCGAAGCTCGATTATTGTGGGGATTTAGGGGAGGGGAAGGTCGGGCACGAGCCAAGGCTCGAGCCCTGCTGGTCTATGCTGGTCATCGGCCCACAGTGCAATGTGGGCCTGATGAGCCTAGCTAGTCTTGGACCCAAATCTGGGTCCAGACACGTATACCTGATTATAGCTTAAACGTGACAGCAAGGTCCAGTGCTATACAAGGGGGACAAGGATGTCAATGATGCATCTTGTCCACCCGAAGCCTGGGGCCTTTTGGCCACGAGTCTGTGATTGGTTTCGATACCCCGTCCGGTACGAATGCCAGACAGCCCAGCAAAGGTCAGGTGAGTATGATATTTGTCGCTGCCTCCCACCAGACAGGACTTGACACAAGCTCAAAAGCCCGAAGGCCGATAAAAGTGGGGATAAAGGGGAAGGGGAACGAGCCGAGACTCGAACGCTGCTGATCTGTGCTGCTCATCGACCTACTAAGTGCAATGTGGCTCTAATGAGACAAGCAGTTTCACGAATCCAAATTTGGATCCGGGCACGTATGACGGGCTATAGCTTAAACCAGACAACAAGGTCTAGTGCTATACATAGGGAACAAAGGTTGCAGCTCGCCCACCCGAAGGTGGCCCAACCGAAGTTGGGGGCCTTTTGGCCTCGAATCTGCCATTGTTCGATACCCCATCCGACACGAATGCCAGACGGCCCAGCCAAAAGGCCGGGGAAGTATCTAGCCCTGGGAAGTATGTTCTGAATCATCGAAGGAATACGTGCAAAAAAATCTTGAAGCCAGACTATTGTTCGAAGATTTCTACAAAGCACTCGGTTTTATGCACAGAGGAAAAATGGAGCAGATACTACCATATGATCATCCCAAAAAAACTGTTACCGCTAAATTTAATGGCAAATATTGATCAGGTATTTTCTTGTAATTAGATTTATTTTTCCCAGAATGTATTGTCAAACTGCATTATTTATAAATCAATATTAAAAACATATTAAAAACATAGCCCAGTCTGTCGTTCGTGTCAGGTGGGCGATATTAAATTGAATCGCCTTGGCCCAGGGGTCTGCTCCCCCTTGGCAATTCCTGATTTGCAGTGCTGAGTCCAGGGCTTGGAGCTTGAGGGGCATCAAAATAGGAATTGCCGACTGGATTATTATCCCAATCGTTCATGCCCACCACGCACACTATGAAATAACCTAATGTCAAATCCTACCTGATGGGAGATCAGATAAATATCAAATTGTTATGCATATAGGAAGTTAAAGTTGTCTGTTACGTATTCCAAAAAGTTAATCCAACGGATAGAGTCGAATAATTATAATGAAACAAAATTAAATGTCCCATCAAAGTTTCATCATGTTCAGGTGAGCCGGAAAGATAATTTGTCTCCTATCTTTCCCCAGCGTATCAGTCCGAAAATCTATGTAACAGCGTGACTGGAATTCAAACTTGCTTACTTCGAGACCAAAGAGTAGCTCTTTAACCCCTACGCAACAAAGATGACACGACAAGCAATTTTTACTCAGGGCAACTATATCGAGGCACAGGGAAAGAAAGAAAGAAAGAAAGAAAGAAAGAAAGAAAGAAAGAAAGAAAGAAAGAAAGAAAGAAAGAAATGAGAAAAAGATATAAGAAAAATGACAGAAATGAAAGACAGAGGCACTATCAAAAATTTCAAACAGTTTAAAAAAGAGTTGACTGTATAAAGGAAAGAAAGAAATAATTAAATAAAAGAGAGAATTTTCAAAAAGAAAGAAAGAAAGAAAGAAAGAAAGAAAGAAAGAAAGAAAGAAAATTGATTGAAGTTGCCAAAAGAAATAAGAAAATAGATGTTTAAAAGAAAGAAAAATTTTAAGAGAGATGTAGAAAGAAAGAAAGAAAGAAAGAAAGAAAGAAAGAAAGAAAGAAAGAAAGAAAGAAATGTAAAAAAGATATAAGAAAAATGGAAGAAAAGTGGAAAGACAGAGGTGCGATCTAAAATTTCAAAAAATTGAAAAAAGGTGACCGTATAAAAAAAGGAAAGAAATAACAAGAGAGAATTTTGAAAAAGAAAGACAGAAAGAAAGAAAGAACGAAAGAAAGAAAGAAAGGTTAAAAGAAGGAAAATTGATTGAAGTTGCAAAAAGAAGTAAGAAAATAGATATTTGAAAGAAAGATAATTTTTAAGAGAGATGAAGAAAGAAAGAAAGAAAGAAAGAAAGAAAGAAGTTGAGAAACAAAACAATCACCAGAAAGAAAGAGAGAAAGAATCAGAGGAAGAAAAATAAAATGGAGAAAAAAATGAAGACAGAAACTCTTAGATTGTTTGATGAAAGACAAATAATTTGATTTTATCATTTCTATTTTTTTTTTTCCTATGGAAAACTAAATCCGGTCACTTTCCTGAATATTTTAAATTTCGATTATAAATTATTTTTAAAAAATCCTGGTTTGTTTAGCGATGAAAAAAATACAGGTTTAATTTTTTTATTTTTTATTTTTTTTTCTATTTTATTTTTCTCTTTTTTTCTAATTTTATTTGTATTATTTTTGCTGTTTTCTTTCTGCTCTCTTCTTCACACCATTTTTTCTCTAATTCTCATCTCGTTTTACACGGACTGAGCCCCCGCAAAAAAAAAAAAAAAGTGGCAATTTCTTTTTATTGTCTTTTTTTTTATTCGGTAGTGTTAATTACATTAATCAAGTTACTAATAGCAAATGTTCAACACCATCTCTGGTCTTGTCGCTTCTTCATCTCACCACCAACAGGTGAAATAAAATGTAATTAACTTTCATAATTAAACATGAATTTGAGGTGGTCGAGAAAAGGCTCGGTCAAAAAGTGATGAGAAGTTGGTCATCATTTGAACCACAGAATAATTGAACACAAAATGGTGCTTAATCAGACAAAACGCTTCAAGGATTAACTTCTTTCATTGAAGAATAGATTCAGCCACCCACAGGAAGTAGTTATAGCCACACATCCGGTAAGTTAACTCATGCGAATATTCAGATAATAGACCTACAGTTGTCTGAATTTCGGAGATGAATCTTTATGATCATTATCATTAAGGGTTATTGGACTATTGTCTTCATCTTTATTATTTCCACAAAGTTTCGGTCGATATATCCTCCGGCCTTCTTCAGTTCTTGTAGTTCAAAGTTCTGTGTAGGTTCCCGAGTTCGAAAAACACCTGACGAAAGCCGGAGGACATATCGGCCGAAACGTTGTGGAAATAACAATAAAGATGAAGACAATAGTCCGATAACCCTTAATGATAGAAATAGACCTGTTTTCTCGTAAATGATTTCTAACAATATTCTTCCACAGTTTCAGTGTATTTGAGTGGTTTGGTTCCTTTGTTTTTAACGGCATATCAACTTTTGCAGGTTATTTAATGCCAACGCCCACCTTGTAGAAGAACAGCAGTGATAGTATTTAACCAATAGTTGCAAGGTTAAAGAGGTTCATATCTTTCCCAAGGGTATTCGTCCGAAAGTGACAGAACGGCTGCAGTTCGAACTCGCTTACTTCGATGTGGTAGTTCAGCACTTTAGGTAAGAACCCTCCTCCAACGAGTGTTTTGAATATGAGACTCAAACATGTAATAGTGAGGCTCCAGTTCTTAGTTTTTTGGGTAATGTGAATTACGTCTTCATTGCCACACTGCCAGTTCCATTCTGACCCCGAGTGGAAGTACCTGTTAGAGCCCCTTCTCAGAAACAAATAGAACTGTTTAATCATCTACTAGACCTGAAACCATTTCTGTTGAATAGAATTACTGCTGTTAAATAGCAATACTTGAAACCATTTAACAATGCACAAATAAAACTATTACATTATAGCAATAAAACTATTATATTATTGCAACATTTGAAACCATCTAAATGTGTGCAATTAAAACTATCAGTGTTAGATAGCAATACTTGACGCCTTTATCTGTGTGCAAACCAAGCTCTGACTTGTTTAAAATAATGTTATCCACAAACTATTACTTTACAAATCATATATATTTAATTTATATGTATAAACAGGATTTGGTATTAAATAGCCAACAAGGGTTGATATGCCGTAAAATATAACCAGGCCACCAACAATAATTTACAATGCATTTTTATAGTAAAACAATTAATAATGTCCTTTTTAATAAAATCATTGACTATCAACAAATATTGAAAACAAATTTCAATGCATTCTTATACTAAAATACATTACTGTGTATTCCTTGAGTGAGGTCATTTCCAATTATTTTTATAGTAAAAGTATTTCTAATGCATTCCTGTAGTTAAGTCAATTCTAATGTCTAGTTATGTCTTCTTATACTAAAATCATTTAAAATGCATTGTTATAGTAAAAACATTTATAAGACATTTTTTTTAAATCACTTCGATTGCATTCTCATAAAAATTAGTTTCCAATGCATTCTTTTATTGTAAAATCATTTCCAATGAATTCTTATAATAAAATCATTTCCAATGAATTCTTATAGTAAAATCATTTCCAATGAATTCTTATAGTAAAATCATTTTTAATGCATTCTTATAGTAAAATCATTTCCAATTAATTCTTATTGTAAAATCATTTCCAATACATTATTCTTGTAAAATCATTTTTAATGCATTCTTATATTAAAATCATTTTTAATGCATTCTTTTAGAGTAAAATCATTTCCAATGCATTCTTATTGTAAAATCATTGTCAATGCATTCTTATAGTAAAATAATTTCCAATGCATTTTTATAGTAAAATCATGTCCAATGCATTCTTATAGTAAAATCATTTCCAATGCATTCTTATAGTAAAATCATGTCCAATGCATTCTTATAGTAAAATCATTTCCAATGCATTTTTATAGTAAAATCATTTCCAACGCATTCTTATGGTAAAATCATTTTTAATGCATTCTCAAAGTAAAAAATTATTAGTAATGCATTCTTATAGTAAAATAATTTCCACTGCATTCTTATATTAAAATCATCACCTTGCCCAATCTGTTCTGGGGTGTAGAATACACCGACTGCTTCACTGTAGAGAGGTTAGACCCCACCACAACGAGTTTCCTAATATGACACTAAACAATCTGATGGGGAGGTTCCAGTAATGCTGGAGCTTTGGGGAATGCAGAGTTCCATTATTTCCATCGCTCCCAGGTCCACTGTGGACTGGAGTGGTAGTACCTGTCAGTGTCCTATCTATGGGTCAAATAGAACTAAACTGTGTACTAATGCTAAACTGAATTACTTGAAAAAGAGTTGTTTTGATATCTAAACTGCGTACTTCATTTAAATTGCATTAACTGAATTGTTTGAAATGGAACTGTTTTTGTATGCTAAACTGAATTGTTTGAAATAGAACTGTTTTCGACATTGAAACTATACTTACCCTAAACTGAATTGTTTGAAATAAAACTGTTTTAAACAAAACTATACTCATACTAAACTGCATTGTGTGAATTAGAGCTGTTTAACAAAACTAAATAGCTTGAAATAGAAATGTTTTTGACACTGAAACTGTGTACTTATCCTAAACTGAATTGTTTGAAATAAAAACCGTTTATTTGTATAAATATAGATTTGGCTTTAAATGACCTACAAAGGTTGATATGCCATAAAACCCAAACAAAGAAACGTATAAACAAACAAAATCCTTACTAATGCATTCTAATTGTAAAATAATTTCTAATGCATTTTATATTGTAAAATCACTTCCATTGCGTTCTTCAAGTAAAATCATTTGTAATTCCATCGCATCAAGAATTAGGAATATTTCATTTCAAATTTATAAGGGTCCATCTAAAAAATTTAATGTCTCTTCTGAAAAATCATAAAGAGTCATCTAGAACTCATAACATCGTCATCATCATCATCATCGCGCCATCTGCACGGATATCCCTGATCCTCTCTCGCCATCCCTCCCTATCATCCATTGCTTCCGGCAGGTCTTCAGGGCTACATGCCGTATCTACATAGAGCTGCTGTATGTAGGTTTGAGCTGATCGTCCTGCCTTTGCTCGGCCATGTAAAAGGGTCCACTGGAGTACATCACTTATGAGCTCGTCCCTACTTCTCCAGCTGTGTCCCGCATGTCTGAACAACTCATACTAAATGTCATATTGACTCAGCCCATAATTATAACTAATTTCAAAATCATATTTACTCATAATGAACCTTGTTAAACTTACAAAATAACTTTGCAGATATTAAATTCTGGTATTTTTGATAGCAAAGTTACAACTTGCATGAAAATCACAAGACTCTGCTTTTGAAAATGATAGTGAATAACGCCATCCCAAATTAACTGCTATTTTTCTCATAAAAATACAAGGCATTGCTCGAAGGTTTTTCTTATAACACGTGCCAAGACTATTTTTCTCGATTTGAGCAATGGAATATTCCCAGATAATTTCTAAATTCGTCAGAGAATTATTATGAATTATTCGAGTCTTCTTCCAAGTTACATATATAACTTTTCTCCACTTAGCACAGCCGATGAGTAATATCAGTTTTGAGTATTTGGCTCGATAAAACAAATAGGTTAGTTGTGCTATAAGACACATCAGTCCTCGTAGGTTCTTTTATGCCAAATCCTTTCTCTCTCTCTCTCTCTCTCTCTCTCTCTCTCGCCACACACACACACACACATATATATATATTATTTGTAAACGAATAGTTTGTTGGTAACACTTCTTAAATGTGTCAGGGCACGTTGTTTGCACCCAGTTAAATGATTTTAAGTATTGCTCTCAAACAGTTTTATTTGCACACAGTTACATCGTTTCAAGCATTACTATCAAATAATGATAATTTAATCTAATATTAATCATTTCTTTACACAGTTAAATGGTTTCACGTATAGGAAATAATCAAATAGTTCTACTTGACCCATAGATTGGTTGATAACAGATACTACAATCCGGGTTAAAGTTGACCTGGCAGTAATGGCAATGAAGTAGTACTCCCCATTCCCCAAATCTCCTGTCCTAAAGCCTCATCATCAGATATTTTTGTATCATATTCAGGACACTTGTTAATCAGTGGACTCTTTCGCCTCAACAAAAATAGATAGATTCTGTCCTATGCCGAGGCTAGTCTTGTAAATATTCTGTGGTGAGAAAATAACACTGTTATGATCTTGCAAGCCGAATAAAAGTTCTCTGGTTCCACCACATGAAGTTAAACGAAACGCCTGGATAAAAAGCTAGATGGAAATTACACAAAGATGTTGCCTGCTGTTTTGAATAAATATAAGAAGCAAAAACCCTCAAAAAAGCAGTTGTGAAGCCACTTATCTGTTGTATAGCCATGACCAACTATACAAACACATAATATGCATGCATAAACATAACGACGACACAATAAAGACGAGCGACACAGTTCCTTAGAAAAATATACCTCTCACTTTATTGAAAGGGTTGTGTGTGAGAGGGAGTTGGAGATCGAACAGAACTGCAACATATTGACCCCCACTCTATTTGCCATAACCACGGTGTAATTGTTATCGTCGTAGGAAATGAACACAGCGACACGAGTTCAAATCCTGGACGAGACTGATTGCATTTCACATAGCATTAATACCCTTGGGAAAGGTATGAATCGAATAATTCTCCCTCCAGCTATGGGTAAATAGTAGGACAGACTAGGCTTTTCAGCCTTGGTTAGGCAACTAGTCTAGGAGAAGGAAAACTGAATTAAAACCTGTTAAACTCCGCTTAAAAATTGACCTTGTGTCATATCCTGCCCGAGCGGAGGGGTTGGGTAAATATGATAACCACGTTTTTTTCCCGTTCTCCCGAGCTGCTCAACAAGGGCCTGGTGGCCCAGCCTCTCTGGGTGCTGGTTTTCTCTACCGCATCTTATCTCCAACTCGTCTGATCACCAACTGATCTGATCTCCAACTCTCTGATCCCCAACTGATTGAATTTCCTGTGCACTGAGTTATATAGTAGTTCCACACCCACCTTCTTCTTGTGGGCGTCACAATTTCGAACTCATTCAACCTGTCCACGGTTAATGTTATAATATCCTGATATTTCTCGACCGGATGCACCTGTTATTTACACAGGTACATTTCCTTTTTTGACAGCTTGGCCAGGTCCGAGGTCAATATGCAACATATCTACTATCACCCAACCAATACAAAACGGGCAAGACATGCGGGTCTCTACTTGACAATCAAGACTCCCTCATATATATAAATCTTGGAAGCAACATCCCAAAAAACAACACCTGTACGGTCACCTACTTCCCATATCGAAAACTATTCAAATTATACGTAGAAGACATGCGGGACGCTGCTGAAGGAGCAAGGATGAACTCAAAAGCGACGTTCTCCTCTGGTATATCATCCTCCGTGGATTATTTAACGCCGACGATATCCTTACGTTTGAACAGGAGTGGTATTACTTAATCCATTGGTAGGGGAATAAATGGTTCATGCCTTTCTCAAGTGTTTTACTTTGAAAATGAACATAATAAAACGAGTGGAGTTCCAACTCATTCTCTCTGATGTCACAGTCCAGCACGTTAGCAACTACACCTCGAGACTCCCTTTTATATATATATATATATATATATATATATATATTACGAGCTATATTAAACAAATCTTGGAAACAACATCCCACAAAACAGCAATTGTACGGCCACCTACCTCCCATATCTTAAACCATACAAATTAAACGAATAAGACATGCTGGACACTATTGGAGGAGCAAAGACGAATTCATCAATGACGTTTTCCAATGGACCCCTTCACATGGACACCCAAGAGTAGGACGACCAGCTAGAACTTATCTACAATAGCTCTGTATAGACACTTGATGTAATGTAGAAGATCTGCCGGAAGTGATGGATGATGGAGACGCGTGCTGAGAGAGAGAGAGAGAGAGAGAGAGTTAAGGACATGATGATGATGATGATGATGATATATATGTTTATATATATATATAGAATACCTAAAACGCTGTTGGTGTTTTTTTTTTCCTTTTGGATAGACATTGCAGTACTAGTTGATTATTTTCACGCAGTATGGATGTTTCTAGTTCTTTTTTATTCATTTTTCTCGCCAGTTATCAATTTGTGAAATATTGTTTTATTTACAAATGGCATCATCTGTTTTTTTCACACCGCTAGACTTATAGAAATAGGTATAGGAATAAAAAATAATATATATATATATATATATATATATATATATATATATATATAGTACAATTTAATGGAGACTCAAACTCGGTTAAGTCGTCATAATAAATTTATTTCGGCGGAGAATATTACTATACTCTCCGTCTCGTCAGATGACTTTTTACATGCTTCTCTCACGTTGCAGAGTAGCAAATGTGAAGTTACAGTTCGTATTCAGAAGATGAAATAAAGGAATTAAAAAATAAAAAATAAAAAAAATAAGAATTAGAAAATAAAAATAATAAAATAGAATAAAAATAAAAATAAGCATAAAAATAATAATAAAAGTGGAAATCAAATTACAAATTATTTCATTCATAGGTGTGTGCTTCGAAGAATGGAAAACTTATGGGGTCCAGGTTGGTAATTATTTGTTTTTTAGTTTTGTTTCGTAGGTTGTGAGTATTTGGGTTTAGCGTATCTGACTCCATTGTTTTCTTCCCATACCATCAAACTCGTTGACATCTTCTGGGTCTTAGAAGATTGCAAAAGATTTACTGAAGAAAGGAAGAAAGGAAGGAAGGAGACGAAGATACCTTTTAAATTTAAATTTTATTTTTGGTTCCATACGGCTATTCTATAGTGAAGAAATGTCTTTCTGTACCATTAGAAAAACAGTCCCCTCCCCAAACAAAGCGTTGAAATGTATTATTCAATTTCGTTGGCTGATAGGCCATGAGTCCATTGGGTGTTTTTAATATAGGTTGTTGCTAGAGGACACTGGTTCTTACGCCAAGAACGAGACTTAGGCAGACACGTGCGTTGCCTGCTAGCAGCCGAGGGGAAGAAGGTCTGTCTCGTATCAAAAGTAAAGATGCTATTTACCAACCCCTCCGCTCGGGCAGGATATGACACAAGGTCAATTTTTAAGCGGAGTTTAACAGGCATCAAAAGTAAAGATAAAGAGAGAATGGTTTTCTTTCTCGTACAAGTGTCTTTCAGACATGCGCAGTTTCTACTTCCTACCAGGGGCTTCTGGGAACCACTACTTTTTAAATTTGTGTTATTCTATTTCCATTTTTATCTTTACTTTTTTTTAAATCTCCGCTAACACGCTGGAATGTGTATTTATCAAATCACTGAGCACAAGCTGATGTGACACATAGTAAATGTATAATCGGAGTTTTAGAGATTTGAATCCAGAATTCTCATCCTCTTATATCGGTTGCTCAACTAAAGAAAAGGGGCATTTTGCCCTACTATTTTACTATTTATCCCTAGCAAGAGAGAGAATAATTAGATTCATACCTTTCCCAAGAACATCAGCTCTATGTGAAATCCAAACAGCCTAATCCAGGTTTTGAACTCGTGTCGCCGTTTCTATTTCCAACATCGATAACCACGGGAGCTTTATTTTAATATAACTTATCCATTGTTCCGTTAAAGTGAAGATTCTTTCAGTATTTATTGGTGGCGAATTCAGAGGGGAAACAATTATGGTTGACTTCACCACATAGGACTTAAACGTATTAGATCCCAGTCTTAAACATCTAAGATCCTGGTTTTAAACTTTTAACGTACCGGTATATTCTGCGGTATATTAGAATCGCTGTTTTTTTTTTTTTATAATCTACAATATGTTCCGAAAACATTCTTTTACTATCATCTCCAGCGAAAATCTAAAATCCCTTTATTCGGGAGTCGGGAAAAGCTCAGACCAGACTCACTGCTAGTGTCACCACTAAAGCATTTGCCTCGAACTAGATATAAAGGCCAATTTTGATTTTATCGGAATTCATAGAAAGGATAATAAATTCCTGAGAGCTTTTTATGTCAGCTATGGTGGTAGCATTCACAGTATTATTTGGATCTGTACAAGCGAATGTATTGATATCGGATATGGCCACGATGTCCTTGAGCCAAATCGACCTGTTATCCGTGTCGCCTTTGAGATGGAACCTTTCACGAGAGTACAGCGCCTTGAGGTTGCCCAAAATCAGAAAGGTTAATCCTATGGTGGAAGATGTGAAACCATCTATGAATTTGCTTTCTCGTCGGGATAATTCAGACTGCCAGCTGCGAGCCTGTTTCATGAAACTAGTTTTCTTGAGAGTGGCTCAGCAAAAGAGAGAAAGAAAAAACAATTTTTAAAAAGCGCGATTGCGTTCTGATTGGCTAACCTTTGGAACCGATCGCAAGAAGTTTGTCGAAGTAATGGATTTGCTGATGCTCAATCGACATAGATGCAATCAGGTGGACAGACGCCATTATATCTACGATTAAGTCTGGGTTTTTTTTCTGCTTTCTTTGTTTATTTTTTGCTTATACGTTTTTGATGTTTTTGTTTTTGTTGTTTTTATTTTTGTTTTTTGTTTCTTTTCTTTTTTTGTCTTGTTTTGTTTTTGGCTTGATTAATTACATGTTCAATCGATTTTAAATGTGCCACATCAAAATAGACAGAAAAAGGAAACTGAAGAGATAGAATTAGAAAGAAAGAAAGAAAGAAAGAAATCGATCGTAGAAAGAAAGTGAAGAAAAAGGAATGAAAGCAGAAATATAAAAGAAAGAACTAGATAGATAGATAGATATGAAGAGACTATAATGGCTCGATAGATATGAATAGTCTATGATTGATAGATCGATAGATATAAAGAAACTGTGATAGAAAGATCGATCGATATGAAGAGACTATGAAAGATAGATACATAGATAGAAAATAAACAGATGAAACATTCACGAAATTTAGTCATTTAAAAAAAAATCGTTGTATAACTGTCAGATGAATAATATATATATGTTATTTTTTACAACTTGGTTTTCATCTTTCCACAGTTATATATATATATATATATATATATACACGGGGGGCCTTCAGTACGTTTCCAGACTTTTTTTGTACAGGCATTTAAAATTGTCGTAGACTCTTGAAAATTCAGTATCATATTGCTATACATCTTATGAGATGACTGACCCATTTTTATGATTTCAGTTTCAAATGAACAGCTACATTAGCAATTGGAATAAACCCTACTAAAGCCTGATTGTCACAGCTGGAGAATTTCAAAAATGAAATCTGGACGTGAGGACACTTTAGAAGAACGATATGCAATGAAATTGTGTTTTAAACTTG
The DNA here is from genome assembly GCA_963585895.1 of Sepioteuthis lessoniana. Taxonomy (NCBI): domain Eukaryota; kingdom Metazoa; phylum Mollusca; class Cephalopoda; order Myopsida; family Loliginidae; genus Sepioteuthis; species Sepioteuthis lessoniana. Next base: position 61,661,764 of record OY757934.1, read on the forward strand.
GAAAAAATGCCACAGAAACCTATGGAATGCTTCAGACTGTTTTGGAGCATGTTGCATGAATCGAGCATCAGTTTTTGAGTGGCATAAGAGATTCAAGGAAAGCAGGTAGTCTGTGAGGGATGATGAGAGGCGTGGGAGGAGTAAGGAAGTCAATACACCAGAGTTGATTGGCCAAATGGTTAAGGTTAGGGTTAGGGTTACTATGTTGAGGTTTTAAGGGAGTTCAGGAAGAGATTCCGCCGGAAGAGGCCAGCACTCTTCAAATTGGGTCAGTGGCATTTCCACCAGGATTATGCACCAGTCTATAACTCCATCCTTGTCACAGACTACTTGACCAAGTGGGGCATCAAGACATTTCCTCACCGTCCCTATAGTCAAGACCCTGCCCCCTGTGACTTTTGGTTATTTCCTAAGCTCAGAGGCTGTCCTTATGAGACAATACATGAGATGAAAGAGGCTGTGACTATGATCATTGACACGCTCAAACAAGAGGACTTCCATGGGGCCTTCTAGGAGCTGTTGGAACGGTACAACAAGTGCATTGCAGTCGGAGGAGATTACTTTGAAGTGTCTAGAGTTTCATGTGTGTACTCTCAATAAAAGTCCCCATACGAAAAAAAGTCTCGTATATATATATACAAATTTTCGCTAGATTTTTGTATTTTGAACATTTAGACACCCATCGCTGATTTAATATCACTAATATCATCCCTCATAGACCTGATGATGGTTCATTAGATCCGGAACGCTATAGTGTCAACTTTGCTTCTCAATAAATCTCTCCTACTTGGATTAGTTTGTTATCAATTTTTCTTTATATATTGTAGGATTATAATCCATTATTTACTTTTATATATATATATATATATATATATATATATGCGTGTGTGTGTGTGTGTGTGTGGAAATGGACACGGCGATACGAGTTCAAGCCTAAATAAGACTGTTTGCATTTCAGCTTGTGATAATACTATTTGGAAAGGTTGGAATCCAATTATTCTCCCTCTAGCTATGGTTAAATAGTAGGGTAGAATGGGCTCTTTAACCTTGGTATGTGGCTACCGGTCTAGAAGAAGGAAAGCTCTGAATTCAAACCTGCGAAAAATTGAACCTGTGTCATCTCTTATTTGTGCTGAAGACTACATATATATATATATATATATATATATATATTTGTGTGTGTGGTTGGTTTATTTTTCGGCATCTTGACCCTTATTTGTTAATGAAGTCCTTTTTTTGAGACAGTTAAATGGTTTCTGGTATTTAATTATTTGAATCCTTTGTAAACAATCATAGATTCATTTAATGATTCTTATTTGCATGCGCATAATCATGTGATTTCAATTTTTTTCTAATACAAACTATATGCTTTAAATCATTCCTATCAAATGCTCTTGATTTTCAAATGGTTTAATCCATTAATGGGATATTAACAAGAATTTTCAGTCCAACTCTTAATAGATCTGAAAGTGTTGGGTATTAACTTGAAGATCCCTTTGACATCAGTTGATGCAGCAACGGAATTCGGACATTGGTGGAACGAAAATAACTGGAAATGCACCTGGTACCTAAAGTAAACATAACGCGAGTGTTCTCGGCGGAAATGCCACGTAGATTCCTTAGGTGTTATGCTGGAAGGAAGCTTGTCCACGTGCAACGCGTAAGTGGCAGGCTGGAGGAGGTAGGACAACGAGGATTTGTGTGGTTGTCCAGGATATTATATAAGTAGGTAAGTGAAGTTGGCGACCGTTGTCGAGGGTGACCCAAGTCTCCCTTTTCGATAGCTACAATTCCAATGTGTAGGGGAAGGCGCTACTCATTTCCCTTGATTGCTCCAATTTACCCTTGATCCTTACCTTATAATGCAGAGTATTAAGCAAGGAGCCATCACTTACCATTTTTGAATCTTTGATATAACTCAACCTGGAATTGAACCAAGGTCTCCCGGGCCATTGGTGAACACTGTAACCGATTGGCCAATGGACCGGTAGGATATGATATAACCAGGAAGATTTCAACCCGGATAGAAGAAAGAGAAAAGTGGTTCATTAAAGATTCATAACCTAGGCCCCTGTGTATACAGCTCAGCTATCTCCGACCCGCCGTACTTTACCCATGCGTACATTTGGGGGAATAAAGGGGAAAGAAAGTAGATTACATTTTTATAAATCAGTGTTTTCGTCTTTCTCTGTTGCACAACAGGATTAATGATGATGAACGGAATATCACACTCCTAATAAATTCAGCACTGAATACAGTTTAGTGTCATACACAACGTCCACCCCCACCCTGATTTTGCTGAGGAGTCTTACTCGTCTGCACGGAATGAAATCGACGTATTCTAAGCCCCACTGATAGTGTCAGTGTGTGTGTCAGTGTATGTTCGTATTTTCTAAACCCCTTCGCTGTTGGTAGGATGCGACACAGGGACATTTTTAAGCAGAGTAAAGCTGGTTTAAAATCATAATTTTCCTTCTTCAAGATTGGTTGTCATACTTAGACAAAAGAACCCAGTCTGCTAGGCTATTTACCGATACTTCGAATCAAAATTCCATGAATTGTTCAATTATGTACCAATTATTGGTTATAGCGCGTATCTATCAACAAGGTGTAACATACTGGCCCTCAACCGAGCCGTCAATCAAGAGATGTGCCAGTGTAAATAAGCGGAAGAAAGCGAAACAGGTACATCCGGTCGAAGATATAGGAATATCACCTTGACCTGTGGACGTGGTTGAATTCGATGCAGATGCGTACGCCCATAGGAATCAGGTGGATTTCAGACAATTATATAACCCGGTGCCATAGATGGCTTGAGTCAGTTGGAGATAGGAGGCCAGCGAAGTGAGAACCAGCTCCAGACAGAGATCTTGGACCCTCAGTGACCCACGGTTGAGCAGCCCAAACAGAATGCAAAAGAAGTGTTGCTATGGTCAGAAGAACTTTGGGTCAATATGTAGTAGTCTGTCCCCGTCTCCGACTCACCTCTCACACACAACCAACATCAACCATTTCGCAACCCCTTCGCAACCCTTTCGAGAATAAAGTGTGAGAGGTATATTTTTATAAAGAAGTGTGTTCGTTCGTTCATTGAACCTCGTCATTATTGTTGACTATGTTTCCGCGTATATTTGTATATGTATACGTATAGTTGTATTACGGCTATACAACAAAGGTTCAGCTGAAAAGTTCCTAGGCTGACCAAGATATCCCCACGGAATGTGATCTCCTGTGGTTTATTATTCAGCATAGTCCACTTTGCGGACTATAAACTTCTTTAATCAATGTTGAAGTGCTTGAATCCTATAGATCAAAAAAGTCATCAACTACGAATATGACGAAATCATATGAATCCTCAACCTATGAACGTTTCAGCCCACCCTCGTAAATTGCATTTAGAGAATGTATGTCTGTATGCAAAATAATTATGGTGGAAATTGATTATATTAATTATTTTATTGATAATTGATTATATCAAGATTTTATTATTTAGCTTTGCGAGATTGTTGATTGGTTAGAAATTTTTGAGTTGAAATGTAAGTCAAATCGGAAAGGTACACGGTGTTGACCAAGATATCAACTTCGGTCAAAATAACGTTTTGGGCCCCGGAAACCCAAAGGTAAATAAATTGGATTCATGTCATGTCATATGTTTGATGGGAATTAAATAAAAGCATAATGAAAGTTTAAGACACGTGTAATGATTCATGATCGAATGATGCAATAATTAAGAAGATGACGTGTCTTTATAACATTAGCTGAATGAGATAATTAATAGATTATATAAGAAAATATGATTTTGAATTCAGGAGTCGGCAGTTTGGAACCCAAAGAGACAAACAGTTAGTCAGGACGGGGTGTGGGTGACTCTTTGCGACAGTGTGATTCGTTTATACATATTTACCAACCCCTCCGCTCGGACGGGATATGACACAAGGTCAATTTCTAAGCGGAGTTTAACAGGTTTGAATTCAGAGTTTTCCTTCTCCTAGACTAGTTGCCTCACCAAGGCTGAAGAACACAGTCTGCCCTACTATTTACCCATAGCTGGAGGGAGAATTATTCGATTCATACCTTTCCCAAGGGTATTAGTGCTATGTGAAATGTGATCAGTTACGTCCAGGATTTGAACTGGTGTCACCGAGTCCATTTCTTACGACGATAACCATTACACCACGGGCACCGCCAATTCTTTTATAGAACCTTAAAAGTTCTATCTTTCTCTCCCTCATGTTGCATCAGACTGCTAGAATGGAGACTCTGATTAATAATGAACTTTTTCGTATCTGATCAACAATCGCCTGTTGTTATTCTTTTTAATATTCAATATTCAAGAATGGTCCATTATATTACATTTATTCGATCTATGTAACCATAAATAAGATATTTGGATTCGAACATGTACTGGGCAACAGCCTTGAAGTAAGCGGGTTCCAGCTGTGACGTTCACTTTCAAATTAATACCTTGAGAAAGGTATGGATATTTGTCTCTGCTTCCCACCAAACAGGATTTGACACAAAGTATTTTTCTAGTGGGGGTTTTGGGGAAAGAGGAAGTCGGCCACGAGCCGGGATTCATGTCCTGCTGGACTATGCTGGTCATAGACTTGGTGCTATGTGAGTCATATCATCCTGCTGGACTTGGACTCACAAGATGTAACGTGAGTTCAGCACGTAACGGAAGTCCGACATGTGTACCTATTCATAGCTTAAACTAGACCAGAATGGTCTCGTGCTATGCTTTGTTTGTCAATACCTACCCAGCACGAATGCCAGAACACCCAGCTAAAAAGCTATGGAAAGGTATGAATATTATTATTCCTCCAGCTATGGGTTAAATGGTATCAGAGTTGTAATTCTGCAAGGATGGCTTTAATATTAAATATATAAAGGCTGCTATACCATTAAAAAAAGGCTGATATACAAAGAAACCAACACACACACACACACACACACACACACACAGACGTGAATGTGTGGGATGTATATGTTTCTGTAGATATCATTAGACACAAATTGTAATTTTAAATTGAACGCGTGTAGATATTTCCCAAACTACAACAATGAAATATACCACTATCTACCAAAAAATGACACGAAAAATCAGCATTCGAAATTGCTTTTTTATCTCAAAGTAAGCAACAAAAATAGTTCTGTGATGAAGTAGGCCAGCCTCTTAACTAGCAAGCCCCCAATGTTATTTCGATACCATACATCTGCTTTACGTAAAATGCTTAGTATTCAACTTTCGTTTTCTTTCGACTCTGGTATTCGTCTTTTGATATAAAAAAATAGTTTCTGCCAGTTTTAATGAAATGGACGCTGTCTAGACAAAGAATGGAACAAATAAAGCTTTCTAAAATTGATCACTCGCTTCTTTTTCTCTAATAGAAAATAAAGATTAATTCAAAAAAGAGAGAGAGAGAGAGAGAGAGAGAGAGAGAGAGAGAAAGAAAGAGAAAGAGAAATGGTAGTTGTAGTTTCCTATTATTGTTTTACGAAGGAGGCGCACTTCGGGTAATGGTCATCGTCGTCGAAAATGAATCAAGCACTCCGAGTTCAAATCTTGTATAAATCTCTTAACGTTTCACATCAGGCTAATGCAAGAGGAAAAGGAATGAATCCGTATCTTCCTTACCTCAGTTCTCTTACGTTAATTGATTTTAACGGCATATCAACCCATCTTGAGTTATTTTATTCCTAGGTGTTAGGAATAGAATTCATTGTACATTTATATTTTCGTTTTTTGTTGTTGTTTCTTTAAAGATTTTGCAGTTTTTTTTAACAAAGTATTCCAATCTATTACATATAATTTTTAAACGGATCTATTCGTCTCATAGATTAGATCCTTGTAGGTAATATCACTCTGGGTCAAAGGGAACCTGGGAGTAATGGCAATAAAGGAGCACTCAGCATTCCTCTTGAGGTTCAGAACTTGAGCCTCACCACCAAATGCAGTTTAATGTCATACCAAGGACACACCATTTGAGGAGTAGTGGGTTTAAATAGGGATATAATCTGCGTATCTTAAGCCTCACCGATAGAGCGAACTTTGATATAGTAACCAGTCTAGGAGAAGGAAACCTTTGAAATCTAACCAGCTGTACTCGACTTGAAAAATTGACCTTGTGGCATATTTCTCTTGCAGTAGATGGGTTGGTTAAATTCCTACTTTATGAAGCACAGGAATGCAGCCACAAAACATCAAGGATGTTTACAATGGTTTAAGTAAAAAGGGTTTTCTGGGGTGAAGTTGCTAACCCTCCACCTCTGATTTTAAATATTTTCTTTTTCTTTTACTAACATCGATTTGCATACTTTGAATACTTGATCGTATGATGTATGGCAATCGTAGTGTATATGTAAGGGTTCCATTTATGGATCAGATATATATATATATATATATATATCATCACCATCTTGTGCCACCAGCATATCCCTGATCCTCTCTCGCCACTCCTCCCTATTGTTCATCGCTTCTGGCACGTCCTTTGGGCTACGTTCCATATCCTCACAGAGCTGATGTATGTAGGTGTGAGCTGGTCTCCCGGACCTTGCTTGGCCATGTGAGGGGGTCCATAGGAGAACATCGCTTATGAGCTCGTCCCCGCTTCTCCAGCAGTGTCCTGCATGTCTGGTTCGTCTAACATTGATATATATATATATATATATATATATATATTTGTGTGTGTGTGTGTGTGTGTGTGTGTGTGTGTGTGTGTGTGTGTGTGTGTGTAGATCATAAGAGCTAGAAAGGAATACTGGAAACCATATAACCGTGTGCAAAAACTGATTATAAAATCATTTAATTGGGTCGGTTGGTTGGTTGGTTGGTTCTGTTATATGGCATATCAATCCATGTTGGTTATCTAATGCCAAATCATGTTATATGATTTTTAATTGTATAACATTTTTATCTTATTTGTTTGCATACAGTTAAATGGTTTCAAAAATTGCTAAAACTAATACTTTTATTTGTATACAATCAAATAGTTTCAATAATTACGATCCAACATTAATAGTTATATTTACACACAGTTAAATGGTTTCAAGCAATGCTATCTGATAAAAATAATTCAATTCAAAATTTATTATTTGCTTGCACACAGTTAAATTGTTTTAACACATGATGATTATTTAATGCTAAATCTTATATGATTTGTAGATGAATAGTTTGTAGATAACATCTTAAAACAAGCCAGAGCTCATTTGTTTAGACACATTTGTATAGTTTCAATCATTGCTCTCTAAACCTTCGTCTGCCTTACGATTTACTTATGTGTAATTCATGGCTTGGCTTTGGGAAACGAAAATCCAGAAGGAGGCAGTCGACGACGACTGTAGTCACGTTCCTGGCTGATAAGGTCAATGCGTGACGAGTAGGCACAGTCACAATGGCTACAGCGGAATGTCTAGTCAGAGATTGATAAAGTAGTGTTGCTGTTCCTCTTGTGCATTTTGTCTTTGAGATCAACCCTGCAGGTGTTTTAAAATGAAGAGACAGCATGGTTGCTTGGTGGCTAGACACAGGACGTCACGGTTTTCAGCTAGAATATTGCCCAGTCAGCTGGGGCTGTGGAATACATCGACTGCATAAGACCCCCACAATGAGTGTCCTGGATAAAAAAAAAAAAAAAAGAAAAATTAAAAAAGAAAAAAAAACAAAATAAAGATAAAAATAAGCATAAAAATAAAACTAAAATGGAAATCAAATTACAAATTATTTCATTCATTCGTGTGGGCAGATGGGTTCAAAATGTTAGGTGTTAGAACGATTAAGTATAGGAATGGAATTAATCTACAGGTCAAATCAAGTCACTCTGACAAGACAGAGTTCCGTGGGTCTTTCTTGCCGTCAGCCCTTATCATCCATTACTCCTGGTCTTGTAGACTGCATCCAGTGTCCACATAGAGCAGATATATGTAAGCCTTTCCTAAACATCTAAAACTTACGGGCCCCGGTATCTATAAGGGAACGTCCCTTATGAGTTCGTATTTACTTCTCCAGCAATACACAGTATGTTTACTTCGTCTTACTTGGATGGTTTGTGAGATGGGATGTAGGTATCCATACATATGCGGCTTTGTTGCGTATTGCATCCAGGATTTGTTCGAAACAATGCAACTCTCTTGTGTAGTTTCCATCTAGCTTTATCTCTATACCTTTTTATTGGCGTTCATGTGTTGCATCCATACAGTAATATAGAGAAAGTCACAGCTTGGAAGAAATCCTGTTTTATTTTGTCAGGAAGATTAGATTTTCTGATGATCACTTAACTGTCAATACCGGTTCACACTTTTGCAAGGCGTACATTTATATCACTTTCAGTAGATGAACTATTGCTGTTGATGTACGGCCCATTAAATTTATAAGCTTGCCACAAAAGATGTGAGGGTTCCAACTTGTATACATTTTATTTGCATCTACGTAGAGAACAACGCCTCCCGCAGCTTGCTCTAGGCGGTACAATAAGAATTCCGCTTGTGCAGGTGTATTTTCGAAATTTGCAATCATCTAATTTGTCTACGTCTGTCATAGTTTCTGCAGGATATCGTCTGCTAAATGCCTTTTTTTCTTTGCGTGAAATCATTTTTTTTTAATGAGATCTACAGACGTTCGAAGTACATTGTCTTGGCAGATTACAAACAAATATGGCGCTAATGTATCTCCTCGCAAAATTCCCCCGATACTATCGAAGAATTTGGTGTCTCCATCAGGTGAGCGAATCAGAGAGAGAGAGAGAGAGAGAGAGAGAGAGAGAGCATCATTGCTGCGGTAACAGTTTCTTTGGAGAGACCCTGTGCTAGTCGTAGTATTATTGTTATATAATTACGGAATGATTTTTTATATTAATCATTTTTCGTTAATAATATTTTATCATTCGGTTTGGTTGGGCTTTGAACTATTCGGCTCTTAGTGCAGGTTCACACACATTGAGTACAGTTCACGCTCGCGCACAGAGGATATGACAATTACAAATGTCATAATAAAAACCCCAGATAGGAAATGTGACTGAGGTGTGAATGACATCAAGCCCGGAAGCGATGGACAGAGAATTTGGTGATTTTGAAAAGACGTTAGTTGAGATCCGACTCTGAGCCGGGCCAGTCCAGCTTGGAGTTACGGGATGCGCAGTGCGTTTGTTGGGTCAGATAGTACAGTCAGCATAGTAAAAATTGTGTCTCTCTCTCCTCGAGTAAAAAACTAAAGTCAAGAAGTTAATAAACGTTTCGTACCTGAACAACGGAGAGTCGTCAGTGTTTCGTATTTCCCTGCATTTGTATTATTGTATTGTGACTATACAACATTATTTTAAGTTTTCTACCGTAATGCTCTAAAGTTTTTCATGGTACCTAAGTTTGTTTTTCTTTTTTAAACACCCAAATTCTTTTATATTTGCACACAATTTTAGACACAGCTGATTGGAAAGAACCAACCTCCTCAGCTATCAACCACTGTTGACTGACTTTTTTGAATGTGCTTTAACGAACTTTTCCATCGTTTGGAGGCACAATTTCATTAAAGAACCTGAAGAAGGCTGGAAGGGCATCAGCCGAAATGTATAAACGACAATCATACCAGAAATATCGACAGATAAAATTCTAAGAAAGTTTTTTACAAAAAAAAACTTTATAACTGGTTCTTTGTCTGATCTGGTTATGTAATATTTGCAAAAGTTTTTCAAACTATATTTGCAAAAATATCAGCGTGATATTGATCCATGTTGAAAGAATGAAACTCTGAAATTTACATTCAAATGTTATTTGATGATTTATATTTTACCTTGCATGAGAATGAATGAAACAAAATAATAAACATTTGCAAGTCTGGTCAGAAGGAAACTCTCGTTTTCCACGGTCAATTAAATTGTTATATTTTCCATACTTTTAATAATAAAAATGTTTCATTTAAACTGAGTCGAGGATAATTTCTAGTAAAATATCCACTTATGTATACGAAAGCTATTTTTATTTTTTTCCCGAAAAATATTGTTCAAAATCTTCTTGATTAGAAAATGTTTCTTAAAACCCTCCTCTCTATGTTTATAATTACAAAATGTATATTAGTGACCTGGCTTTATATCAAAAGTATCAATATTTACATTTTGATTTAAAAGTAAAGATGTCTACTTAATTTGCAGCTTTTCAATACTCTGTTGGACATTCATAAACAACAGAGACAAAATAATAAAAAATACCAGGAAATTTCAAACAAATTAATTTTTATATGTTTTTCTGATTGCAGCCCACCCGTAAAATCTAGCTTTGCGCAGCTCCCTTCTTACAGTTTTTGAGGAAACTGGGTTCTCGAGATGGTCATTAGGCTCTGCTGTAATTTTCGGAGCTGTATTCTAGTGATTCTTCCTAAAAATCCGCGTAAGAGTCCGACGGTCCTAATCAGACAGTTTTCGCTTTCTTCTAAAGTTTTTCTTCAGTGAGTAGGTTTTTCCTTCTTTCTCAAATGCTGTCATTAATTTCGAGAAAGTACTCCTTGCTACATCAAATAATTCAGCTATTTTTATTACACTAACGCCTGACATACGAACACCAACAATTTGACCTCTTCTAAAGTCTGATAGATCTGCTATTTTAAGAATTTGGATAAATTTCCTCTGATGGTATCTTTAAAAAAACAACAATTTTAGTAAAATAAGACGAAAAAAATTAATAATAAATCAAAAAACAAAAATAACAAAAGTTGATTGTTTTATTGGAGTTTTAAAGATTATGATACTGTTTCTAGGTGTTTCCATTATTTTGTCTTACACCTGTAGGTGCTACCTGATTTTTGACAAAGTTTTCTAAATTCTATTTCTAATGGATAAGTTAAAAATTGCCCTTGTGGAGTAAAGTTGTTGACACATACTAACAATTCCATTGCTAGCATGATGTATGAGAATTGCAGTGTATTTGTAAGGATCCCATTAATGGGTCAGATGTATTTGTAAATCATTATTGCAAGAAAGGAATACATGAAACCATGTGACCGTGTGCAAAAATTCATTGACATATCATAAAACTGTGTTGATTGGTTGGTTCTGTTTTAGGGCATATCAACCCATGTTGGTTATATTATACCAAATCCTGATATACGATTTGTAAATGAATAGTTTGTTGGAAATATTTTTCAACGTGCAAGAGCTCATTTGTTTGCACACAGTTAAATGGTTTCACAGATTGATTTCCGACACTAATAGCCCTATTTGCACTCAGTTAAATGGTTTCATATATAGCTATCTAACACTAATAGTTTTATTTGCACACAGTTAAATGGTTTCAAGTATAGCTATCAAACACTAATAGTTTTATTTGCACACAGTTAAATGGTTTCAAGTATTGCTAATACTAATAATTTGATTTAAGATAAATTAAATAATTCTATTTGACCCATATGTGGAACCCAAACAGGCACTAACACTTCGGGTCAGACTGAATCTGGGAGTAATGGCAATTAAGAGGTGTTCCACATTCCTTTAATTTCTTCTACTGGTATCTCAACTTCAGATGTAGTTTAACATCATATGCAGGACACTCTGCATAGATGCAGATGGCGTATTCTACAGCCCCAACATACAAATTGGTATACCTATTATTCGATAAAAATACCGGTAACCGTATCGATGTGTCCAAATTATTTTATCAAATTTCGGCTTTAGATAACCCGTAATTTTCTGATAAGCCATTAAGATAAACGAAATCAAATGTTTTATGATGATCAAGAAATTGTGAAATTTAAATTTGTTAATTAGCGATTTTTTTTTATAATATCGTTATATGATTGAAGGGGCTCAAGTTTGATAACAAAATCCTGGTGAAGGCAAACCTTTTAGGGTTAAGTATCTCTAAAATCAAAACTGGAGAAGGAAATTCCAGCATCAAATCTCTGATGATTTGTAGGTACCATTTGACGGGAAAAGTCCAAGAAAGTAGTCTGAAATAAAATCAAAACTGGAGAAGGAAATTCCAGCATCAAATCTCTGATGATTTGTAGGTACCATTTGACGGGAAAAGTCCAAGAAAGTAGTCTGAAATAAAATCAAAACTGGAGAAGGAAATTCCAGCATCAAATCTCTGATGATTTGTAGGTACCATTTGACGGGAAAAGTCCAAGAAAGTAGTCTGAAATAAAATCAAAACTGGAGAAGGAAATTCCAGCATCAAATCTCTGATGATTTGTAGGTACCATTTGACGGGAAAAGTCCAAGAAAGTAGTCTGAAATAAAATCAAAACTGGAGAAGGAAATTCCAGCATCAAATCTCTGATGATTTGTAGGTACCATTTGACGGGAAAAGTCCAAGAAAGTAGTCTGAAATAAAATCAAAACTGGAGAAGGAAATTCCAGCATCAAATCTTTGATAATTTGTAGGTACCATTTGACGGGAAAAGTCCAAGAAAGTAGTCTGAAATAAAATCAAAACTGGAGAAGGAAATTCCAGCATCAAATCTCTGATGATTTGTAGGTACCATTTGACGGGAAAAGTCCAAGAAAGTAGTCTGAAATAAAATCAAAACTGGAGAAGGAAATTCCAGCATCAAATCTCTGATGATTTGTAGGTACCATTTGACGGGAAAAGTCCAAGAAAGTAGTCTGAAATAAAAACAAAACTGGAGAAGGAAATTCCAGCATCAAATCTCTGATAATTTGTAGGTACCATTTGACGGGAAAAGTCCAAGAAAGTAGTCTGAAATAAAATCAAAACTGGAGAAGGAAATTCCAGCATCAAATCTCTGATGATTTGTAGGTACCATTTGACGGGAAAAGTCCAAGAAAGTAGTCTGAAATAAAATCAAAACTGGAGAAGGAAATTCCAGCATCAAATCTCTGATAATTTGTAGGTACCATTTGACGGGAAAAGTCCAAGAAAGTAGTCTGAAATAAAATCAAAACTGGAGAAGGAAATTCCAGCATCAAATCTCTGATGATTTGTAGGTACCATTTACGGGAAAAGTCCGAGAAATTAGTCTGAAATAAAATCAAAACTGGAGAAGGAAATTCCAGCATCAAATCTCTGATGATTTGTAGGTACCATTTGACGGGAAAAGTCCGAGAAAGTAGTCTGAAATAAAATCAAAACTGGAGAAGGAAATTCCAGCATCAAATCTCTGATGATTTGTAGGTACCATTTGACGGGAAAAGTCCAAGAAAGTAGTCTGAAATAAAATCAAAACTGGAGAAGGAAATTCCAGCTTCAAATCTCTGATGATTTGTAGGTACCATTTGACGGGAAAAGTCCAAGAAAGTAGTCTGAAATAAAAACAAAACTGGAGAAGGAAATTCCAGCATCAAATCTCTGATAATTTGTAGGTACCATTTGACGGGAAAAGTCCAAGAAAGTAGTCTGAAATAAAATCAAAACTGGAGAAGGAAATTCCAGCATCAAATCTCTGATGATTTGTAGGTACCATTTGACGGGAAAAGTCCAAGAAAGTAGTCTGAAATAAAATCAAAACTGGAGAAGGAAATTCCAGCATCAAATCTCTGATAATTTGTAGGTACCATTTGACGGGAAAAGTCCAAGAAAGTAGTCTGAAATAAAATCAAAACTGGAGAAGGAAATTCCAGCATCAAATCTCTGATGATTTGTAGGTACCATTTACGGGAAAAGTCCGAGAAATTAGTCTGAAATAAAATCAAAACTGGAGAAGGAAATTCCAGCATCAAATCTCTGATGATTTGTAGGTACCATTTGACGGGAAAAGTCCGAGAAAGTAGTCTGAAATAAAATCAAAACTGGAGAAGGAAATTCCAGCATCAAATCTCTGATGATTTGTAGGTACCATTTGACGGGAAAAGTCCGAGAAAGTAGTCTGAAATAAAACCATGATCTTTACATAAGCACCAATTACCTTATTGTACTTGTCACTGATCTGTAGCTGTGTATGCCAAGAGACCGGTGCAAGTGTAGTTGAGGCGTATGTATATTTACCCACCACCCCGAACGTGCAGGTCAATTTTTTAAGCGGAGATTAACAAAGCTTGAAATCAGCGTTTTCGTTCTCTTTGACTGGTTGCCATACCAAATTTAAAGAACCGGGTCTGCCCTAGTGTTTACGCAGAGCTGGAGAGAGAATTATTGGATTCGTGCATTTCCCAAGAGTATCAGCACTACGGGAAATACAAACTGTCAAGTCCAAGATTTAAACTCGGGTTACCAATTCCAATTTCAACGACAGTAATCTTTTCACCATAAACGTACAAGTATATATCACTATCATACGACGATGTTGATTGGTTAGAAATTTTTGAGTTGAAATGTAAGTCAAATCGAAAAGGTCATACAAGTACACGGGTGTTGACCAAGATATCAACTTCGGTCAAAGTAACGTTTTGGGCCCCGGAAACCCAAAGGTAAATAAATTGGATTCATGTCATGTCATAAGTTTGATGGGAATTAAATAAAAACATAATGAAAGTTTAAGACACGTGTAATGATTCATGATCGAATGATGCAATAATTAAGAAGATGACGTGTCTTTATAACATTAGCTGAATGAGATAATTAATAGATTATATTAGAAAATATGATTTTGAATTCAGGAGTCGGCAGTTTAAAACCCAAAGGGACAAGTAGTTAGTCAGGACGGGATGTAGGTGTCTCTTTGCGACAGTGAGATTCGTTTATACATATTTACCAACCCCTCCTCTCGGACAGGATATGACACAAGGTCAATTTCTAAGCGGAGTTTAACAGGTTTGAATTCAGAGTTTTCCTTCTCCTAGACTAGTTGCCTCACCAAGGCTGAAGAACCAGTCTGCCCTACTATTTACCCATAGCTGGAGGGAGAATAATTGGATCCATACCTTTCCCAAGGGTATTAGTGCCATGTGAAATGCAATCAGTCTCTTCCAGGATTTGAACTCGTGTCGCCGTGTCCATTTCCTACGACGTCTTCCTACCTTATCCGCTTAGACATCTTGTAAATTTTTCACAAGTTGTGTTAGTTATCTATTGTTTGAGTTTTAATTTTTGTGGTAAAGATGGCTATCATCTGTTAAGATGTGGCGGTCATCATCATATTTGTAGTATGATTTCTTTGCTTTTAATGGCATATCAACCTTCGTAGGTTATTTAATGCTAAAACCATTCTTCGATTTCTTAGGATATATATGTGTATGGATTTGTGTGTGCGTATAACTGTTACTCTCTCATCACATTTAAACTGGTGCTACCTAGCTCTTACACACTCTTCCTCACACGTTATCTCTCTCTCTCTCTCTCTCTCTCTCTTGCACTCTCACTCTCATACCCTTTACTCTCACAGACGTTGTATCACGCTCAGCCCCCCTCTCTCTCTCTCTCTTTCTTGGACACGCATTAATCACTCTAACAGACGTTTTCTCACGCTCATTTTCTCTCTCTCCCTCTCCCTCTCTCAAACACTCCATCACTCTCACACATTCTCTCTCTCTCTCTCTTTCTCTCTCTCTCAACCACTTTTCTCCCACACTCTCATACTTTCTCCTTTTAACACAAATTCTTTCACACACATTCTCTCACCCCCTCTCTTGTCCTTTCGCTCCTTATTATTCAACTCTTTCGATGCCGCAAGTATCTCCAATTTTCTTTACTAAATAATTTTCACAGATGATATTTTTCTTTCTTTTTTAAGGTCATGTTTTGAAACGAAATATCCGCTTTGATATTCATTTCTAGCTTGAACCTCTAAACCGACGTTCCATGACTATCACAACTGAGACAAATTACCTTAAGTCTTAATAGTATTAATATCGTTAGTTATTAGTGAACATAAAAAAGTGGGGGAGTGTGTCTTGCTTTTTTTTTATTTGTTTTCCAAACTTCCTTCCAGAGGAAAGCTTGCGTCATTTTCATCTTTTCAAAAACCAAAAAAAAAATAATTTAAAGGTCACAGGAAGAATTTTATTTTTCTGGTATTTTCTTTGCTTTCTTTTTAATGTGATTAATTATTGTATAAGACGTTTTCGTTTGGTTCCTGCTCTTGGAGATAATTGAAAAGTAAGATTAAATCTTTTCTTTTCTCTTCTTTTCTAGCCCGTTTTTAAGAGGAATTATCTGAGATTGAAATGGCAGTAATAAGCGCCTCATGTTTTCGAGTTTCTTTTATGACAAGTGCGTTTTATTAAAAGCTGATTTCGGTTTTAAACAAAGTGCAAAGTCAAGGCTGTGTGTTCTCAGGGGCCAAGAGCAAACGAAAGAAAGAAAGAAAGAAAGAAAGAAAGAAAGAAAGAAAGAATGCATGGTTTACGAAACACACAAAATAATAAAAACTGACTAAAAATCCTAAAGAGAAAGAAAGAAAGAAAGAATACATGGCTTACAAAAAAAAGAAAAAGTGATAGAAAAATTCTTTAAAAAAAAGCAAAAAAACGAAACAAACTGACAAACAAACAAAAAGAAAAACAAACAAAAAGAAACTGATACATAGTTTACCAAAAAGAAAAAGAAAAGGTGATAGTAAATCAACGAAAGAAAGAAAAAAGAAAGAAAGAAAGAAAGAAAGAAAGAAAATGGTACGCTGCTTACTTAAAAAGAAAAGAAAGAAAAGAAAAATCCAAAAAAATCTGAGGAGAAAGGAAGAAGAAACAAACAAACAAACAAACAAAGAATTCATTGCCTTGCAAAAAAAGCAAGAAAGGGAAAGTTATTGAAAATCCTTAAAAGAAAGAAAGAAAGAAAGAAAGAAAGAAAGAAAGAAAGAAAATTATACGTTGCTTACTTAGAAAGAAAAGAAAAAATTGTTGGCTTAACAAAAATAAAACGAAAATGTAATAGTGATATTAAATCCCATATTGAAACAAACAAACAAATGATACATTGTTTAGTAAAAGAAAAATATTTAAAAAAAAAAAGAAAAAGAAAATATTAATCCAAAAGAGAAAGACGCAAAAATCAATGATAGATAACTTACCATAAAGAAAAAGTAAATGAAATTGAACATCGAAGAAAGAAAGAAACAAAGAAACAAAGAAAGAAGGAAAGAAAAAATACTTGGTTTACCAAAAAGAAAAAGGAAAAAAAAAGAAAAACTAGAAACAAAAAAATATCCCGGTAGAAAATCCTAAACAGAAAGAAAAAACCAAAACAAACAAACAAACAAACAAACAAAAACCAATCAAAGCCATTAAACAAAAAACAAAAAAAAACAACTGCTATTTGGTTTACAGAAAAGAAAAACCCATAACAAATCGAAGAAAGAAAGAAAGAAAGAAAGAAAGAAAGAAAGAAAGAAAGAAAGAAAGAAAGGAAATTACACTCTGCTGACAGAGAAAGAAAGAAAGAAAAGAAAGAGCCATCAAAAATTTTGAGGAGAAAGAAAAAAGAAGGAAACAAACAAGGAAACAAACAAACAAACAATTCATTGCTTTGCAAAACGCAAGAAAAGGAAAGGTATTTAAAATCCTTAAAAGAAAGAAAGAAAGAAAGAAAGAAAGAAAGAAAGAAAGAAAGAAAGAAAGAAAGAAAGAAAGAAAGAATGCATGGTTTACAAAAAAAAGAAGAAAAAGTGAGAGAAAAATCCTAAAAAGAAACAACGAAAAAAACCCAAAAAACAAACAAACAAAAAGAAACTGATACATAACTTACCAAAAAGGATTAGAAAAGTCGATAGTAAATCCTAAAGTAAAAGAAAGAAAGAAAGAAAGAAAGAAAGAAAGAAAGAAAGAGCACATGGTTTACAAAAAAAGAAGAAAAGTGAGAGAAAAATCCTTAAAAATCAACGAAAAAAAACAACAAAAACCAAACAAAAAAGAAGAAACTGATACAAAAGTTACCAAAAAACGGTTAGAAAAGGCGATAGTAAATCCCAAAGTAGAAGAAAGAAAGAAAAAATAAAGAGCGAAAAGAAAGAAAGAAAGAAAGAAATAAAGAAAGAAAGACCAGGATACGAAGAAGAAAATAAAAGAGAAAAGGAAATGATACATAGTTTGCAAAAAAGAAAAACGTGAAAGAAAGAAAGAAAGAAAGAAAGAAAGAAAGAAAGAAAGAAAAAATATATGGTTTACAAAAAAAGAAGAAAAAAAACAACGAAAAAAAAAACAACGAAAAAAAAACAAACAAACAAAAAGAAACTGATACATAACTTACTAAAAAGGATTAGAAAAGTCGATAGTAAATCCTAAAGTAAAAGAAAGAAAGAAAGAAAGAAAGAAAGAATAAATAGTGAAAAGAAAGAAAGAAAGAATAAATAGCGAAAAGAAAGAAAGAAAGAAAGAAAGAACGGCTATAAACGCAAATGAGGCCTAAAAAGAAATGCAACACATTAAAAATGATTGATGTTTTTTCAAAATGTCTTCGACAACACTTCAATGGATTTGACTGCTCAAGTCTTTTCTACCTAAATTGAACATCATTCATCTTTCTGGTACCATTTTTGCCCTTACTTTACTCAATTCGACAATCTATGAGATGCTTTTAACTTGTTTAATTTTTTTCTCTTTATTTTTTCTAAATTTAATTTCTTTTATTTATTTATTTATCACAGTGGATCACGTGATCGTTTTAAAAAAAAGCGAGCACCGGCTGAGAGATTGGACAGGAGGGAAAATCCTCATACGAAGAAAAAAATGTTTGGTCACGTGAATTTTTTTATAAAATAGTCAAAAAAAATTACGCAAATGTGGATATCAATGATGTCAGTCAGATTTCCAAAGGTTATTGTCTGAATTTTGTGGGTGAGGTTTGTTCTAATTCATTTTGGGTCGTTTTTTTTATTCTCCAAGTTATATTAGTATCCTGTTACCTTCTTGTAGATTAACTAAAGGTTTGGTTTGGTACGGTTTTATGGCATATCAACCTTTGTAGGTTATTTAACGCCAAATCCATTTTTATGTAAATAATTAGTGTCGTTTAAAACAATTCAGTTTAGCATGAGTACACAGTTTAATTGTCCAAAACATTTCTATTTCAAACTATTCAAGCAGTTGTATATAACAATTTAGTTTAGTATAAGTACAGTTTCAATGTAAAAAATAGTTCAATTTTGAATAATTCAGTATAGCATAAGCACGCAGTTTCAATGTAAGAACGGTTTAATTGTCAAAAACATTTCTATTTCAAGCTATTCAGTTTAATCAAACAATACAGTTTAGCATAAGAATGTCGTTAGTTCTATTTAACCCATAGATAGGGCCTTATCAGGGGCTACCGCGCCGGGCCAGAGTGGACCTGGGAGCAATGGCAATGAAGGGATGCTCCGTATTCCCCAAGGCCCCAGCATAACTGGGACCTCACCATCAGATTGTTTAGGGTCATATACAGGACATTCATTGGGGGGGGGTCTTACTCTTCTGCAGAGGTGCATTCAGTGTATTCTTACTCTCTTCTATATTTCACTCTTCTTTGTTTCTCTCTCTCCTTCTCTTCTATTTCTTTCCCTTCTCCTCTATTTCTTTCCCTTCTCTTCTCTTTTCATCTTTAAGTCTCTTCTTCATTTCTTTCTATTCTTTCTCTTCTACTTCTTCATCATCCTCCTCCTCCCCCTCTTCTTCTTCTTCTTCTTTACTCTCTTCTATATTTCACTCTTCTTTGTTTCTCTCTCTTCTTCTCTTCTATTTCACCCTTTTCCTCTATTTCTTTCCCTTCTCTTCTCTTTTCATCTTTAAGTCTCTTCTTCATTTCTTTCTATTCTTTCTCTTCTATTTCTTCTATTAATAAGAACTCTTTTTTTATCAGGATAATTTAATTAATTTCATAAAGATACTGAATTTTCACTTGCCTCCCATCACGAAAACTATACAGGTTAGACGAGCCAGACACGCCGGACACTGCTGGAGAAGCAAGGACGAGCTCGTAAGTGATATATTCCTATGGACCCCCACATATGGCCAAGCAAAAGCAGGACGACCAGCCCGAACTTAAATACAGCAGCTATGTGAGGACACAGGATGTAAAACAGAAGACCTGCCGGAGGCGATGAATAATAGGGAGAAGTGGCGAGAGATGGTCAGGGATATCCGTGCTGGCGGCACGACATGATGATGATGATGATGTTATGTTAAATTTGGTTTGGTTTGGCTTGGTTTGGTTTGGCTTTATGGTATATCAAACATTACTGGTTATTTAATACTAAATCCTCTTTATACATATATATTGAATATATAAGATTTGGTTTGGTTGGGTTTTATGCCATATCAACCATTGTAGGTTACATAATGCAAAATACTCTTAATACATATCTATTAGATATATATGATTTGTAAACATTTTGTTGATAACGTTTTTAAACGAGCCTACGCTCATTTTTTGCCCACAGTTACATGGTCCCAACAATGGCTATGTAACACTAACAATTCATTTAAACATTAGTCATTTGTTTACACTCAGTTAAATCATCAAACAGTTCTATTTCTAACAATTCAATTTAATATGAGTCATTTGTTCGCACACAATTTAAATGTCAAACAATTCTATTTGACCCCTAGATACACGACATGCAGTTGTAATATGTAAAAAATTAGAATTTATGAAATGTATTCTAATTAATATATATATACCTCAAAAACAAAAAAAAGATCCTTAAAATAAGTATCTTTTTGTTCAAGGCTTATGTTGACCTAAGAAACTGGTTGATCGTTCCGAAAGTGCGAGACAATTGTTTTTGATTTTAAAGGTTGGCAAATTTATTTGATTTTTCGGTTTTCAACTAACTTCATCAATCATAATGATGAAACGGGTCATTTCGTAAAACATATTTTTCTAGTCCATATCTTGAAGATCAATGTCAAAAGGGAGATTCAATTTTGCTCCACCTGAAATAAAGGCCAGCTGGGCATGGCTCATCCAGTCAGGTGAAGCTGAGAATTTTTTGTTCAACACCAATTGCTCTAAACCTGTTCCCATTGGTCAAAGCATCTATAAAGAGTTTTTTTATATCTATGTAAGATATGATCCTGAACTAGGATTGGCTGACCAATGGGAATATGACTCCTAATTGTCTCTTATTGGACAACCAATCAGAAACCATTTTTAGTTAAGATATTGATCTATGAAAAATGTGATGATTAAATGAATCCTCAGAGAAGATAAGAAAAAGAGACTAAGAAGAAACTCAAGACTGCCAAAGAAACACCTCTTCCATTCTAGACCCGAAGTACTCTGAACAACCTTCAGACGTTACAAAATTTCAAAATACCAAACTTTAGAGACGTCCGTGTTACTCTAACCGCACCTCATCATCACTCTTCCTCTCTCTATATTCTTTCTTCTGTTTGCCAGGAAAGCAAAGCTCGTTTGTTTGTTATTTATTGTCTCGCAAACGTGTTTCAATGAAAACGATTTTTTGTTGTTGTTAAACAATGGGTTTTATCGATTCTTTGAGTTGCTAGAGAATCTAGTCACTCATATTACCTGACCGTCAGAAGAAGATGCGGTTGAATTGTGCCAACCACCCCCTCTGTTGATCTTTCAAACACAACGTGGGCACGGAAGTATTTGACAAAGTAAACAGACGGAAGCTAATGTGGTAGTCACGAACACAATAGCCACAACAAGTACTGTGACTAGTAGTTACACCACATTGGGCTCCGTGACTAGAATAGGACTACAGAACCCTATCGTGAGCTAACACTCCGGACTAGAGTGGACCTGGTAGTGATGGCAATTAAGGGATACACTGCATTCTCCAAAGCTCCCGCATTGCTGGAGCCTCACAATCAGATAGTTTAGTGTCATATTGTAATATAATGGCCGAGGGATTTCGGTTTATGCCTTTGGGTTTGGTTGGGCTGAGAACCTTTCGGCTCGGCACATGGGTTAGTTAGGTGCGACATAGGCGCGGGTATTCACGCGCGCGCGCGCAGAGCGGACGTGTCACTCAGAGATGTCACAATAGCCCAGATGGGAAACGGAGGCTAGCGAGTGCGAATGACGTCACGCACCGGAAGCGCGCGGAGGATTTGGGGAGAATTTGAAGAAAGTTAGTAGAGTTGAAACTAGACACCGGACGAGTTGAGATGAGACCTGCCTCGAGGGAAGACGGTTGGTTTTCGCTTGCTCGCGGAAACCTTTGTGGCGGGTGCCACACGTGTTGGAGGGCAGATGAAAAAGCCAGAATAGAAAGATTGTGCCTCTCTCTCTCCTTATATCGAACAACCTTTAAACTCAAAGGTAATAAAAGATTTCGTACCTGAACTGAGAAGTCGTAAGTGTTTTTCGTGTTTCGAGATTCCTATGTTCTATGTATATATATATATGAATAGACTACGTACGTTTCACATATCCGTATCTGGCTATGGTACAATATCTTTCATAAGGGCATTAGTCCAAAAGTGAACGTAATAAAACTGCTGTAGTTCAAACTCGCTTATTATGATGACACAGTAAAGCATATTAACCCTTACCATACCCTATACAAGAACTGTTTTAAACTAAAAAGATTCGGATCTTCATTTATAAAGTCAGTTCCACTAATCTTAGATATTTGTTGGTGTGGGTCATGTTATATTATTCAATGTTCCACTTACAATACTCAAACACTTTAATTTCTAATGTCTTATTGTAAAAAAAAAGACGGTAAAGACGGTAAATATCGAATATATATTCATATATATATATATATATATATATATATATATATATATATATATATAAATTGTATTATAGTTTTATTATTTTACATAAATCTATGAGTTAATTTGTAAACTATGTTCACCAAACAAGTTAAAGTTAGAAATGTCGTAATTTATGATATTTATTTTTTGATTGTTCTCAACTTGTTTCGATCTTACATAAAGGTCAGTCGAAAAGTTCTTTGGGGAAAAAGAGTGTTTTTTTTAGAAAGTTTTTAAAAATGTTGATATGCTATAAGAGAAGCAAGGAAAAAGGCACTTGTAAAGTAGTCGACCATAGTCGAGGGTGACCCGAAGGCTCCCTTTTCGATAGCTACTACACTGAGGTGTAGGGGAGGGCGCTACTCTTTTCCCTGGATTGCTCTACTTTACCCTTGATCCGTACCTTATAATGCTGAGTGTTAAGCAAGGAGGCATCAAGTACCATTTTTTGAGTCTTTGGTATGACTTGACCTGGGATAGAACCTAAGTCTCCCGGGCCATTGGCGAACACTCTAACCGCTAGGCCAAAGTCCGGTTTACTTGTAAAGTAGCATAACCATTTGTTGACGAAAAATTATTTTCTGGTATCCAAATGTCTTCAACTGACCTTTATATATCTGTTGTCAAGACACTTAGCAAAGGAGATTATTTTAAAAGCAATTGATGTCCTATAAGAGAAGCAAGGAAAAGGGCACTTGTGATGCTGCATATCCATTTATGGAATGAAAATTATTTTCTAGTATGCAAGTGTCTTCAACGGATTTTACGTATCTATCATCTGGACACTTTTCATTTTGGAAGGTATATATATATATATATATATACCAATCCTTTCACATGAGCAGGATATGACTCAAGGACATTTTTTTTATCGTTGTCAACCTCCAAAACTTGCGGTAAGCTAGTGGTAAAATATATGAAACATGCAAATCTTACTCAATTGATCTTATATTTATGTAACTTCACAATCTATTGTGCTCTCACGCAATTGCGCAGATATACAACATACTGTAGTTGTCTGAATGGCTGTCTGGGTGCTATGTTGTTCCGTATAGTGCTTTCATTCAGTGTATCAGCTGTTGGAAACGGCGTGTGATATAGTGTTCATACAATACTTGATTTATATTACAGCTTTATTATTTTACATTAATCTCCGTTTTAATTTCTTGAATATGTTCACCAAACACTCATTTAAGTTGAAAATGTTATTGGCAATCAGCTAGATTTACGGTAAGTTGTGAATATCTATTGTTCGGATTACTATTCCTGTGGAGTAAAGGTTTCGATTTGTGTCGTAAGTCGAATCCCTTGTTTTGTAAAGATTTTTCTGGCTTAAAACGTTTGTATGCCGAAATTTATGCTAAATAGAATGAAAGTCAGATAGGAATACTTGAAATAATTTAGCCGTGCGCTAATTATAAATATTAATAAAAGTTACTGGAAGCTCCTGTTTAAGCATTATCCCTATTATTATTATTATTATTATTATTATTATAAGTTACTTAAATTGATATATCTGTGTGCAAACAAATAAGTAAAGTTGGCGACCGTAGTCGAGGGTGACCCGAAGGCTCCCTTTTATAAAGCAACTACACCGAGGTGTAGGTAGGGGTGCTACTCCTTTCCCGGGATTGCTCCACTTTACCCTTGATCTGTACCTTATAATACTAAGTGTTAAGCAAGTAGACATCAAGTGCAATTTTTTTTTTTAGTCTTTGGTATGACTCGACCTGGGATTGAACCCAGGTATCCCAGGCCATTGGCAAATACTCTAATCATCATGTTTTCATTCAATAGGGATATTTACTTTGAACAATGTAATTGTGTATAAAATTTGAGTCAGATAGGAATGCCTAATATCATATAACTGTGCAAATAATTGATGTAAGAATCAAATAAAAGAAAAGAACAATTTAAAAAGATTGATTGCAATGTATCGTTGAAAATATAAACACGTATGATTGGATAAAAAAAATTAATCAATAAAATTTCAGAGTCTGAAGTTCAAATATTATGGCAGAGATTAAACAATTATCTCATGATAATAAGCGAATACTGCAAACTAACACAAAAGAAGTACAAGACTATGCATGACTGGGTGGGAAAGGTAATCCAGTGGGAATTGTGCAAAAGATGGAAATTTAATTATGCTACCTGATGGTTTATGAACAAATCAGAATGCGACCTAGAGAATGAGATACATAAAATTCTCTGGGATTTTGTGATAAAAACCGATCACCTAATTGAAGCCAGAAGACCAGACCAAGTGTTACAAGAAGAAAAGATCTGGCAATGTCAAGTATTTTGCTGTTTCGGTGGAATCTGTAGAAAATGATGATGACGGTGATACCTATTGTATGTTGTGCGCTAGGAATAGTTCCCAAATGTTAGGGAAAAGACTGGAGAATTTGGAAATCAGAGGAAAAATCAAGACCATCGTAACGAGAGCATTGTCGTGGTCGGCCAGAATAATGTACGAGTCCTGGAGACCCGTGGAGATCTGCTGTCACTCAGACTACAGTGAAACGCTGGTGTGATAACAAGCAAGGTGGGAAATTATGAAAATAATGACAATAAGGAAATGCAGCAAATTAACATAGAAAGGGTATAAGACTATACGTGATTGGGTGGGCAAGCTGATCCACAGAGAATTGTGCAAGAAACTGAATTTTGACCATACGAACGAATGTTATATGCACAGCTCAACATCTTGTCCCGGAGAATGAGATGCACAAACTCCTCTGGGATTTTGAGATACAAACAGATCACCTAACCTCAGCCAGACGACCAGACCGTATAATAATCAACAAAAAAAGAGAACTTCCGGAATTGTGGACTTTGCTGTCCCCGGCTAATCACAGAGTAAAATTGAAAGAAAGCTAAAAGAAGGATAAGTACCTGGACCTTGATAGCGAATTGAAAAACTTTGGGACATGAAAGTGACGGTGATACCAATTGTAATTGGTGCTCTAGGAACAGTCACTAAAGGATTTTCACAAGGACTGAAAGACTTGGAAATAAGAGGACGAGTAGAGACCATCCGAACCACAGCATTATTGAGATAGGTCAGAATACTGAGAAGCGTCCTGGAGACTTGAAAAGACTTGCGGTCACTCAAACTTCAGTGAAAGACTATCAGCTAACGCTTTGGTGAAAAACTCTTAAGGAGTCAAATAATAATAATGTTGATAATAATAATATAGATAAGAGAAGAAATATACGACTCGTTTGACTGTCGGGAACTATTCCCGGTAGAATGGAAAGGTTACTGCAAATAAACAAGAGGAACAGATTACCTACTATATATTGAACAGCACATCCTGAATGGGGTCAAAACGAGACAAAAAATGATTCCAAAGTATGTATAAATTAGTTTTGTAATTTATACATGCTAGGGTCCCACATACATGAATAATATATCCGAAATAGTACAAAATATCTGACAAAGTCATAACTTCATCACGAAAACTATAGAAAACTGGAAAGAGAAATTGACTTGAGGACAAACCCAAGCAAAGGTGAAAATTCAAAGCATAATTAAATTTCCATCTTTTGCACAAGACTCACTCTCGCCACCACAATTTGTTTTAGCAATGATGTCACTCAATTGCTATCTTAGAAAATGCACAGAACAAAATAAACCTCCATAGTTTACGGATAACATCAAGATATTTAGTTTGGTCTGGCTTGGTAAGGTTTTAATATACATCAAACCTTGTAGGATATTTAATGCTAAATCCACTTTTGTACATACCATCATCATCATCATCATCATTTAGTGCCTCTAGAACGGATTTCCCTGACTCTCCCTTGCTACTCTATCGTCTATCACTTTCAGCAGGTCTTCTAAGCTACATCCTGTGTCCGCACAGAGTTACTGTAGATAAGTTCTAGCAGGTCACCCAAACTTGCTCGTCTGGGTGAAAGGGTTCAGAGGAGAACTTTGCTTATGAGTTCGTTCTTACTTCCCCAGCAGTGTCCAGCATGTCTTGTTTGTTGGGCTTGGATATTTTTAGAGATGAGAGGGAGGTGGCCGTATAGCTGTTGCTTTGTGAGATATTGCTTCCTGGATTTGTTCATTTCAACTGGCAGCATTCTTGTGCAATTACCGTTTAGCTTTTTCTCTATACGCTTAGTCAGCGTCCATGTGATGTATCCATATATCAGTGTGGGCACGACTGATGCCTGGAAAAAATTGCGTTTTATTTTATCGGACAGGTCTGACCTCCATATGACCGATAGCCTAACAACAGCTGTCCATGCCTTCACTGGATGCGTATTGATGTCGTTTTTGGTAGATGAGGCGCTGATTCCGCGGTCGGTGAACTTGTCCATTACTTTCAAAGACCCACCTTTTAGTATGGAGATGTTTCCTTTTAAACAGTTCTATTTTAAACAATTCAGGTGGGTGTCCTCGTGGTGTAATGGTTAAAGCGATGGACTGCGGAATTATAGTAAGCAAGTTTGTACTCCAGTCGCGCTATTACGTTCACTTTTGGGCAAATACCCTTAGGAAAGGTATGAACCCCCTTATCCTCCCAGCTATGGGTTAAATAGTACCACTACTGTTCTTCTAGTAGAGTGGCTTTGGCATTAAATAATCTACAAAGGTTGATATGCCATTAAACAAAGAAACCAAACAAAACCAATCAAACAATTCAGTTTAGCATGAGTACACAATTTAGTTAGATTTTACTCATAGATAGGACCCTATTAGGTGCTACTACTCTGTGCCACAGTGGCATTCCCCAAAACTCCAGCATTACTGGAACCTACCATCAGCTTGTTTAGTGTCATATCCAGGACACTCATTAAAGGTGTCTTACTCCTCTACAGAGAAACAGTCAGTGAATCCTACCGCCTCTGCCGACGGGGCAATCAAGTCATTTGCTAAAAATGAAAAAGAACCGGAAATCCTGTTATAACGATGAGAAAATACAGTCAGAATCTAAAAATGTAATTTCGCAGTAAAAAATGTGCCTTGCTGATTATGCATAGTGGTAAAAGAGAATCTAAGAAAGGAATCGAACTCCCAAATAAAGATAAGCATCCAAACGCGAGAAGAAAAAGAATATTACCAGTTCTTGGGAGTATTGGAGGTCAATTCCATCAAACAAACAGAGGCGATGGAAGAACAAGAAACCTTCTTGAAACCATGCTCTGCATTAGAAATCTCATCTAAGAAATAAACTCTTGGACACTATTCCTTATAAGATACTCTGGACCCTTCTTAAAATGGACAATGAAGGAACTCAGACAAATGGACAAAAGGACAAGAGAATTGAATACTATGGACAAGGTCTTACAGCCAAGAGATAATATTGACAATATGTGAAAAGAAAAAAAGAGAGAAGATTCGCTATCATTGAGGACTGCGCTGATGCATCAAAACGAGGACACTAGAAATACACTAAAAAGAGCAAAGAAATACTAATTACTGCAGCTTGTGACAGCAATCTCAAACCAATAACATTTAAACAACAACTAAAAGAAAAGAAAAATAGAAAGAAAAACAACAAGCGACCAACGGGAGATTGGACATGAAAAGAATTGAACGTTGCTAAGAAATGGAAACATAAAAAAACTGAATATCTTTTAATAGCAAATTAACTACATGAAAGAGGAATACTTAATAGCATATAATTACTTATTATTTATTAAGAGATATTAACTCCTGCTATAATTATTTAAAAAAAAAGATTATCATTAATAAGAAATGTTTACTCAATCTATGTAAGGGGTTGTCTTGTGTATTATTAATAATAACTTAAATTAAAAATAAATTCAATAAAAAATAAACCACCTTATGAACATGGATGATATTAAAGTATTTACTAAAACATAAAAGCTTACTAGAAGCCTTGATGCAAACAATAATAATGTACTGGAGTTGCCCGGGGTATAATTGTTATCGTCGTAGGAAATGGACACGCCGACACGAGTTCAAATCCTGGACGAGATTGATTGCATTTAACATAGCACTAATACCCTTGGGAAAGGTATTAATCCAGTTATTCTCCCTCCAGCTATTAGTCAATACTAGGGCAGACAGGGTTCTTCAGCCTTAGGGAGGCAACTAGTCTAGGAGAAGGAAAACTCTGAATTCAAACTTGTTAAACAACGTTTAAAAAAGTTACTTTGTGTCATATCCTGCCCGAACGGAGGGGTTTGTAAATATGATAATAATGTACTACCAGGATATAAGAATAGAATTTGGCATTGGAAAATGTACCATGCTGATGATGAAAAGTGCTAACAGAAAATCTAAGGAAGGAATAAAACTATTAATTCAAGAACGTGTCAGAACGTATGGAGGGAAAATATTAAGTGTATCTGGGAGAATTGAAAGCAGATACCATCAAACAAACAGAGATGAAAAAAAAAAGAAAAGAGTAACTTCGAAGAACAAGAAACCATGCTTTGCATTAGAAATCTCATCTATGGAATAAACTCTTGGACAATATCCCTTATAAGATACTCAGGGGCCTTCTTTAAATGGACAATGAAGGAACTCAGACAATTGGATAAAAGGAGAGGGGAATTTGTTGGGGTGTCCCCTATTGATGGAATCGTCCTCATGGGACATATACCAACTGTGCTCCCTTCTGAGCTGTCACAGTCTCGTCGTAGTCTCAAACTCAGTCTCGGTTCTGTCTCTGCGAGCTGTTACCAAGAGCGGTAATATTCCTGATTGTTGAGCTTGGGAGGGGTTTCTCCCAGCTATCGTTTGTGTATGTATTATTTGCCTTCCATATATTTCTTATTATTTCTTTCTGTGTCGTATCATCATTTGAACCTCCCCTTAGTCAAACAGTTCTATTTCAAACAATTCATTTTAGCATAAGTACGCAGTTTAAATGTCAAAACAGCCCAATTTCAAGCAATTCAGTTTAGCATAATTACACTGTTTAGTTTTATTTGACTCATAGATAGGACCTGATTAAATGCTACCACTCCGGGCCAGAGTGGGCTTGGGAGTGATGGCAAATTCCTCAAAACTCCAGCGTTACTAGCATTACTAGAACCTTACGATCAGATTGTTTAGTGTCATATCTAGGACTCTTGTTAGGTGGGGGTCTTACCCCTTTGCAGAGAAGCTGGGGAGTATGCCATAAGAATAAATTATCATTTTCAGCATTTATCTAAACAGGACATCTAACACATATTTAACACTGCATCGCAAACCTGAGATGCCATTTTCGCAGTTGCGATCGAAACCCTAACTTATGGAACTTACATTTTTTTTTTTAATTTCATCTCACAGACAGCTATTCCAGACACTGTAAAGAATAAGTTAGGAAGTCCTTATCGTAAAAAATATAAGAGAACGAAAGATTGTGGAAGGGTTTAGAAATTTGAAAATGTTCAAAAACCTATTTTCTAAAACCTCATAAAATTCGGTCTCACTGAAAATCTTACCGATGGAAATACTGTATATAAGACATACCCAATAACTTCAGCAGATCTGAAATTCATAAAGACGAGACATATTTGCGTGTTTAAGCTTTTCATGAGTGAGATATGAAAAAAAGTTATTTTTGTAATAAGAAATAGAAAAAAGAAAGAAATCTATTTCTAAGTTGAAAATACATCGAAAGAAATAATTGATATATATTTTTGAAAACTTTCGAAAGTCTGTGACAATTTGTTAAAATTTGCAAGTGACATCTGCTAAAACCTTTTAGTTCTTATATTTTTTATTATTTATTTCTGAAAAAAGTCCTTTATTCTTTTTTTCTATCAATAAATATCCGTCTACAAATCGTGTCATTCGTTTTAATAAGAGGTTTTCGATATTCTCCATCTGTAATAAAGTCTGTGTTTTTTCATTCCTGTTTATAACATTACAGACGCGTTGGTGTATATTTGTGCGTGTCGTACCCAGCAGACATCTACAAACAAATACGCACGAATTCAGACAATGATCACTTACAAGATATAGCCACTCAGCCAATAGATAGATAGATACATAGATAGATAGAGACAAAAATAGATATGAATAGACTTACATAGAGAGATAGAGAGATACATACATACATACATTTTTTTAAACGGATAGATAGATAGATAGATAGATAGATAGATAGATAGATAGATATGAATAGACCTACATAGATAGATAGATAGATAGATAGATAGATTATTAAAAACAGATAGATAGATAGATAGATAGATAGAGACAAAAATAGATATGAATAGACTTACATAGATAGAGAGATAGATAGATACATACATACATACATACGTTTTTTTTAAATAGATAGATAGATAGATAGATAGATAGATAGATACATACATACATACATACATACATTTTTTTAAACAGATAGATAGATAGATAGATAGATAGATAGATAGATAGATAGATAGATAGATAGATATGAATAGACCTACATAGATAGATAGATAGATAGATTATTAAAAACAGATAGATAGATAGATAGATAGATAGATAGATAGAGACAAAAATAG
This sequence comes from Sepioteuthis lessoniana, assembly GCA_963585895.1. Lineage (NCBI taxonomy): Eukaryota > Metazoa > Mollusca > Cephalopoda > Myopsida > Loliginidae > Sepioteuthis > Sepioteuthis lessoniana. The sequence goes on from OY757934.1 coordinate 61,692,765, forward strand.
ATATGAATAGACTTACATAGATAGATAGATAGATAGATACATACATACATACATACATACATTTTTATAAATGGATAGATAGATAGATAGATACATACATACATACATACATACATACATACTTACATTTTTATAAACGGATAGATAGATAGATAGATAGATAGATAGATAGATAGATAGATACATACATACATACATACATACATACATTTTTATAAACGGATAGATAGATAGATAGATAGATAGATAGATAGATAGATAGATAGATGGATACATACATACATACATACATGCATACATTTTTTTAAACAGATAGATAGATAGATAGATAGATATGAATAGACCTACATAGATAGATAGATAGATAGATAGATAGATAGATAGATAGATAGATAGATAGATTAGAGCAATTGATAGGAACATATGACCGGAAAGGCCCAAAGAAAGGAAGAAAAGTAGCAGCACGCATTGTCTGTTATTTCATAAGATTCAGATAATGGAACAGGTGTCTGTTTGCCTCTTTGTCAAAGACATAACCGAAGGCTTATACAGACTGGATAATAGGAGAGTCATCTAGTCAGATAATCGGATAGACTAAAATGACTTTAAAGATGACTTTTTCAGCTGTCACATAAACAAAAAATCAAAACATTCATAACGACTGTAATAAACATCTGCACAACATTCGACTTTGATATATCCGATTATTGCAATAATAATTTATATTTAAAACACCCCCCACACACACACACACACATATATATATATATATATATATATATATATATATATATATATATTTCTTTGTAGGACTAAACAGAGAAAAATATTTTTAAATGAATAGGTCCACGAAGAGATAAAAAATAAATCTTTAAAAGATACAAATCTCTTTGCGGACCAATTTAATATATATATTGACATATATATATATATATTGAGAGAGAGAGAGAGAGAGAGAGAGAGAGAGAGAGAGAGAGATTGATTGACTAATTGAAAAGTTATTCCCAATTTTAAATGGCCCGATTGACTGAGGCTGCAGAATACACCGACTCATCTCTACAGATTGGTAAGACTCCTCCCACCAACCGGTGTCCTTAAATGACACTAAAACAACTGGAGGTGAAGCTCCAGTAATGCTGGAACTTGAGATAATATGTGGTACACCTACATTGCCATCGCTCCCAATTTCACACTGGCCCGGAGTGATAGAACCTGATTGGGTCCCATCTGACGGTGAGACTTCAATCCTGGAATTTTGGGGAATGTGGGGTACTCAGTTTCTGTCATTACTTGCAGGTTCACTCTGACATAGAATGATAGTACTTCTTAGGATCAATAATCTGAGTCAAATATATACCATATACCGTACTGTTTAACTATTTAACAGTGTGCAAATAAATGGTTGGCATCACATTTTAGTTGGTAGTGTTACATAGCAATGTATGAAATCAGTTAATTTTTAGCAAACAAATTGTTACAACTAAATATAATTATTGCTGGTCGATAGAATACATGTAACAATTTAGCTGTGTGAAGCAAAAAAAATCAGTTTCGTTTCTAAATCATATATATATAGTATTTATAGTTATACCGGTCCAACCTAGCGGTTAGAGTGTTCGTCAATGGCCAAGGAGACCAGCGTTCAACCCCACGTCGAGTCATACCAAAGACTCAAAAGATGGTACTTGATGCCTACTTGTTTAACCCTCGTCTTTATAAGGTATGGATCAAGGGTAAAGTGGAGCAATCCAGGGAAAGGAGTAGCGCCCTTCCCTACACCTCGATGTAGTAGCTATTGAAAAGGGAACCTTTGGGTCACCCTCGACTATGGTCACCAACTTTATATATAGTTATAAACAGGATTTGGCTTTAAATAACCTACAAGGGTTGATATGCCATAAGAACTAACCAATCAAAATTTATTTATAAGTTAAGTATGCACCCAAATAGTATATAAAATATTTATTTGAAAACATACACTACGATTTACACGCATTAAAAAAAAACTACTGGCGTATGGTTAACGTGCTATATTTCGGCCTCGATGTAAGCGAGTTCAAACTCCAGTTGCGCTAATACATTCACTTTCTGACATACCGTTGGGAAAAATAGGAGGCTTTTTATTTCCTCAGCTAAAGGTTAAATAGTATCACTGCTATTCTTCAACAAGGATGGGTTAGGCGTTAAATAACCCAGAAAGTTTGGTATGCTATCATACAAAGAAATTAAGTCACTGTAAATAATATTTTCTCATTCATAATTCTATGATAGTCACTATTGTAAAAGTAATTTCGATTTGCATTCTTCATTGTTGATTTCCATAACATTCACTCTGATTTTCTTTCTTTCCTCTTGTGCCATGTTTTCCCGAAAATTTAATAGATTTGAAATACATTGACTCATATAAAGCTATTTTTCTTTCTCTTTTTATTTTAGGTAAGTACTTTGAAGTCTTTCACAATCTGTGTACCAGGATTTGTTTTCCTTTCCGAAACCATTTGACAAAGATTTAATTGTCAGAATAGTAAAGGTAAGATTCGAACCTATTTTTACCTTAAAGCACCTTGAAATATTACATGATTTTCCCGTCGTGGATTACGTTCTATAGAAAAACTTAAATCGAAATTTATAACTGCCCCGGACTTAGCATTGTTCAATGCTATCTTTAATCAATTGGCTTATCTTATGTCATGAGATATCACTGATTTTTTTTCAAAATTATTTGTTTCTTCCAGCTTCTAAAAAAATCATTTCTTGATTTTAAGAAAAAATCAAAATAGAATTGTTTTAAACGCGGGGTATTTCAACAAATATATCTGATAAATTGATATAATTCATAATTTGATAACTTGGCCAATTCGCTTTCAAATGATCACAAATTTTACAGCATGTGTATAAACAATTCAAAATTCCATGTTCAAAGTTTAAATGCTATTTTTTTCCGAGTGAATGATATTTCTCTAAGAGAAAAGAAAAAAAAACATTAAGCATAGACATAAACTTTTAAGTTGCTTCAACTCATATTAAAATTTGAGATTATTTCCATGGGAACTGGTCAGATTATGGATTTTTTTCTTAAACTCTCTGTATTCATAGTTCTGATCAAACGGTCAATAAACAGAGAAAAATACGACAAAAGAAAAAATTCTAATCATGCATTATCGACTGTGGCCGGAAAAAAATTGATGATGAACGAAATTTGATCAATTGAGTTTCAATCAAGGATTCTTATATTAAACTTATATAAATAAAATTGTTGAGTGTATAAGCATTTACGGTCAATATATATATATATATATATATATATATATATTATGATATATATCATCATCATTATCATGATGTCGTGCCGCCAGCACGGATATCCCTGACCCTCTCTCGCCACTTTTCCCTATTGTTCATCGCCTCTGGCAGGTCTTCGGGGCTACATCCTGTATCCTCATATAGCTGCTGTATGTATGTTCTAGCTGGTCGTCCTGCTTTTGCTCGGCCATATGTGGGGGTCCATAGGAGAGCATCACTTATGAGCTCGTCTCTGCTCCTCCAGCAGTGTCCTGCGTGTCTGGTTCGTCTAACTTGGATAGTTTTCGTGATGGGGGGCAGGTGGCCGTATAATGGGTGCCTTGTGGAGTGTTGCCGCCAGGCCTTATTCAATATTGCTCGCAACATTCTTGTGTAATTGCCGTATAGCTTTTTCTCCAGCCGTTTTGTTAGCGTCCAAGTGGTGCATCCATACAGCAGTATCGATACGACAGCTGCTTGGAATAAACTGCGTTTCATTTTATCGGTCGGGTTTGATTTCCATATGATATATATATATATATATATATATATATATTATAAAATTGAAAAAAAACATTCAGTTTTGTTGTTTCATTATAAATCTATTTCGGGTCTATGGTAACCCTCTACAGATGTTGCCCAGTCGGCTGAGTCTTGAGAATACACCGACTGCTTCTATGCAGAAGGGGAAGACCCCCACCCAACGAGTGTCCTGGATAAGATACTAAGCAATCTGATGATTAGCTTCTAGTAATGCTGGAGCTTTGGGGAATGCGGGGTACCCCTTCATTGCCATCGCTCCCAGGTCCACTCTGGCCCGGAATCGTAGCACCTGATAAGGATCCTAAGTATGGGTTAAATAGAACTAAACCATGCTTTCTTGACTTTACTGTTTTTTTTTTTTTTGCATTTACACTGCGTATTTATCCTGAACTGAATTGTTTAAAATAGAACTGTTTTGACATCTAAGCTGTACTTATGCTAAACTGAATTATCTGAAATAAAACTGTTTTAAAATAGAAATGTTTTTGACAATTTAACTGTGTACTCATGCTAAACTGAATTGTTTGAAATAGAACAGATTATTTACATAAAAATGGATGTGGCCTTAAATGACCTACAAAGGTTGATATGCCATAAAATCCAATCAACCAACCAACCAACCTCTTCAGATGGAGAAAGGAATACAGTTTTATATTTGAATAGAATTCAGGCAGGTTTACATTGCTTTCAGCGAGAAGAGAATTTTTTAAAGATTAAAATCTTTTCAATTCTTTAATTAAAAAAATATAACGGTCACTTTAGGCCCGAAATAAATTTTTAATGAAACTACAAAATTGAATTTTTTTTTTCATTCAATTTTATGAAAAATATTTTTGCTCTGCACGGGAATATCGGTGTATTTTTAATCTGAAATTAATTATACAGTTGATAGCCGTGGACATTGAGCACTCAACTGGATATTCGTACCCCTTGGTTTATTATTTAATTGTTTAGTTCTTTGACTATCTTTCTCGGATTATATATTTGTGTGTATGTGTGTGTGTTTACAAAACTTTCAGCACGACCAGGATGTGACACAAGTAAGTTTTTCCATACCATGTATAACCTCTCAATTGATGTTCATGCCTTCAGCTGTCGTATGCTGACATCACTTTAAGTAGACGAGATATTGCTGCTGAGGTATGTGAACTGCTCAACTAATTTCAGAGGCTTGCCACTTAAAGCGGGAATGGTTACTTTTTCTGTTTAAAATACATGAACTTTGTTTTATTTGCATTCACGTAGAGATAAAAGCCTCTCGCTGCTTGCTCCAGAATATAGTGATGGGATTCGGCCTCTGTCTCTCTTTCTTTCTTTCTATCTCTCTATACTCTCTATCTCTTTCTCTCTCTCTCTCTCTATCTATCTATCTCTCCCTATATATATATATATCTTTATATATCTCTCTCTATCTCTCTCTTTCTTTCTCTCTCTCTCTTTCATTCTCTCTCTCTCTTTCATTCTCTCTCTCTTTCTTTCTCTCTCTTTGAAATTGCTATTCTAAAGAAACAAAGTCTTTATTCGATATGCCTTGGTAAGGTAACCGGTTTTGAACAAAAACTTTAAATTCAAGCAAGTTGTATTCCGCATACAAAAACTGACCTTGTGTTACATCCTGCTCGTGGTGGAGGGGCTGGGTACATATACTCTTTTTTAAAAAGTACAACCTTAGTAGAGAGAATCAAATCTTTATAGGCGGCATTTAAGTTTACATCTACTCAACTAGAATACTTTGTTATAAACTTAACCTTTTTAACCAACTCAGCCATGCTTCTCGGCGAGAATACTAAGGTTTTCTTCAAAAAGGTTTCTACCAGGCTATTCTAAGAAACTCTTGCTATACACGTCAGTCTACCTCCACCACCCTATATATTTATAGTTATCTTTATAGTCTTTTTTCATGCGCGTGGGGTTTGATCTGCTGTTAGGATGGTTTGGTTTAGTTTGTTGGGTTTTATGGCATATCAACCTTTGTAGGTCATTTAACGCCAAATCCATTTTTATGTAAATAATCTGTTCTATCGAAAACAATTCAGTTTTGCATAAGTGCACAGTTTAATTGTCAAAAACATTTCCATTTCAAACTATTCAAGCAGTTATCAAAGGTCGCCAACTTTACTTTACAACTTATATATATATATATATATATGAATTTTATGAGGAATTTTACCCATAAGTAACAGAGCAGTAACTATTATGTAGGTATTTCGTTGCTAACTATCTTTACCTACTTGCACACGCATACATGCATACACAAATGCTGAAATAGATATATGTGCATATGTGTGTGTGTGTGTGTGTGTGTACGCACGCGCGCACTTGCACGTATTACCAAAATACAACTGGACAAAATTCCTTATCACATGAATTAAGTCCATAATATCATAAACCCATATATATAGAGAGAGAGAGCGGACTTGTTTACTATTTTAAGCAAGTCCCACTCGGACTATCACCTGAAAGTACTTGAGACCATTCATATTCTCACCCATAAACCGTCCCTCTGTAAACAGAGGGAATGTTTATTGGGTTCGAATTTGATTAGTATCTAATTTACCCTTCCCTTTCTTGGCAACTCGCTTTTTTTCCTTTCCTCTACTTCATTACACAGTCCCTACTGCTTTTCCTCCTTAATCGTTGACCGCGTTTTAACAGTGATCAGAGAGGACGGAAACCGGTTAGTTTATTTCATTTTTTTTAATGATTAAAACTGGTCTATTTGTGAGTATATTTATATTCTGTACCCCCATATGCTGTTTTATGGCACTTATGTCGAAAAGGTGGTAGGTAAGGCGACGAGAGAGCGTGGTTGTTGTATGGCCAACGTAGGTATTAGGTGTTATGTTATTTTCCGAGAAATATTCTCGAAATGAAAATGCAAATTTGTATACTACATTAGTTTGAGTTAGGTTTGTTTTGGGGGAGTTTGTGCTATTCTTAACGATATGGTAGGATGTTTTAAATTTAGTGTAATAGATAATGAGTTTTGTTGAAATGATACATATCCTAGTACATATATATATATATATATATATATATATATATATATATATAGAGAGAGAGAGAGAGAGAGAGAGAGAGAGAGAGAGTTTGTATACTGGTACATCAGGAATATATGTGTGTGTGTGTGAATCAGACAGTATGATAGAAATATGTGGAAATATGAATAAATCAAACACTCAACTCAAATTTAGGTGTGTGATACTTCGTTCGACTTTATTTCTCCATAAATATACATATATATATATAGAATTAACTTAAATCGCTAGTCGAAAATCTTCTACTAAAGTTTCACCTTAACGGATCATCAGGCGAAACTTCCTGATGATCCGTTAAGGTGAAACTTTAGTAGAAGATTTTCGACTCGCGATTTAAGTTAATTCTATAATTGGCTCCATTGTTTTATGTTGAGCACTTTAGTAATAGTAGCATTGCAGAATTCGCGGAGGGTTTTTTGGTTTTCTTTTGGCCACTGACTAAGTACCCCTTGAAAAAAACGAGGTTGGTCTTTTCTTTCTTTTTTACCCAAAAAACTTTTTTCTTTTTCCTCTGGACCGTGATTCGAGATATTTTTTTCTCTTGTTCCTGGCCAGGGTTTTTTTTTTTTTCTGGTACCGTGAATACTGGTAGATATTTGA
>OY757934.1:61702727-61725227 GCA_963585895.1 Sepioteuthis lessoniana
ATTTAAATAATTCAGTTTAGCATAAGCATGCAGTTTAAATTTAAGTACGGTTTAATTGTCAAAAACATTTCTATTTCAAGCTTTTCAGTTTACTCAAACAGTTCAGTTTAGCATGAGTATACCGTTAGTCCTATTTAACCCATAGACAGAGCCCTATCAGGTGCTACCACTCCGGACCAGAATGGACCTGGGAGCAATGGCAGTGAAAGGGGGCTCCGTATTCCCCAAAGCCCTATCATTACTGGAACCTCACCATCAGACTGTTTAATGTCATATACAGGACACTCATTGGGGTGGTCTTAGCCCTCTGCAGAGGTGCAGTCAGTGTATTCTACAGCCCCAGCTGACTGGACATAGATAGATAGACAGATAGATACTCTAAGTGATATATATATATATATATATATAAGTAAGATACAAAGTTGAAATGAATCAGACATATATATTGTAGAAAGAAGAAACAGAATGAAAAATGCATAACAATGGATGAGAAAATTTTTTGTATTTGTTTACCATATTTACCCAACCCCTCCTCTCGGGCAGGATATGACACAAGGTCAGTTTTTAAGCGGAGTTTAACAGGTTTGAATTCAGAGTTTTCCTTCTCCTAGACTAGTTGCCTCACCAAGGCTGAAGAACTTACTCTACCCTACTATTTACCCATAGCTGGAGGGAGAATTATTGGATTCATACCTTTCTCAAGGGTATTAGTGCTATGTGAAATGCAATCAGTCTCGCCCAGGATTTGAACTCGTGTCACCGTGTCCATTTCTTACGACGATAACCATTACACCACGGGCATTTTTGTATTAGTTTACGATTACCAACGCGTTTCGACCTGTAACAGAAATGTTCCAAGATATGAAATTATGAAAATTTAAAGTGAAAAGTATACCTGGAGAAAATATTTTATGCCATCCTCAGAATTCAAAAAATTCAAAATTCGTACCTTGAAGATTATCTGAAATATTTTCTCGACATATACCTTCCAACTCAAATTTTCATTTCATATCTTGGATCATTTCTATTACAGATCGGAATGCATTGGTGAACACAGACTGACATTAATAAAATTTCTAAATCATTCATAGGTATTTTTCTTCCGTTTCTTTTTTTTACAACATATATATATAAACTTTAGCTTCTGAGAACAGGCACTCACCCACACTTTCCTTGATAAATAGATACACATCCATATAGACACGAGGTCCAGTCGGCTGGAGTTTAGAATACACCAACTATATCTCTGTAGAGAAGTAAGACTCCCCCGACCAGTGTTCTAGATATGAGACTAAACAGCTTTGGGGAATGCGAAGTACTCTTTTATTGCCATCACTCCCAGGTCCACTCTTGTCCGGAGTGGTAGCATCTGATAGGGTCCTATCTATGGCTCAAATAGAATAAACTGTAGTTACGCTAAACTGTATTGTTTTAAATTAACTGTGTGTAAACAAAAAAAAAACTGTGTACTTTTGCTAAACTGAATTGTTTGAAATATAATTGTTTTTGACATTTAAACTGTGTACGTATGCCAAACTGATTTGTTTGAAACTTATCAAAATGACTTAATTTGGTGATAAATGACCCGAAAACGGTTGAACCAACCAACCAATCAACATACACATACAATTACACACACACACACACACACAAACAAACTTATATATGTATATTAACTACCGGGCATTGGCATGATAGTTAGAGTGTTCGAAACTGTTGTAGGATAGTCCAGACTTGCGATTTAATTTTTGTAATTGGCTCTATTTAGTATTGAGCACTTTTTGTAATTGGAGCATTGCAGCATTTTGCGGTGGGTTTTTGTTCTTATGACTAACTGATTGCATATCTCTTGATTTTTTTCAACTGGTGTGACGAAGTTGGCCTTTTCTATTATTTTTTTTTTCTCCCGATAATCTTTTACTTTTTTCCTCAGGCAGAGATTCGAAATTTGTTATCTCTGAATTCTGGCAATTTTTCTTTGTCACCGTGAATGCTGGTAGATAGTAGATTAGTAAGTATATATATATATATATATATATTGTTTCGACAAGTTTGGTTAAAGACTAAGTAATTATGATTTTTTCTTATCTTATTTTGTCTCATGAACCAAAGTAATTTTAAGGTTGCAAAACAGTTTAGAATTATATATATGCACTAACACACACACTCACACACACTTATATATATATATATGTATATATATATATGTGTGTGTGTGTGTGTGTATATATATATATAATGAATAGATATATATTAGTTTTTATGTATATCTAATAGCATGAATGCTTATATACAACCACTGGTTTTATGCCTTCTTTATACGTTAATCAGCTGGCAGAAAAAAGCTTTTTAATAAACTTATATAAAAACTAATTCATATTTATTCATCATTATATTATATAATAGCTCTATCATTGATATTTAACACTCTCCAAATTATATGCCATTTAGTCTGCCACTAACCCACCAAATGAGATAGTGACAACCGTAAACTGCTGTAATATATACATATATATATATATAAAGGTCGCATAGCATTAAATATATAAACATATATAAATCTAATATATATTTATTATATATATATATATATATATATATGCTGACAGTTAAGTAGTCTTATTTTAAATATGTTGGGGACTGGTGTGACCTGAATTTTCTTTCCTCAGCTTGTCTCTTCGATCCAATTATTTAATTTACACCCCGTTTTTAATTACTTTTCCGATGACAAAGCTTGACAAGTGCCCGACGAAAGGGCTGTCACTGTTTTATTGTTTTAAAATCATCATCATCATGTCATGCCGCCAGCATGGATGTCCCTGACCCTCTCTCGCCACTTCTCATTATCATTCATCGCCTCCAGCAGGTCTTCAGGGTTACATCCTGTGTTCTCACATAATTGCTGTATGTAATTTCGAGCTGGTCGTCCTGCTTTTGTACGGCCATATGTGGGGGTCCATAGGAGTACATAACTTATGAGCTCGTCCTTGCTTCTCCAGCAGTGTCCTGCGTGTCTGGTTCGTCTAACTTGTATAGTTTTCGTGATGGGAGGCAAGTGGCCGTATTGTTGGGGTTTCGTGGGGTGTTGTCGCCAGGACTTGTTCAATATTGCTCTCAACATTCTTGTGTAATTTCCGTCTAGTTTCTTCTCCAGCCGTTTAGTTAGCGTCCATGTAATGCATCCATATAGCAGTATCGATACAACCGCTGCCTGGAAGAAACTGCGTTTTATTTTATCGGTCAGGTCTAATTTTCATATGATCGAGAGCCTATCGATAGCCGTCTATGCTTTCGTCAGTCGTGTGTCGATGTCTTTTTCGGTTGATGAGACGCTACTTCCTAGGTAGGTGAATCTGTCAACCACTTTCAGAGAGGCTCCGTCTAGTGTGGCAATGTTGCCCGTTTGGTTGTAACACATATATTCAGTTTTGTGTGCATTGACATGGAGGCCATGCGAGCTGCGGCTCGTTCCAAACTATGCAGTAGTGTATCTGCTTGATTAGGCGTATTCGCCAAGTCATCAGCGTAGTCGGCATCTGTGATTGTTTTTGCAGGGTACCTTTTGCTTCTTCTGTTAGTCAGCTCGAAGCCATTTTCTCTGATTTTGTCAATCGAAGTTCTAAGCACGTAGTCTAGACTGATGATAAAGAGGTACTGGGCTAGCGTGTCTCCTTGTAGTACTCCTGCAACAATGTCGAAGTATTCCGTGTCTCCATCTGGTGAACGTACTTTTACTTGGTGTTTCTGTAGAGAATCATTATCGCTGCGACGGTTTCTTTTGGTAGGCCGTATGCAAGTAGGATTTGTTCCATCTTCCCTCTGTGCATGGAATCGAAGGCTTTGGTAAAGTCGACAAATAGTAATGTCGCCGGAAGGTTTGTTGCCCGAACGCCTGCAAGGATTCTACGGATGGTCAATATTTGTGAGGTTGTGGATCTATTTCTCCGGAAGCCATTTTTGTTTTTCCTAGGGATGTTGTCTATTTTGGGTTCTATGCGGTTTCGTAGTAGGGCATTGTAGATTTTGGCTGCTATGGATGTAAGTGTTATCCCTCGGTAGTTCTTGGCTAGTCCGAGGTCGCCTTTTTTAGGGAAAGGAAGGATGCATCCCTTCATCCATCTTTCTATCTTATTTTGACTATAGACTGCGTTGCATTTCCGGAGCAGTATGTCGTCGAATTGTGTAGTCTTCCACACTTCTGGTGGTATCTCGTCCAGCCCTGCAGCTTTCCTATTTTTAACTCTTTTAAGAACTGAGTCGAGTTCTTCTTTGGTGAAAGGACCTAGTTTAATATCTAATTGCTAACTGATAATTCTGGTGATCGGTTCATCTGTTATTTTCGTTGGGTTTCATAGTAGATTTTTGAAATGCTGTTCCCACAGTTTTACTCTTACTTGTTGGCTTGCAGCTTTCAATTTTGCTTTGGCTGTGCTCTTCCTTCTACTTCGTTTATTGTTTGCCAGGCTATCCTGGATTGTCTATCTTCCACCGAGTCTCTAATCTTATCTATCTGAATTTGTATGTATTCTGCCTGTTCTTTTAGATATCTTCCTGCTAATTGATATTGTGCCTTTTCTAGTTTTCTGGCATTTGTTTGTTGGGGTCTTCCGATAGCTTTTGGAGGCAGTTTTCACGAGTGCACGTTTTTCTCTAACCGCTAACGTTTCCCAAGGGACTCTATATTTAGTTCTAGGTTTTGTAGGAATACACTTTGGTGCTGCCTCAAGGTATTCTTCAACAAAATTTTCATATTCGTCATTTGCGGTACCTTTTTCTGTCTTCTCTTGTAGTGCTTCGAATCTGTTTCTTAATTCTAATGCATATTTGTCTCCAATATCTCTGTTGTTAAGTAGGGCCCAGTCATCGTGCTTATTTGTCGCTTTTCGTGTGGCGTTTTTTCGTAGGCTTAGTCGTACTTTGGCCGTGACTATTCGATGATCGGAGGACACACCCTCGAAAGAGGAGTATGCCTCGCAATTCAACGCACTATTTTTCCATTTCCTGTTTATAAAGACGTAATCTATCTGTGCTTTACTATTATTCGCGTATGTGTAGGTCCATAGTTTTCCCTCCCTTTTTTGAAAGTTTGTATTGAGGCATGTTAATCTATTTTCTATCATGAAATCAATTAGATGTTCCCCATTCCTGTTTGACGTATTGTGTAGGCTGTATTTGTTGCTTCTGTTTTTCCCGATTTGTGCATTCATATCTCCGCCAATGACTAGCAGGTTGTGTTTCGGAATGCTACGTACTAGGGAGGATAGCTCCACGTAGAAGGTGACTAGTTCGGTTCCTTCGCTAACATTGGTAGGGCTGTAGCAGGAGATGATTGTTGCTTTGGGGTTGCCATTAAACGTTGCGGCCATCATCCTAGGTTGTATTCTCTCAATGCTATTAAGTGTTTTTAACGCTCTTGGTCCTTAAAATAGTTTCCCCTTTTACCAAATATTTAGTTATTCATTTGTTTAAATAAATTTTCATGTACCAAAAACATAATATATATATATATATATATAGTTTATATTTTAGCTGCAAGTTATTGTTTCCATAAGATTTGTGAAAATTTGGGGAATTTCCCTTTTGATGATGTTATTTTGTGTATTATTTCAGTGAGAGATTTATTTGTTTATTATTTACTTTTCGGTTGGTGGAAGGTTTAAGATCGGCGGAAGTGCTTTGGTTAGCGTGTTAGTTGTTGAAGATGTTTAGTATTTTAGATCCGGTGTTGAATGCTATTTCATGTTTTGTTGTTTATTTTTAATACAGATGGTTTGGAGGATTTGAGGGTGTTTTCGTAATGAGTTTTATACATAATATTTGCATTCTAAGAGAGTGTTTTTCGTATATCAACAATTTATGACGGTCTGTTAGAAATCCTTCCAAAAATAAATTTTGCATCAAAATAAAAAAAAATCAACAAATAATGGCTACAAAAATGTATACATAATTCCTCTGAAGATTAACAGTGAATAAGATTGAAACAGATTTTGAGAAGAACTTAGGGCAACTCCTCTATTAACTGGACTCTGAATCAAAGAATACCAAGAACGCTAGAGAAAAATATAAACTATATATATATATATATATATATATATATATATATATATATATATATATATATATATATATATATCAAATGAATAGGGCCATGAAGAGATTTAGGCTTTCAATTATTTATTTTCCTCTGACACGTGTTTCTAGCTTGTTACTGTCGTCAGAGAGCCTTTAATCATTTTGAAGGCCTCATTTTTTTTATTTATATACTGGCAACTACTTTCCGGTCATTTTAAATCCTGTGATAGATTTCTGTTTATATAAGTGATGATTCTTCCTCTGTTTTTTTTTTTTTTTTTTTTTTTTGTTTTTTTTTCATTTTAAAATATCGACTTTTTTCTCTCTTTGGACCGAAAAAAAAGAAAAATTCATATATGATGTTTTTTGTCTTGACAAAATTATTATGAATATCAAATCTCATTTGATGAAGATATATCAAATATTGGATGACAATTTTGAAGGAGATAGTAGAAAATAAGAACCACGGTGAGTAATTTTTTTAATACTTAAAATTCTTGAAGTTTGGGATGCACTTCTTATTATAAAAATTGATCCTTATTTCCGTTCATTTTGTATCAACATAACTTTGCAAAAACAATTGGTTTTATTCAGCAATAATTTAGAGATGACATTGGCCCAGCGGTTAGAGTGTTCGCCAATGGCCCGGGAGACCTGGGTTCAATCCCAGGTCGAGTCATACCAAAGACTTTAAAAATGGAACTTGATACCACCTTGCTTAACACTCAGCATTATAAGGTACGGTTCAAGGGTAAAGTGGAGCAATCCAGGGAATGGAGTAGTGCCCTCCCCTACACCTTGGTGTAGTAGCTATCGAAAAGGGAGCCTTCGGGTCACCTTCGACTATGGTCGCTAACTTAACTATATATATATATATATATATATATATTGACTGGGACTTGTCTGTTCATCATAGATGCCATATAACGAGGAACAATATTCGCCTTTAAATCACCCTGGTTACGAAGAAATATTAGGCCTCATTTGACAAAAAATGTAAAAAGAATTAATTATATTTATGCAGCCAAACATTCATAATTTGACAGATATTTTATACGTCGATTCTGTGTTATAAAAGAGTGGAAATATACAATCTATACATATATATATATATATATATATATATATATATATATATATATATATATATATGTGTGTGTGTGTGTGTGTGTGTGTGTGTGTGTGTGTGTGTGTGTGTGCAATATACAGATATCTGTATAGATATATATATATTTGTATATATTTATAAACTAAATACAGGTATATGAGCCCTGCTTGAAAAGAAAAGATTTAATACCTGAAGTTCTTGCAAATAGAACATTTCGGATTCTCCTTGAAGATAGATAGATAGATAGATAGATTAGAAGGAAGGAAGGAAAGAAGGAAGGATACATAGATAGATAGATTAGATGGCAGTAAAAAAGGAAGGAAGGAAGGAAGGAAGGAAGGAAGGAAGGAAGGAAGGAAGGAAGGAAGGATAGATAGATACATACATACATACATACATATTTAGAATAAAACTGAGATAGATAGATAGATAGATAGATAGATAGATAGATTAGAAGGAAGGAAGGATAGATAGATACGTACATACGTACATACATATTTAGAATAAAACTGAGATAGATAGATAGATAGATAGATTAATTAGAGGCAAGAAAGGAAGGAAGGATAGATACATAGATTAGGAGAAAGGAAGTATGGAAGCAAGAAAGTATGGATGGTAGGAAGGATAGATAGATACGTACATAGATACATATTAAGAATACTACTGAGATAGATAGATAGATAAATAGATATTCGACTTTTATTATAAAAAATATCAATGCCATGTGCTGTTACAACTAAAATGTTAATATGAATTTGATTTTTTTCATATTTTATTAGATGTTCGTTTTTATTGCACTTTGATTAGATAAGTGATTTTTCCCTAAAAAATATATATTGTATTTGCATGCGCTATATATGGCTCGTCGATGATTTGGTAAGTTGGTTGGTTGGTTGGTGTGTAGTATGTCAACCCGTGTTAGTTTAATTAACGTTGAAGTTAGTCTTATTTTTTCCTACGCAACTATGATTTAAGTAAGTCTTCCTCTTAACGTATTGTCGCTGCCTCCCACCAGACACGACTTGTATTTGTCACTGCCTCCCACCAGACACGACTTGACACAAGGTCAAAAGCCCGAAGGCCAATTAAAGTGGGAATAAAGGGGAGGGGAGGACGGGAACGAGCCGAGACTCGAACCCTGCTTGTCCGTGCTGCTCATCGGCTCACTTAGTGCAATGTGAGCCTGATGAGGCAAGCAGTTTCACGAACCCAAATGTGGGTCCGGGCACGTATGCCAGTTTGCGGCTTAAACTAGACGCATGGTCTAGTGCCGTCCAAGGGGAACAAAGGAGACAAAAATGCAGCTCGCCCACCCGAAGGTAGCCAAGTCGAAACTAGGTGCCTAATTAAAGGCCCCAAGTCTGCCATTGTTCCTTTTCCAGGGCCACGCTCCGGACCGAAGTCCAGAACAGGCCCCCTTTTTCTTCATACCTCCTTGTTTAACACTCAACAATATAAGGTACTATTTACCAACCCCTCCGCTCGGGCAGGCTATGACACAAGGTCAATTTTTAAGCGGAGTTTAACAGGTTTTGAATTCAGAGTTTTCCTTCTCCTAGACTAGTTGCCTAACCAAGGCTGAAGAACCTAGTCCGTCCTACTATTTACCCATAGCTGGAGGGAGAATAAGGGGGTTCATACCTTTCCCAAGGGTATTTGCCCGAAAGTGAACGTAATAGCGCGACTGGAGTACGAACTCCAATTCGACTGGAGTACGAACTTCAATTCGTAAACATTTGTTGTTACAAGTAACTATTCTAAAGACAATGATTTTATACAAAATTGTATGGTTTCAAGTATTACTGTGTAATACTAATAATTTGAAAGCAATTATATGGTTCAAGCTAGTCATTTCCCAAGTGGTTAGAGTGTTTGCCAAAGTGTTATATACTCACATAATAAATATGCTTATATACACATATACATGTTCATGCAGCATCATAATGACACAATAAATAATTAAACAGACGCACAATGATAAAGTCGCAAGAATAAACGACGCACACAGGAAAGAAGACGCAGGAAGACTTCTTTATAAAATATTTTACCTCTCACTTTATTTGTAAGGTTTCGAAAAGGGTTACTCAAAGTTTGCGTGTGAGAGGTAGCTGGGGACCGAACATTACTGGAATATTTTGACCCCGAAGTTATGGCCGTCAGCGTTGTGTCTTTCTCGTTCTCCATGGTTGCTCAACCGAACCCTGGAGTAAACTCTTCTGTGTGCTGGCTTTCCCTACTACATTGTGTCTACTTCCGTCTTCCACTGTACTGCTTGCCCTCCTTCTCGCCTATCTCCCACTGTCCTCAATTCGTCGGCCTTATATTACCTTCAAACTCCCACGCAGTAATATAGACACGCCTCAATGCCTACGCAACCTCTTCCGATATCCAGCGACCTGGATGTGTCACTTCCTTCCGGTGCACCACCTTGAATGGCATTTTTGGCCGGGTCAAAAGGTCAAAGCATAACAATCCTTCATTAATTATTTTTCAAAATTCCACATTTGGAATTTTCTTCACGTTCGTCTCCATCACCCTCACACATATTTTACAGAATAATTTACAAGGACAATAGATGGCTAAAAACACAAAAAGAATCACTTGACATACAGCAAATAATATATTACTTAGAAGGCGACCTTCTCTCTATATAACACTTGCCCGGCTAATTATTATCTAAATTTCTCTTACTATCTTTGCGTGGTTGGCCATCTTAGCATGTGTGCATTGAGGTACAGTACGGATGCATGCTTTATCCTCTCAACACAACGGGCCCTCCATAATTCCTTGAAGAAATTTCAAAACCCTAAAAGGACCATACTCTGGTCCCATATCTTGGTCACAAACTTAGTGACCCTGGTCATTCCAGCAATACATTTCGCCTGGATTCCTCATGACCACACTCCAGTTCTTTGCTCAACAGGTTCCTACCTGAAGTAACTGGAGAATTTCATAAACTAAAGCACAATATCTTCAATGCCCAAAGCATTCCCCATAAACTACAAAAATCATGGCCCAAAACAAAGAATCACAATACATCTGAATGTATCACAATCTGGAACGCATGCTGTAAACCACCAAAAATAGTCCACGCAAAATACTAATTAGCAATGTGTTACCCATTTTTTTCATTAAGTTTCTGCTTCCATGCCTATTGGTTTGCAAGCCCTTGAGGAAACACGCTTTATCTGATCAAACCCACGCCGGGTTTCTTTTCAATTTAATCAGGAACCCTCGTGGCTACCAATATATAGGCACCTCACCTTTCCCTGATTCGTTTCGTTTCGCAAAATCACATACGAATCCAAAACATCATCGTGACTGAAAGACTCGGACATCATCCACAAAATATTGGAGTAGGCCACGCCTTTTTTACTTTTATTCCATCCTCGGAACTCCAATCTAAAAAAAATAGAAGCCAAATAGGCCCTCAACAGCTTCATGGGCCGGCGAATTCTTCGATAGAATTGCTTTCTTTGCCGTCTAGCCAACAACAATCTTTAAACAATTGGATGAATGTCTGTCCTATTCTCGCGTCAGCCACCGATTCTCTCAAAAACAGAAACACCCCAAAAAATATTTCCTATTCGACAAAAACCCCAAATTCTAAAAAAAATTTAGAATCGATATAATTACAATTATTAGTAAACCCAGTATAAAATCCTCTGTTAATGGTTTTCGTCAAATTTCATAATATGAACAGGAAAAAAAATTCTCTAATGTCGCCTTTAAACTCGAACAAACTCAAAAAGTTTCACTTTACAAGTCAAAACAATATTACAATCACAGTTCAAAAATGTTCAGTTTTCTTTTCTTCTTCTTTTTTCAATCTATGTAAGTAAAGTAAAGTTAGCGACCATAGTCGAGGGTGACCCGAAGGCTCCCTTTTCGATAGCTACTACACCAAGGTGTAGGGGAGGGCGCTACTCCATTCCCAGGATTGCTCCACTTTACCCTTGAACCGTACCTTATAATGCTGAGTGTTAAGCAAGGTGGTATCAAGTTCCATTTTTAAAGTCTTTGGTATGACTCGACCTGGGATTGAACCCAGGTCTCCCGGGCCTTTTTTTTTTTTCATATGCTGCGTTCAACAATATTCAAGTGTCTTTTCTTTCTTTTTTCTTTTTTTTCCATCTTCATTGTCCTGTAGCTTTTTTTTTCTTTTCGTTTTTTTTCTGTTTTCATTTTTTTTTCTTTCTTTTTTTTTTTTTTTCGTTTCATAATAAATTGCTCATTCAATGTCCCCTTTTTTTTTCATCTTTATGTCTACCTCTCTCTGTCTTTACCTTAACACGATAACTATAGGCTTGCTTCCCAGTTTATTCAATTTCAGTCTATAGTATCATAAATTAAGCCTGATTTATAATACAACTTTCTCAGTAGCTTACGAGCATTCTTCTTTTTTTGTTCTTTTTTTTTTTTTTTTTTTGTTCTTTGCGCAAAATATCCCAGGTGTTTTTTTTCTAAGCAACCCAAACTTTTATCAATTTCAGCCAACAATATTTCCCAATTCAAAATATTTCCTAATCCGAATCTGCGAATCTTCGCCACACCTGGTTCCGTCAAAATTCTGCGCATCTCTTAATCATATCCAAAACCCTGTTTCAAAATATCTTCCCCAATAACAATCTCAAAACTCCACTCCGTGGGGAACTCACAAAATACCTGTCTGCCACGTCAGACACAAAAAACATCTGTCTCCTAGTTACTCTCCCTCCTCGGCGAGACCATTTTCAATGAACACGGACCATGACAAGTCCATTAATTCGTATCAACAACTTCTACAACAAAAAAACGGCCCGATTCTACCAGCGCCGAAAATATCGATTCCCCCAACTTCAGAAATATCGAAAAAGTATATGCACATTATTCAGACAACCCACCAATGTGCGAGATTCTTGAACAATCCCATTAATGCTCCCAAGATTCCATCTCTCGGATAAAACTTCTCATTTCCAATCCACAAGCTCCAAACATTAAAACCTGCCCTAAAAGTCTTATCTACAGATATGCGAGATTCCAAATCTTGGACTGAAATTCTAATTTTCAATCATCACTTGTCCGGACCACTGACAAGTTACTACAAATTTTTAACACCAAGACCTATTTACTATAAAAAAAATTCCATTCATAAAATTTATCATATTTACTATCAGTTTTTACTCACAAAGACCCCGTCTATGGTAACTTTCATTTATGACAATCTTGTTTTTTATTGCTGTCTATCAAAAAACGGACAGCAACTGTCCCAGTCCTCTTTTTTTTCCTTTCTCTTTTCCTCCCTCACTTCGATACAATATTACACATAGCAGGAATTTCAATTTTTATCTAGGGACCACACATTTTTTTTTTTAATTATTTCGAATTTTATGCCTCTAGAAAGGCTCTTGTCATTACAACTAATCTTTCACAATTATAATCAATTTAAATCCTTTTTTTTAACGAACCAAAATTAAATGACAGAGAGATAGGATTATATGAATGAGGGATGTGCTTACTAATTTTCTTTGTTTTCTTTTTTATTCTCTTTTTCACTTTACTGTTTTTGTAGCTGGTCTATTCTTGTTTCTTGTTTTCTTATTTCTTTTTTTTTTTCTTCTTCTTTTCTCCCAGCACGTTGCCTTCCTCTATTCTTTTTTTTCTCTTTCTTTCCGCGTCAGTCTATTCATCTTTTTGTTGCTTGTTTGTCCTTGTTTTTTTTTTCTTTTTACTTCTTTCAATTCCAGCATTCTTCTTTGTCCTTTTCGTTGATGTCGTGTTGTGATGCTTAAAACTGTCGTTTACGGTAACCAGGTTCATTCTGAGTCCTTGAAAAACTCTACTGGCACAGGCACCAAATCGTACATGTTATATACTCACATAATAAATATGCTTATATACACATATACATGTTCATGCAGCATCATAACGACACAATAAATAATTAAACAGACGCACAATGATAAAGTCGCAAGAACAAACGACGCACGCAGGAAAGAAGACGCGGGAAGACTTCTTTATAAAATATTTTACCTCTCACTTTATTTGTAAGGTTTCGAAAAGGGTTACTCAAAGTTTGTGTGTGAGGGGTAGCTGGGAACTGAACATTACTGAAATATTTTGACCCCGAAGTTATGGCCGTCAGCGTTGTGTCTTTCTCGTTCTCCATGGTTGCTCAACCGGACCTTTGTGTAAACTCTTCTGTGTGCTGGCTTTCCCTACTACATTGTGTCTACTTCCGTCTTCCACTGTACTGCTTGCCCTCCTTCTCGCCTATCTCCCACTGTCCTCAATTCGTCGGCCTTATATTACCTTCAAACTCCCACGCAGTAATATAGACACGCTTCAACGCCTACGCAACCTCCGGGAGACCGGAGTTAAATCCTGGGTTGATTCATACCAAAGATTCAAAAAATGGTACTTTATGTTTCTTTGCTTAACACTCAGCATTACAAGGAAGATATCAAGGGTAAAGTGGAGCAATCAAGGGAATGGAGTGATTATATATATATATATATATATATATATGTTGATGACCTTAGTCGAGGATGTCTCTTGTTCGTCTTATATGGATGGTTTTAGAGATGGGGTTTGGTGGTCGTACACCTGTAGTATCGTGGGATGTTGCTTCCAAGATTTGTTCAATATAGCTCGTAGCATTCTTATGCAACTTCCGTCTGGCTTTTCCTCTATCCGCTTAGTCAACATCTTTGTGGTGCCTCCTTATAGTAGAAGTGACACAACCAGTGCTTGAAAAAAATAGCACTTGATTTTATCAAATAAGTCTGACTGCCACATGATTGATAACCAATCGATTGCAGTCCATGCCTTCACAAGTCACTTATTGCTGCTTCTGAGATATGTATACTTGTCAACTAGTTTCAGAGAACCACCATTTAGTGTGGATATATATATATATATATATATATATATATATATATATATACAAACAAACGCACAGTCGGGTGGAGCTTTAGAATACACAGACTTCATCACTGCAGAGGAGTAAGGCCCCGCAACGAGTGTCCTGATATGACGCAAAACAATCAGATGGTAAGGCTCCAGACCTAGAGCTTGAGGGAATGTTGACTACTCTTTCATTACCCTTACTCCCAGGTCCACTCGTACCCGGACTGATAGTATCTGATAGGATCCTATCTATGTGTTAAAAAGAACTGTTTGATATTTAATCTGTGTGCAAACAAATGACTAATGTTACATTGAATTGTTAGAAATAGAACTCTTAACTATTAACGATGAATTTCATCGTTAGTGATGCATAGAAATACTTAGAACAATCTAACTGTGTGCAAAGGAATTAATAATGTTGAATAAAATAATTAGTGTTAAATAAAATTACTGGTAACACTTTAACTGTGTGACTAAATTAAATTATTGGTATTACATAGCAATACTTGGAAACATTTGACTGCCCAGTCGGCTGGGGCTGTAGAACACACGGACTGCATCTCTGCAGAAGGGTAAGACCCCACCAACGAGCATCCTGTATTGGACACTAAACAATCTGATGGTGGGGTTCTAGTAATGCTGGAACTTGGACAAATGTAGGGCCCCTTTATTGCCATTGCTCCCTGGTTCACTCTGACCCGGAGAGTTACCACCAATCTATAGGTCAAACAGAACTAAACTGTGTACTTATGCTAAACTGAATTACTTGAAAGAAAACTGTTTTGACATTTAAACTGCGTACTTAGGCTAAACTGAACTACTCGAAATAGAATTGTTTTGAAATGTAAACTGCGTACTTATATTCAACTAAATTGTTTGAAATAGAACTGTTTTGACATTGAAGCTGTGCTTCCGCTAAACTGAATTGTTTAATATAGAACTGGTTTGACATTTAACTGTGGGTAAACAAAATCTATAGTTATACTAAACTGAATTGTTTGAAATAGAACTGTTTGACGACATGGAATCGCTTGAAATATAAATATTTTTGGCAATTAAACAGTGTACACATGCTAAACAGAATTGTTTGAAATAGGACTGATTAATTGTATAAAAATGAATTTCGAATTAAATAACCTAAGAAGGTTGATATGCCATGAAACCCAAACAACAAACCAATTGACAGTGTGCAAAGGAATGTGCTGATTTGGATGATTAGTGTTAAATAGCAATACTTGTAATCACTTTAATGTGTGCGAACAAATGTTTAATATTAAATCAAATGATTAGTGTTAAATAGAAATAATTGAAACCATTTAACTGCGTAGAAAGAAAACCAATTCTAGGGTCCCAACAAAATAGATTTAACTCATTTAAAAATGAAATTGCCGACAAACTTTTCACTTGCAAATCATATCTGTATATCCATTTAATAGTATGCAAACAAATAATAAATAGAATTATTTTTATTTGATAGAAATACATGAAACCATTTAACTGTGTGAAAGAGAATGTGGTCAGACTCGTTAAAAAATGATATTTTCACATTGCGCAAACAAATCATATACATTTATTATATGAATAAAGAGGATTTGGCATGAAATATCCTTCAAGGGTTGATATGCCATAAAACATAAACAAAATCATATATATTTGATTTATATGTATAAAAAGGATTTGGCTTGAAATATCCTACAAGGGTTGATATGCCATAAAACCCAACCAAAACAAATCATACATATTTAATTGATATGTATAAAAAGAATTTGGCATTAAATAACCTACAATGATTGTTATGCCACGAAACCCAACAAAAACCAACCATATATATTTAATTCATATGTATAAAAAAGATTTGGCAAAAATAACCTACAATAGTTGGTATGCCATAAAACCAAGCCAAGCTAAATTATATATATTTAATTGATAGTTATAAAGAGGATTTAGCATTAAAATGATTGATATGTCACAACCCCACCCCCGAAAAAACAATCATATATATTTAATTTATATGTATAAAAAAGATTTGGCATTAAATAACCTACAATAGTTGGTATGCCATAAAACCAAGCCAAACTAAACCATATACATTTAATAAGTCTTTAAAGTAATAAATCTTTAATTAATATATTTAGTTAAAAATTACATATAAGTTTCTAACAAATTATTATAAGAGTTTTAAAATCATTTTTTAACTAATTTAATTTCATATTCCTTTTAATGAATCCAATAGCATTAATATATAATCTAAAATAAAAATCAAATTAAATTTACAACGTTTCAAGGGAGTTAACTATTAACAATTCACCCAATTTGTTTTTTTAAATATATATTTATATTATTTAATAAATAACTACATAAATTTAAGTTGGCGACTGTAGTTGAGAGCGACCTGAAGATTCCCTTTTCATTAGCACAACGAGGTGTAGGGGAGGGCGCTACTCCTTTCCTTGGATTGCTCCACTTTACCCTTGATACGTACCTTATAATGCTGAGTGTTAAGCAAGGAGGTATCAAGTACCATTTTTTAAGTCTTTGATATAACTTGACCTGGGATTGAACTCTGGTCTCCCAGGCACCCCCAAAATTATACTATTGGGCTAAATATTGTGATATTAAGCGATTAACTCGATGGATACAAAAATCACAAAACATCCGATGAAACTAAAAATTCCAATAAACTTAAAAGTAGCTATTATGTAAGATGATAATTATCGTAAATATGTTTACGATTTTTTCGAGAAATTTTTAAATAATTAATTAAATTTCTATTAGAAAAAAAAAACTGGAATTGATGCAATAAAATTAGGTTCTTCGAATTGTGGGGTTTTTATATAAGAAATATATGAAAAGTATTAAAAACTATAGAAATTCAAAAAAAATTTTTAAGTGAAGTCTGTTTATGAATAAAAAAAAAAAAGTTTGGTACAACACTGTGTAAAAAAAGACCAAATTCTAATAAAAAATCAACTGTATGAAAATATTCTGTTACTATAACAAGTTTATTTACATGTATATAGCAATACTTGAAAGTATTTAACTATGTGCAAGCAAATGAGCTTTGACACTTTTTTAAAAAGTTTTTTTCCAAAATCTTTGCTTATAAATCACACACACACACACATACACACACACACACTGACATATATATATATATATATATATATATATATATATATATATATATGATTTGGTTTCTTTGTTTTGTGGTCTGTTAACCTTCGTTGATATATATATATTCGAGGTGCATACGATATGTTTCCAGACGTTTTTGTACAGGCATTTAAAACTGTTGTAGACTCTTGAAAATTCAGTATGTTATTGCTATCCATCTTATGAGATGACTGACCAATTCTTAGGATTTCAGGTTCAAATCAACAGCTTCATCAGCAATTGGAATACACCCTACTAAAGCCTGATTGTTACAGCTGATGAATTTCAAAAATGCAATCTGGATGTGAGGACACATTAAAAGAACGATATTCAATAAAATTCTGTTTTAAACTTGGAAAATGCCACAGAAACTTATGGAATGCTTCTGACTGCTTTTCGACCACCTTTCAGGAATCGAGCATCAGTTTTTGGGTGGCAAAAGAGATTCAAGGAAGGCAGGGAGTCTGTGAGGGATAATGAGAGGTGTGGGAGGAGTAAGGAAGACAGTACACCAGAGTTGATTGGCCAAAGGGTTAGGGTTAGCGTTACTATGTTGAGGTTTTAAGGGAGTTCAGCAAGAGATTCCGTCAGAAGGGGCCAGCACTCTTCAAATCAGGTCAGTGGAATTTCCACTAGGACAATGCACCAGTCTAAAACTCTATCTTTGTCACAGACTATTTGACCTAGATGGCATCAAGACAGTTCGTCACCCTCCCTGTAGTCCAGACCTTGCTCCCTGTGACTTTTGATTATTCCCTAAGCTCAGAGGCTAACGTTATGAGAGAATTGAGGAGATGAAAGGGGCTGTGACAAAAGTCATTGACACACTCACACCGGAGGACTTCCATGGGGCCTTCCAGAAGTTGTTAGAACGATACAAGAAGTGAATTGCAGCTGGAGGAGATTACTTCGAAGGGGACTAGAGTTTCATGTGTGTACTATCAATAAAAGTTCCAATAGGAAAAAAGTCTGGAAACTTATCGTATTCACCTCGTGACTCTGGTCGAATGTTTTAGTATACACGGCAAATAGGTTTAGAATCTTTTCTAAAAGCTTAGAAGTCAGTTTGCCCACCCTCATCATCATCATCATCATATCGTGCTGGCAGCACGGATATCCCTGACCCTCTCTCGCCACTCCTCCCTATCGTTCATCGCCCTAGGCAGGTCTTCAGGACAACAACCTGTATCCTCACATAGTTGCTGAATGTACGTTCGTGCTGGTCGTCCTGCTTTTGCGCGGCCATGTGTGGGGATCCATAAGAGTACATCTCTTATGAGTTCATCTCTGCTTCTCCAGCAATGTCCTGCATGTCTGGTTCGCCTAACTTGAATAGTTTTCGTGATAGGGGGCAGGTGGCCGTACAGTTGGTGTCTTGTGGGGTGTTGCTGCCAGGACTTGTTCAGGATTGCACGCAGCATTCTTGTGTAATTGCCATCTAGTTTCTTCTCGAGCCGTTTTGTTAGCGTCCATGTAGTGCATCCATATAGCAGTATCGATGTGACCGCTGCCTGGAAGAAACTGCGTTTCATTTTATCGGTTATGTCTGATTTCCATATAGTCGATAGCCTATTGATAGCTGTCCATGCTTTCGTTAACCTCGTTTCGATGTCCTTTTCGGTTGATTCGACGCTGCTTCCTAGGTACGTGAATTTGTCTACTAGTTTAAGAGGGGTTCCTTCTAGAGTGGAGATGTCCCCCGTTTGGTTATAGCACATATATTCCGTTTTGTGTGCATTAACATGGAGGCCTATGCTTGCTGCTGCTCGTTCCAAACTATACAGAAGTGTTTCGGCTTGGTCAGGTGTATTTGCCAGTATCGCTATGTCATCGGCGTAGTCGGCGTCGGTAATTGTTGTTGCGGGGTATCTTCTGCTTCTTTTCTTCGTCAGTTCGAAGCCATTCTGTTTGATTTTGTCAATCGATGTTCTAAGTACGTAGTCTAGACAAATGATAAAGAGATACGGAGCCAGCGTGTCCCCTTGTAGTACTCCTGCTACAATGTCGAAGTATTCTGTGTCTCCATCTGGTGATCGTACTTTTACTTTAGTGTTTCTATAGAGAATCGTTATTGCCGCTACGGTTTCTTTAGGTATGCCGTACGCTAGTAGGATTTGTTCCATCTTTCCTCTGTGAATGGAGTCGAAAGCGTTGGTAAAGTCGACAAATATTAATGTCGCTTGTAGGTTCATTGCCCGTACACCTTCAAGGATTCTGCGGATGGTTAATATTTGTGAGGTCGTGGATCTATTTCTTCGGAAGCCATTTTGGTTTTTTCTAATTATGTTGTCGATTTTGGGTTCTATTCGGTTTCGTAGTAGGGCATTGTAGATTTTGGCAGCTATGGATGTAAGTGTTATGCCTCGGTAGTTTTTGGCTAATCCGAGGTCCCCCTTTTTAGGGAAGGGGAGTATGCATCCCTTCGTCCATCTATCTATCGGATTTTGATTGTATACTGCGTTGCAGTGTCGGAGCAGTATGTCGTCGAGCAGTTAATAAGAAAACAAAGCAACCCAAGTCAAATTCTAATTCCACCTCTACCTAAAAAAAAAAAAATAAAAATAAAAATAAAAACCTGTTAGGGTCTGTATCGGATGACAGCATAAAATATATCCCAAAATTTTTGTGAATATAAATCAGTCCTGGACTTTAACTAAGTTAAAACTTAAGGTAAAAAGGATTTATTTTTTAGTTTTTATTATTATTATTTATTTTATTTTTTTTTTTTTTCACGCGTATACATGGGAAGCAGCATGATGTACGTGAAAGTATTCGAATGCGCAATGCCAAATATTTCCTGAACGTGTGAGTCTTGCGGCTTAACGCTCAGGATTGTCAGTTCGATCGGGGAACTACTGCTGCTCATCTATAAGATAAGCATGACTCATACTCAAACCACATACATAAACCGCATCGCTCTTCGAGCGGGTAAAAAAGGGGCGCGTCCTGCTGAGGTTGGAGCCCTGGCCTCAGAGTTCGAAAACTCAGCTACAGAGCTAAAAAAAAAACTACTAAAATGCAAACAAACAATACAGATAGCGACATTTAACGTTAGAACCCTAAATACCAAAGCTAAGTGCATCAGCCGTAGAACATGAGATAGACATAATTTGCATACAAGAACACCGATAAACTCACACCGAAGATATCAAATATCACGAAACTGGCAATGGATGGATGCTGGTGACTGTATCGGCATGGAAAAACTCTGTCAATGCGTCGGTAGGAGGGGTGGGAATGCTTATAGGACCAAGAGCGTTAAAAACACTTAATAGCATTGAGAGAATACAACCTAGGATGATGGCTGCAACGTTTAATGGCAACCCCAAAGCAACAATCATCTCCTGCTACAGCCCTACCAATGTTAGCGAAGAAACCGAACTAGTCACCTTCTACGTGGAGCTATCCTCCCTAGTACGTAGCATTCCGAAACACAACCTGCTAGTCATTGGCGGAGATATGAATGCACAAATCGGGAAAAACAGAAGCAACAAATACAGCCTACACAATACGTCAAACAGGAATGGGGAACATCTAATTGATTTCATGATAGAAAATAGATTAACATGCCTCAATACAAACTTTCAAAAAAGGGAGGGAAAATTATGAACCTACGCATACGCGAATAATAGTAAAGCACAGATAGACTACGTCTTTATAAACAGGAAATGGAAAAATAGCGCGATGAATTGCGAGGCATACTCCTCTTTCGAGGATGCGTCCTCCGATCATCGAATAGTCACAGCCAAAGTACGACTAAGCCTACGAAAAAACGCCACACGAAAAGCGACAAATAAGCACGATGACTGGGCCCTACTTAACAGAGATATTAGAGACAAATATGCATTAGAATTAAGAAACAGATTCGAAGCACTACAAAAGAAGACAGAAAAAGGTACCCCAAATGACGAATATGAAAATTTTGTTGAAGCACACCTTGAGGCGGCACCAAAGTGTATCCCTACAAAACCTAGAACTAAATATAGAGTCCCTTGGGAAACGTTAGCGGTTAGAGAAAAACGTGCACTCGTGAAAACTGCCTCCAAAAGCTATCGGAAGACCCCAACAAACACAAATACCAGAAAACTAGAAAAGGCACAATATCAATTAGCAGAAATTTATCTAAAAGAACAGGCAGAATACATACAAATTCAGATAGATAAGATTAGAGACTCGGTGGAAGATAGATAATCCAGGATAGCCTGGCAAACAATAAACGAAGTAAGTAGAATGAAGAGCACAGCCAAAGCAAAATTGAAAGCTGCAAGCCAACAAGAAAGAGTAAAACTGTGGGAACAGCATTTCAAAAATCTACTAGGAAACCCAACGAAAATAACGAATGAACCGATCACCAGAATTTTCAGTTAGCAATTAGACATTAAACTAGGTCCTTTCACCAAAGAAGAACTCGACTCGGTTCTTAGAAAAATTTAAAATAGGAAAGCTGCAGGGCTGGACGAGATACCCTCAGAAGTGTGGAAGACGAGACATGTCGATGACATACTGCTCCGACAATGCAACGCAGTCTATAGTCAAAATAGGATAGAAAGATGGATAAAGGGATGCATCCTTCCTTTCCCTAAAAAAGGCGACCTCTGATTAGCCAAAAAGTACCGAGGGATAATACTTACATCCATCGCAGCCAAAATCTACAATGCCCTACTACGAAACCGCATAGAACCCAAAATAGACAACATCCTTAGGAAAAATAAAAATGGCTTCCGTAGAAATAGATCCACAACCTCACAAATATTGACCATCCGTAGAATCCTTGCAGGCGTTCGGGCAACAAACCTTCAGGCGACATTACTATTTGTCGACTTTACCAAGGCCTTCGATTCCATCCACAGAGGGAAGATGGAACAAATCCTACTTGCATACGGCCCACCAAAAGAAACCGTAGCAACAATAATGATTCTCTACAGAAACACCAAAGTGAAAGTACGTTCACCAAATGGAGACACGGAATACTTCGACATTGTTGCAGGAGTACTACAAGGAGACACGCTGGCCCCATACTTCATTATCATCTGTCTAGACTACGTGCTTAGAACTTCGATCGACAAAATCAGAGAAAATGGCTTCGAGCTGACTACGAAAAGAAGCAAAAGGTACCCCGCAAAAACAATCACAGACGCCGACTACGCTGATGACTTGGCGTTACTGGCGAATACGCCTAATCAAGCAGAGACACTACTGCATAGTTTGGAACGAGTCGCAGCTGGCATTGGCCTCCATGTCAATGCACACAAAACTGAATATATGTGTTACAACCAAAC
>OY757934.1:61727727-61795227 GCA_963585895.1 Sepioteuthis lessoniana
TTGAGCAAATTCTGGAAGCAACATCCCAAAGATGAACAAGACATGCAGGGCCACTGCTGGAGAAGCAAGGACGAGCACAAAAGTGATGTTTTCCAATAGACCACTTCACACGGACGTGCAAATGTTTGACGACCAACTAGAATTTATCTACATCAGCCCGGTACGGACACAGACTGTACACTAGAATACCAGGCGGAATGGTGAGAGGGCCAGGGAAATCCGTATCAGCAGCGCAACATGACAATGAATATGAAGATGATATTGTTATATCACATATGACATGGATTTTCAGTTCGTTCCTAGTGACCTCGTGTGCTTTGACAAGCTGTCACGCTCTGATGAGTAAACAGGAATATGACTGCACATCAGGGCACTCTGGTACAACATGTGTGTAACCGGAAGGAGACCACGTGATGAGAACAATGCGGTCAGATTTAGACAGAGTGCTGAGAATCACAGTCGAACGAGGGACACGCAGTCGATCTGAGGCGTCTCAGACGAGCTTGCAAGGTGGTGCAAACGTTGACACCCCCGGCTCCCGGAAGGAGATATGGGAAGAAGTCCTCTCTCTGAGTATATGTCCTCTCCATCTATCTCTAAACTAACAACTAACGTGGGCCCTTTTGAGAATAAAACGAGAGATATATTTTTTTAAAGAAAGTGTGTTTCGTTCGTTCATGAAGCTCGTAAATCAATGTTATGATCATGGCTATTTAACAATGTTTATCATAAATATGATTTGTAATCGTATTGTTTGTAGATAGCATTTTAAACGGGCTTCAGCTCATTTTGTTCATTGTTCAATAGTTTCATGTATTTCTATCTAACACTAACAATTCTATTTAATATTAAACATTTGTTTGCACTTTCATATGATATTGCTATGTAACACAAACAATCTAAAATCAATCCCGTGTTACATGGATATAGTAATTTACTAAGGTTTTTTCCTTAGATGTGGCACAAGGCCGAATGAATAGCACACCCAGTGAGACTCGAACTCACTCAAAATATAACACCACCTGAGGTACCCAAGTTAAATAGATATAGTTATGAATAGTTAGTGGGTAATATCATTTTTTTAAAAAGTAATTTGTTGGCAAACAATTAAGAATTACTTCATTTCGCACAGATTAATGATGTCAAGTATGTATGGCAGTCTAACTCTGATAATTCAATTCGACGTAAGCATTCGTTGAAAGCAACACTTTACTTGAAGAGTCATTTGTATAACAGTTAAATGAGCAAATTTTGACTCATAATCAGGACCCTATCTGGTGCTACCACTCCGTGTCAGAATGGACCTGAGAGTTTTGTTAATCAAGCGGTACTCAACATTCCTAAAATTCTAGGACTAAAGCCTGACCATCTGATTGTTTAGCGTCACTTTAAGAGTGTCGTTGGAGGCGGGGTTACCCCACTGCATAGATGCAGTCGTTGTATTCTACTGCCTAAGCCGACTTGGATGAAGAACCAAAATGCCTAGACACACACACACACATAAAAATGAATAGGTGTATATATATATATATATATATACTATATATATATATATATTTACACGAGGTGCATACGATAAGTTTCCAGACTTTTTTCGTATGGGCACTTTTGTTGATAGTACACACATGAAACTCTAGTCCCCTTCGAAGTAATCTCCTCCTGTTGCAATGCACTTGTTGTACCGTTCCAACAACTTCTGGAACGCCCCATGGAAGTCCTCTTGTGTGAGTGTTTCAATCAACTTCGTCACAGCCACTTTCATTTCTTCAATTGTTTCGAAATGACAGCCTCTGAACTTAGTGAACAAGCAAAAGTCACAGGGAGCAAGATCTGAACTATAGGGAGGATGTCGAACTGTGTTTATGCCCATCTTGGTCAAATAGTCTGTGACAATGATGGAGTTGTGGACTGGCGCATTGTCCTAGTGGAAATGCCACTGACCCGACTTGAAGAGTGCTGGCCTCTTCCCAAGGAATCTCTCCTGAACTCCCTTAAAACGTCAACATAGTAACGCTAACCCTAACCCTTTGGACAATCAACTCTGGTGTATTGACTTCTTTACACCACCCACAACTCTCATCATCCCTCATAGACTCCCTGCCTTTCTTGAATCTCTTATGCCACTCAAAAACTGATGCTCGATTCAGAAAAGATGGTCCAAAAGCAGTCAGAAACATTCCGTACGTTTCTGTGGCATCATTTCCAAGTTTAAGACAGAATTTTATTACATATCGTTATTCTAAAGTGTCAGATTGCATTTTTGAAATTAATCAGCAGTTACAAAACAGGCTTTAGTAGGGTGTATTCCAATTGCTACTGTAGCAGGTTTTTTGGGGTTTTTTTTTCAAATATTCGTGCCCTACACCTGTTTCTAACTTTATAGGCCTCTTCAGGAGATAAATAATGACTAGGGTCGTCTTTGCTGGTAGATTTTCCGGTAAAGATTGTTTTGAAAGGGCTGTGATTCTTTTTCATTCCAAATTTTTTTCTGTGAATATCCTTATGGAATTAATTCTCCATGAAAACCCTTGACCTCAGCAGATGTGTATATATCATCACAGACAGACTGTTTCGTTGTATCACAATTCTTTTGCCTGGTTGCCCAGTCGGCTGGGGCTGTAGAATACACTGACAGCACCTCTTTTGAGGGGTAAGACCCCACCAATGAATGTCCTGATATGACACTAAACAATCTGATGGGGAGTTCCAGTAATGATGCGGCTTTGGGGAATACGGAGTACCCCTATATTGCCATGCTAAACTGAACTGCTTGACTAAATTGAATCGCTTGAAATAGAAATGATTTTGACAAATAAACCGTACTAACATTTAAACTGCGTGCTTATGCTAAACTGAAAAACCGTACTTTCAATCAAACTGCGTACTTATGCTAAACTGCGTTATTTGAAATAGAACTGTTTTTTGAGATTGACACTGTGTTTCCACAAAACTGAATTGTTTAACATAGAACTGTTTTGACATTTAACTGTGTGTAAACCAAATCTGTACTTATACTAAACTAAATTAGCTGAATTAGAAGTGTCATTTTCATGTGGACTACTACGCATGGACACACCATTGTTGGCCGAATAGAGAAATAGAAAATTGGCTGACATAACATGTCTGTCCTATTCAAGCAAACATATATATATATATATATATATATATATATATATATATATATATATATATATATATATATGTCAAAACCCTATCTGACAATCTCAGCAATAAAAGCCCAAAAGACTGCCCTAATTATTTAGCCTCTAGAAGATGGCGGAAGAGATTGTATGACGAACACTTTTCAGTTGAAAATCGTATTAGTCAGTTCAGCGCCGTCTGGTATGACGTGACAGTTTAAAAAGAGATTCTAATTAATGAATTCATTTAAAACTCTATAATTAGGTTTTCATACTCCCCCGGCCTTTTGGCTGGGCCATCTAGCATTCGTGTCGGATGGGGTATCGAAATTAATGGCAGATTCGAGGCCGAAAGGCCCCCAACTTCGTTTGGGCCACCCTCGGGTAGGCGAGTTGCTTTTTTGTCTCTTCTGCACCCCTTGTATAGCTCTAGACCTCACTGTCTAGTTCAAGCTATATTCTGGCATATGTGCCCGGATCTAGATTAAGGTCCGTGATACTGCTTGACTCATTAGGCCCACATTGCACTTAGTGGGTCAATGACTAGCAGGGTTCGAGTCTCGGCTCGTTCCCGACCTTCCCCTCCCCTTTATCCCCACTTTAATTGGCCTTAATTTTTTTGGCCTTCAGACTTTTGACCTTGTGTCAAGTCATGTCTGGTGGAAGGCAGCGACAAATACAATACATTTAAAACTCCTTGTACAAATATGAACATGTGTTTGTATTTACCTAACTCCTTCAGGTAGTTACGACACTGGGTCAATTTTTTTAACGGATGTTGAGGACTATCATATCGTACCTTTTCTGGGAGTTGTGGACTGGTCCATGAATCTTGTTTATTGCTGTTTAGAGTAGACATAGAGAAGATATACGGAGACCGGTTGTGTCTCTGGATACGCTGACCGTTCCGTGTTTTTCGATAATCTGCCAAGGCTGCCTGACATGCGTGCTAAGGAAGCCTAGCATTCATTTTAGGAGCTTGAGACCGACAACATCCCTTGCCCTCAGGGGCCCGTCCACCCAGGTTTTCACCTGCTCTGGCAGGGTCAGGATTACCACCTGGCACCTGATGAACCTTTTTGGGGATAATGCCAATTGGGGCAAGCCATCTTTTAAACTGGCCGTTCATTTGAGTTTCAGTTCATGCTTGCCCCACCCAATTAAAACGGCCTTGTGCCACATTTCAGCATGATAGGGTGCTGGATAAATATGGAAAAGATAGACGGAGACATTTAGGTTTCTTTGATTAATGGCATATCAACTATGGTTGGTTATTTAATGCCAAATCATATTTTCACATCTATATTAAATATATGATTTGTAAATTACATTGTAGATAGACACCGTTAAATGATCAAACATTTCTATTCCTAACAATTCAATTTAGAGGAAGTCAGCAACGTTAAATGGCTGCAAGTATTCCTATGTATCACTAACAATTCAATCAAATATTATTCATTTGTTTAGACACACTTAAATAATCAAACAGTTCTATTTCTAACAATTCAATTTAGCATAAGTCATTTGTTTGCCCTCAGGTTTAAATGTCAGACAGTTTTATTTGATCCATTGATAGGACCCTTTCAGGTGCTACCACTCCGGACCAGAGTGGACTTGGGAGCAATGGTATTGAAGGGATACTCTGCATTCTCCAAAGCTCTAACATTACTGGAGCTCATAATCAGATTGTTTAATGTCATATCCAGGACGCTAATTGGGGAGGAGTCTTAGCCCTCTGTAGGGATGCAGTCGGTGTATTTTACAGCCCCAGCCGACTGGGCTTCCACAATTTTTGTCAGGGGTAGTAAATTGAAAGCCGACACAAATTTTAATAAATATTTAGTATTGTACCTTTATATATGTGTGTATGTATTTGAAAATGAAGTTGTATTCTCCATCGTGCAACGCTGGGTTCACTAATTGTTAAGGAACACCTATGATCCTATTTACCCAACCCCGCCGCTCGGACAGGATATGACACAAGGTCAATTTTTAAGCGGAGTTTAACAGGTTTGAATTCAGGGTTTTTCTTCTCCTAGACTAGTTCCCTCACCAAGGCTGAAGAACACAGCCTGCCCTACTATTTACCCATAGCTGGAGGGAGAATAATTGGATTCATACCTTTCCAAAGGGTATTAGTGCTATGTGAAATGCTATCAGTCTCGTCCGGGTTTTGAATTGGTGTCGCCGTGTCTATTTCCTACGACGATAACAATTACACTTTGGGCACCTATGATAGTCGTTAATATTTTATTGAAGATTCTTTCTGGTTTAGGATTCTTTGTCAAAAGGCATATCAAACTTCGTGGATTATTTAGTGCTAAAGCCATCCCTATAGAAGAACGCTAGGGGTACTGTAAGACTTAGAGCTGGGGGAGAGGGGAGATATGTGGTTTCTTACCTATCCCAAATGTCCAAAAATGAACTTAGTAGCGCGACTGGAGTTCGAACTCGTTTAATTGGAGGTCGCAGTCCGGCACTTTAGACATTATGCTCGAGAGATTCCTTCCAGATTTCCTTTTTTTCTTTTTTTTTTTTTCTAAGGCCTACTTTTGTTTATCATTTTGTCGGTGGTAATGAATATAAAAACAATTGGTACAGTCCACTGAAATTTATTGCCTGAGTGAATGAAAAAGAATAGAGAAAACAAAGGAACTGTTAAAAAAAACTGATGTTGTATTTCGCTCTGGCCAAGCAAACGACAACACAATAATAACGACGACACAGTCTTTTAGAAAAATATACCTCTCACTTTATTTGAAAGGGTTGTGTGTGAGTTGGAGACCGAACAGAACTGCAACATTTTGAACCCCCCCCTATCAGCGTTGTGTCTTTCTCGTTCTCCAGGGTTGCTCAACCGGAGGCCCGGGGCCCACTCTGCTGGATGCTGGCTCTCTCTACCGCATCTTGTCTCCAACTCGTCTGGTCTCTAAATAACTGACTTCCTGTTATCACCGAGTTATATAATAGTTCAACGCCCCTTTCTTCTTGTGGGCGTCACAATTGCTCTCATTCAACCCATCCACGGTCAAGGTTATAATATCCTGATCGACCGGACGCACCTGTTATTTACAAAGATTCATTTCCTATTTTGACTGCCCAGTCGGGTAATAGGTCAATATACAACACTGACATATGTGACTGTAAGGTTTGTTTATTGGTATGAGCGTATGTTGGTTGGTTGTTTGGATTTATGGCATATCAACCTTTCTAGGTTATGTAGCGCCAAATCCATTTTTATACAAATAATCAGTTCTTTTTCAAACAATTCAGTTTAGTATGAGTATACAGCTTAATTGTAAAAAAAAAATTTCTGTTTCAAGCAATTCAGTTTTGTCAAACAGTTCTAATTCAACTAATTCAGTTTAGCTAAGTACAGTTTCAAAGTCAAAAACAGTTCCATTTCAAACAATTCAGTTTAGCATACAAAAGCAGTTCCAGTTCAAGCAATTCTGTTTAGCTTAAGTAAGTAGTTTAAATATCAAACCAGTTCTATTTTGTGCAATTCGGTTTAGCATAAGTACAGTTTAGTTCTATTTGACACATAGATAGGACCCTATCAGGTGCTCCAACTCCAGGCCAAAGTGGATCTTGGAGCGATGGCAATAAAAGGGCACTTCGCATTCCCCGAAGCTCTAACATTACTGGAACCTCACCATCAGATTGTTTAGTATCATATCCAGTACACTGGTTTGTGTATGTGGGGGGAGGAGGCTTACCCCTTTGCAGAGAAGCAGTTGGTGTATTCTGCAATCCCAGCCGACTGAGCCAGGTAATAAATGAATTGCCATAATAAATACGCTTCTTTGTGCTACCTTCTCATAGAAAAAGGCTGGAGGGGGTGATTTCACTATGTTATGATCAGCAGAACGGAGAATCAGGTCGACAGGCTGTCAGTGGGATTGCTTTTCCAGGATAATCATCTGTCTCAATAGACTCTGAGAGAAAAGGCAAAAATGAAAATTGAAAATTTATATGCATTACACACACACACACACACACTCTCTCTCTCTCTCTCTCTCTTAATATATATATAGGTCATTTTTATGGGAGTTTTTCTGGCTTAAATTCATAAGTGTTCTTCAACTAGACTGGTTGATATATCAAGTTTAAAAGGCACAGTTTTCCCAAATATTTACCCATAGATGAAGGAAGAATAGTCGTAGTTGTGTCTTTCCGAATAGTGTTAGCACTATGTGACAAGCAAACAGCCACGTCAGCATTTGAACTCGGATCGCCACATCTATTTCTTACGACGATAATGATTACACTACAAGGGTTTCACTTATATATTATTAATAACCAAAAATATTCGGCTTTGTAATACATTTGTATGAGACAAAGATGCTGTTTTAGATATATATAACTTAAACGTAAAGAGTTTGTAATTGTCTCTAACCTCACTGATCCTATATGTATATATATATTATTCGGTCCAGTTAAACGAGAATTGGGAGTAATTCCATCAGGACAAGAAAACCATTCAAAAGTGAACATTTAGATTTTCCTGGTAAAATTTATAATCCAAATATAAGCGGTTTAGTTTTTTCTTAAAGAAATATATATATATATATATATATATATATATATATATATATATAGGGGGGGTATGTGTGTGAATATATTTGGGCAGCAGTTCATCGTTAAGATATATTTGATTAAGCAATATAGATATGTTTTGTCAAAAAAATTTTGTTTTGATTCTTTCAAGTTGCCGTATGAATGTTATAATATCCGACCGGAATTGGCTAATTAGCCTTCTCTAATTGTTTCCAAAGTACTTTCAGATCCATTTTGGTCCATCATCAGTATATATGTATATTGCAAAAGCGATACAATCTTTGCAAATACATCATCACTTTATAAGAATTAAGAATTTATTGTTTATCATCATCATCATATTACGCCATCAGCACGGATATCCCTGACCCTCTCTCGTCACCCCTCCCTATAGTCGATTGCTTCCGGCATGTCTTCAGGACTACATTCTGTATCGGCACAGAGCTGCTGTATGTAGGTTCGTGCCGGTCGTCCTGCCTTTGGAGTCCACAGGAGTACATCACTTATGAACTCATCATTGTTTATAAAGTAAGTAAAGTCGAGGGCGACCAATAGCTATTACACCGAGGTGTAGAGGAGGGCTTTACTCTTTTCCCTGGATTGCTACACTTTACCCTTGATACATACCTTATATTGCTGAGTGTTAAGCAAGAAGTTATCAAGTACCATCTTTAAAGTCTTTGGTATGACGCGACCTTGGATTGAACCCAGGTCTCCCGGACCATTGGCGAAGACCCTACCCACTAGGCCAATGAGCCGGTTGTGACGTTTGTTTTAAAATTTGCTTCGATGAATAGCGCCAGTAGCTAAAAACATTTGAGCACATTAGTACTGGATTCAAAATTAATTTATTGAGGTTAGTATATTTATTTCTAATGTGTAGGGCTTCAAGAATCTGTAATCTTCTTTTGCTATTTTGTCGCTCTAATATTGATATGTTATTAATTACGGAAGTATTATTAGCCAATTCTGGCCGAATATCCTAACATTCATACGGCAACTTGAAAGGATCAAAACAAAAATTTGTTGACAAAACATGTCCATAGTGTTTAATTATATATATATACGTTTGTCATTCGAAACGGATTTTTTCATGAACAGAGATTCTACTGTACAGCTCAATATGGGGTTGTACTATCACTGCGGCTGAACCAGCAATGTAATGACCTACATCGGTTAGTTCGGGTTATTTTTTAATAGCATATTAACTTTCATGGGTTATTTAATGCCAAGCCCGTCCTTGTAGAAAAAACAGTTGCGTTGCTATTTAATCCAGAGCTGGGGTGGGACTGATCATAGTGTTCATACTTTTCCCAAGGGTATTAGTCCAAAAATGAACTCAACAATATGACTGGAATTCAAACTCGCTTACTACGATTCCACAATCCAGCCATTATGATACGTGAACTACCCCCACTAGATCAGTGTGATTGCTTTAACAATGAAAATAAGAAAATTTTTAAAAGTTGAATCAAGAAAAGTAAAACCTACCGAAAATTCTACAAATTTCCTTTATCCATCCATTCATGCATCGTAAGTCTTTTTGCTGCTTCTGTTACAATTGAATATGTGGACTGAACTTGAGTGCTGTTATAAAAAGAAGCAATCAGATGAAAGAAAAAAAAATACTTGTCAAAGTCTAATAATGAAAACACTCCATCTCAGAAATCAGGTAACTTAAAACTATAACTAATGACATTTAACTTGTGTTTTTTTTTCTCTTTCCTGAAGACTCTTCGAAAAACATCATCAAATGACGTGACTCATCTCATTCGATTAACTGCATTCGTCACACAGTAAAATAATTCTTTACCGTTTGTCTTTATTTCTATTTTATCTAGGCTTTTTTTTAATTTTATTTAGTCTTGCAATATCCTAAAGAACTAGATTCCAAAGATGGTGGAGGAGAACTGATTCTAAACGTCAACTTGTCTCAGATCTACCAGAAAACCCTTTTTTATCTTCTAATCTTTGTTTAAATTTCCAAAAGTACAAAGATACCAACTATTCGATTTTACAGCATGTCAAGCCTTGTTGGGTTATTTTATACCGGATATTGTTAGATGATTATGGTCGTGAAATTAATGTGTGTGTGTGTGTGTGTGTGGAGTGAGAGCGTTGTGGTAAATTTTGAGGCTTTTGGGTAATATATAAAACACTATATATATATATGTGTGTGTTTGTGTGGTGAGAAAGTTGCGGTAAATTTTGAGGGGTTAGGGGTTAGGTAAATATAAAAGACAATATGTATCTGTGTGTGTGTGTGTGTGTGTGTGTGTGTGTGTGTGTGTGTGTGTTGAGTGAGAAAGTTGTGGTAATTGGGCCTCAATAGCTAATTAACTCTTTTGAGTTTATTTGCAGAAACTTTATCAATCGAAATTGAAGAGACAC
Organism: Sepioteuthis lessoniana; assembly: GCA_963585895.1. Classification (NCBI taxonomy): domain Eukaryota; kingdom Metazoa; phylum Mollusca; class Cephalopoda; order Myopsida; family Loliginidae; genus Sepioteuthis; species Sepioteuthis lessoniana. Next base: position 61,737,819 of record OY757934.1, read on the forward strand.
ATATTTCTGCGAATATGCGAACCGACTGTCTGAATATTCGTTTTCATAAACTCTTATAAAAGACTAATCAAAAATTACCTTAGGTTGTTTTCACTTCCTATAAGAAGTATATTCCTTTATCAGATCTTATCATTTTATTTCTTTTTGTAAACTATGTGAAAATCGCTCCTAGCATGTTTACTACATGAAACTAGAAATGACTGAAGTAGGCGAGTCCCCTTTGGATCATAGTTATCGAGCTGGACTGCGGCTTCATAAACACAAGTTCGAACTCCAGTCGATATTCCAAATTGCAGCATATCAAACAGAGTATTGCAGAATTTAACAGAGCTCTTTCATCAACATCGAGGCAGAGAATTTCAAACCAGGAGAAATTTACTGAATGTGTGATGTGTCCGAAGAAGCATGTTTCAATGAAAAAACAATTTGTAGAAATGAGCTAAATTGTTTAAAGAGTGTTGACATAGTATTCAATATGAAGACCGACCAGGCAAACCAAATATGGCAAACGAGCTTGAAAAGGTAGATTCAGTTAATCAATCTTAAAGGAAAACATGAACTCACTGATCCACCCAGCAATGGGTTAAATAGAATCAGTGCTTTAAATAACTACAGAGAAACCAAAATGTCTAACCCGGGATTTCTGAAGATGTACATGACAAGTAGTCTCTCTTTAATTGCAAAACTGACACAAAAACACTATAAGACTCTTCAATATTTCATTAAAACTTTTGAAGGACTATAAACATTCGCTGACATTATATATTATTATTATTATTATTATTATTATCATTTGTCTCCTGAGGAGGATCATGAAGTCTCAAGCACGAATGAAGCTCAAATATATCAAATAAAACTTAAAATTCGTTAATCAAATTTATTTGCAGACATATATCAGTAATATCCAGTCGACGTCCGACGACAGTGGGCATGGATTATTCGTGTATAGAATATATGAGATATTCCATATAAATCTATGAGAGTACGCGATGTATGACTATTGTTAAATATTTTACATATACTGTAATCCATATTTGCTGTTTTTCATCCTCAAATAAGGCGTGTAAGTCATCTGAAATTACGAAAATCATAATCTTCCCCGAAATAGATTTATAATGACAATCTAAACATTTAGAGTTTTCTTCCAGTTACATTATATATATATATATATATATATATATGAGGGTCATTAAATAAATGAGGGGATTCTTTTATTTAAAAAACAATTTTTTTCTATAAATGTAATCCTTGTATTGCTTGGAATTGGTTTAAAGCAAAAATTATTTTAATCACATAAAAGAATATTTGTTTTGAGACTATTCAAAATAACAGAAAATCAAAGTTCTCCAGTCGTGAACAGAGGTGAGTGATTACATTTTGCTAACTGGAAGTTGATTGGTTGTCTGGGTTTTATGGCATATCAACCGTTGTAGGTTATTTAACGTCAAATCCTGTTTCATGCAAATAGTTCTGGTTTGGTTTCTTTGTTTAATGGCATATCAACCTTTGTATGTTATTTAATGCCAAAGCTATTCTTGTAGAACAGTAGCGGTACTATTAAGATAGACGAAGCGAGTTGATTTTCGAGCCTCGGCGAGGCCAGGCCATTTGGATCTACATGATGCACTACGCGTTGTTGGTCAGATGGTACAGTCAGTATCGTAAAGTTTGTGTCTCTCTCCTCGTGTCGAAAAACCTTAACTTAAGGAAGGTAATAAAAGTTTGGTTTGGTTTCTTTGTTTAATGGCATATCAACTCTTTTTAGGTTATTTAATGCCAAAGCCATTCTCTTAGAAGAAGAGTAAGGGTACTATTTAACCCATAGCTGGGAGGATAAAGGGGTTCATACCTTTCCCAAGGGTATTTGCCCGAAAGTGAACGTAATAGCGCGACTGGAGTACGAACTCGCTTACTACTATTCCGCAGTCCATCGCTTTAACCATTACACCACGAGGACACTCCCCCTAATAAAAGTTTCGTGCCTGAACTAAAGAAAGTCGTCAGTGTTTCGGGATTCCAATGCCTATGAACGTTTTACAGATCCATATATTTGACATAACCACATCTGCCTATGTCATAAGTATAGATTTTGCTTACACACCGTTTAATGTTATAACAGTTCTATGTTAAACAAATCAGTTTAGCGTAAATACAGTTTCAATGTCAAAAAACAGTTCTATTTCAAATAATTCAGTTTTGCTTGCAAGGAGGTGCAAGCGTTGGCACCCCCTGACTCCCGGAAGAAGATATGGGACAAGAAGAAGTCCCCTCTCTGAGTATATGTCTCTCCATCTATCTCTCAAACTAACAACAAAATGTGGGCTCCTTTCGAGAATAAAACGAGAGATATATTTTTATAAAGAGGTATTTCGTTCGTTCATTGAATTTCAGAAATCATGTTTGATGAGAATATACAACAGTTCTAATCCAAACAGTTCAGTTTACTATACATTTACCGTTCTATTTAACCCATAGACAGGGCCCTATAAGATGCTATCATTCCGGGTCAGAGTGGACCTGGGAGCAAAGGCAATGAAGGGATGCTCTGCATTCCCCAAAGCTCCAGCATCACTGGAATTTCACCATCAGATTGTTTAGTGTCATATATCAGGACACTCATTGGGGGTGGGGTCTTACCCTCTGCAGAGGTACAGTCGGTGTAATCTACAGCCCCAGCCGACTGGGCAATGCAAACTGGAAGGTCAAACCAAGTGAAATTACCGAAAACAATGTGATGTGTACGAAGAAGCAAGTTCGAGTAAAAAATAGTTTAGTAATGAGCAAGAAATTGGTTTTCAACAGTGATCCTCCGTTGAAAAAGGCAATGAACGCAACCTGATTCCCCATTACGGAAAAATTCTGAGCGTTGAGAACAATTTAGTGGCATATCAAACTTTGTAGATTATTTCATGCCAAAGCCATCCTTCTAGAAGAACACTAATAGTACTGTTTAAAAGATGGCTTGGAGGACAAGCAGGTTCATACCTTTGCCAAGTGTATTTTTCAGAATGTGAACATAAAAGAACGACTGGAGTTCTAACTCGTTTATCACAATTCAGCCGTTTATCGTTTTAACCGTTACATCACCAGGATGTTACCACATAAACATTGATTTCCTTGAAGATGATACAACTGTAAACTGTCAAAGGCAAAATTCCCCTTATTCCCAGAATTTCTCTCGAGTATATATATATGTGTGTGTGTGTGTGTGTGTGTGTGTGTGTGTGTGTGTGTAAGTGTGTGTGTGTGTGTGTGTGTGTGTATAATCTCATGAAGCAGACACTCACACTCACACAAAAAAATAACTGTAAGGGAAATCTGAAACCACTCCAACACACCCTCACATACACACACATGTACACTGCTTCACACAACGACAAAAACATATCAAATATCAAAGACCAATTAGGGGTAAAAAAAAAAAGCCTATGGTAAACACACACTCAGAAGAAGAGAGAGGTGACGTCTATATGAACCCATAACCAACTAAAAACCATTCAAACTGCAAACAGGAGTGAGTTCAAGTCTGATTGAATATCCTATTAACAAAGCCTTGTGTTATGTATGTTCTCTGACGAAAACAAGAAGCTGGAAACATACACGTATGTAAGAGCGAAATAGATAAATAAATCCTAAAAAATACAAATCTCTTCGTGGGCCAACTCATTTTAAAGTATATATATATTATCTAAATATGTTATTTTTCGTATATGAGACTAGTCGTAATGAGAATTCCCAAGATGGTTGTGTGAATATTCATTCATTTAAGGTTTTTTCCTGCTCAGCTTATCAGTACAGAGCAATTTTTTTAATTCATGAAAAAGTGTTTTTAGAAGGATTTGTTAATTCAACTATTATGAGCTAGAAATAATTGTTATTTATTGGTTAAAAGTCATAATATAACACTTTTTAGGAAGGACGAAGTGGAATTTAATAATTTGTTTGTGTGCCTCTGCGTGACGGCATTTACCCCGGGTCGATTGAGTCGGCTCCATCTATCTAATTCACCGAGACCGAAACGAAGGCCGACCAAGCACGACATTCGAAAGCGATGGACAATATGTGTGCCAACCACTGGCAGTTCCTACGGAGCAGGCCCAAGATCAATACCGCATTTCGATTCATCGTCACGGTCCTGAGCCATGTTTTCAGTTGGCCATTATAAGGTTCCTCCAGCACTGAGGGGAGGGGGGTACTGGATCGATAAATTCTCGGATGAAATCATCCGGCCGTAGACGTTGAGCATGACCAAGCCAGCGAAGACGTCTCGTCGGAAGAGCCCACCACAGTGAGATTTTCCACGGACTGCAGAGTTTGCAATGAATTGTTGCCAGTGAATTCAGACGATGTGACGTAAACAATGATAGTCAAAAACTTAAAGTCTGGGTAAGTTCTCAGCCCTTATTAGCCATGTTTCATAGCTGTAAGTAAGGAGAAATTGGACAAGGGTTTGGTATATCCAGATTTTAATGGTTAGGTTAATTTCTTGTCAAATAACTTGCTTAAACATATTACAACACCGTAGATAAATTTCATCTGATGATTGAATTTTTTAAGTACATGAAATATGCAGTATGATACTGCCACCGAGGAGTGCGTAATTTTTATTGATTTTCGATTTTTTACCTGCTCTGGTGGTTTGCATTAAGCACATTTTTTGATTTTTGGAAAAAATTTTTAAACGATTAGTTTATTCAACTATATATATATATATATATATATTTGAATAGAGGAATCGTATAATGTTAATTGAATCACTATGACTAGAAAATCCGGCAAGCACTTTCATGCTACATACGGAACACTGGGCGGCTATTTCGACCTTATTAGGTCTCATTAACAGTGCATACCGTGATCTTCATCACAAGAGATCGAACCAGCAACCACAGAATGAAGAGCCGAAACTCTACCACTGGGTCTTGTCCTCTGTTGTGATAAAACGCACCTTCAAGACAAATCAGGTTAAGTGTTCGGGCATTTACCAAAATTAGTTAATTTGGCATCGTTGGTGTGCGATATGAACAAGTGAACCAGTGGTAGAGTTTCGGCTCTGCCTTCTGTGGTTGCTGATTCGATCTCCGATGGTGGATATCACGGTATGAACTGCTTATGAGACCTAATAAGGTCGAAACAGCTGTCCAGTGTTCTGTATGTAGCATGAAAGTACTTGCCGGATTTTCTAGCCATGGCAATTCAATCAACACCCACACACACACACACACACACACACACACATATATATATATATATATATATATTTATGCAATGACGTGTTCAAACAGAAATGTGGCTTCCCACAAAACCTTTTGCAGATTCTTGGTTTTGGCATGGTTGAAGGGCAAAATCATCACCGCTAACCCAGTGTTCCTAACTCTGTCTCACAATACAACCAAACTTTATTGGTTTTTTGTCACTTTGTGGGAATGCCATATTTACGGTGATGCCGTTCGGGTTTTATTCTGCATGTTTTACTATATATTTCCTCTTATCTGATGATAAACTTTCAAGATTAGTCAGAGTGCAGAGGTTGGGTTGGTAATGAAACCTCGGTATCCGACCTCGATAGAAAATATGCTTGTTATCCAGCCATTTCTGACACATTGTTCTCGCAGATCGTCATATTTTCTAAATTTAAGGCTGATGCCTTTAGTCAATATTTTCCTCTGGTAATGAAAACATTCCTTAGATTATATATATATGTATCTGTGTGTGTGTGTGTGTGCGTGCGTGTGTGTGTGTGTGTGTGCGAATACGTGTGTGCATATGTATGAGTGTGTTTTTTGCTTGTTGGTTGGTTGGTTGGTTGGTTTTGTGGTATATCAGCTGTTATGTTTTCCAGTACAAAGATGAATCTTCACAACAATTTTAAACGGATGAGACCTTCATATTCTGAAACAAATCTATTTGATCCATAGATGCGACCTTAAAGGTACAAATAATTCGGGTCAGAGTTGAACTGGGAGGAATGACAACGGAAGGGTGACTCCACACTCTTTAAAGCCGCAAAATAGGAGTCTCACCATCGGACACAATTGATAGTCACACTCAAAATACGATTTTTGGATGGTCGAAAGGAGTTCTTATTCCTCTGAAGGATACACAAACTGTGAAATATGTGTGTGTGTGGGTGGGTGTGTACATGTGTGTGTATCCATCTAGTGAGCCATAATGGGCACATTGCCCTGTGTGGGTCAACTATTCTTCCATGACATAAATACAATGTCGTGCTGTTGATGCTTTGATATATATATATATACCCCCCCCACATATATATATATATATATGTATATATATGCATATGCATATATGTGTGTGTGAGTGCATCATATAGTTATATATGAACAGAATTAGATAGATAGATAGATAGATAGATAGATTGCATATTCCTATCTGAAACGAATAATTTTCAAACAGAACAAATTCTCCCGGTATATATCTATCTATATATATGTGTGTGTGTGTGTGTGTGTGTGTGTGTGTGTGTGTGTGTGTGTGTGTGTGTTTGAATAACAGAGACACATTTGTCTATGTAATTGTATGAAGATCCTTTCCTGGATTGCTCAACTTTACCCTTGATCCTCACCTTCCTACTCTGAGTGATGAGCCAGCTGGCAAGAAGTACCTTTTTTGAGTCTTTGGTGTGACTGGACATGGGATTGAACCTCGGTCTTCCTGGCCATTGAAGAAAAAACTCAACAGATATTATGCCATTTTAAATTTATTTCAACAATTCACAAATTACGAATTGCCTCATCAGATGACCGCGTAATTTTTGGTGTAACAGGTATGTATATTTACTCTGTACGTAAGTTTTTCTGTATGTTTTTATATATTAATAGTCATACATCAAGCACTCAGTTAGAATCGCATAAAACTTCTCATTTATTCTTTACATGAATTATTCCATATACCTCATTCTTGAATTTTAATCTCTCTCTCTCTCTCTCTCTCTCTCTCTCTCTCTCTCTCTCTCTCTCTCTCTCTCGATATATATATATGTGTGTGTGTGAGTGTGTGTGTGCGTGCGTGCGTGCGTGTGTGTGTGTGTGTGTGTGTGTGTGTGTGTGTGTGTGTGTGTTTACCCTATTCTCATGGTCTTGCACCATACTAAGCTAACATTGTAAGTGGGTTCGACCTTAAGTCGCTCTGTTTCATTTACTTTCTTGGTAAATGTATAAACTCCCTTATCCCTCCAGCTATAAGTTAAATTATACCCCTACTATTCTTCTATATATATATATCTATTCTATATATTATAGAACTACTATTCTTCTATATATATATATCTATTCTATATATTAACGTGACCTGCAGGGGTGAATACAGCAGATGTTTAATAAAAGATCGGAGGGATCACCGGAATGTCGTCATACCCACAGGTGCTGTGTATAGGCGGATGTTGAGACAGCTGCATCCAGCTGAAGATGATATCAACAAAGTGATTATCGGAATCTCACCCTGACCTATGGACGTGGTTGAATTCGGTGATGGTGGCAGATGCATTCGTTCACAGAAGTGGTCTTTGGCAAGTAGCCAATGGTGAACAAACAACATAACCAATGGAAAGCAAAGAAGTGAGGGTTAGGCGTAACCATAGTCAACGAGAAAGAGGAATTGTTGCAGGTCACGTGAAAGTTGTATACTATAGAATTTCCCGAATTTGGGCAAAAGTCAGTTGTTTATTGGCTCTTCCGTCTCCCGACAACTCCTTCATGTGCGCGAACTCTCTGCGATTGCTTTTCTGCTCCACACAAGTATCATCACCAAGAATAAAAATATAATCTTATATTTTTATATATACGTGTTCCTCGTTGTTAATAACGACACAGCTGGGTATAGAACACTACAACGCTGGCTTTATCACTAAATAACCTAACATAGTTGATATGCCATAAAACAAAGAAACCAAACCAGACAAGACTAATTATAGTAAATTACTTAACAGGACCTCTGGCTATTTAGTAATGGTTTACAAGTCTCTTAAACTGACCAACACTATGTAACAAGTTAGATTTTACCTTGCAGCTAAACGGTACTTGCCTTGTACCAAACCAGAACAAGCCTGTAAATACCTTCAGTAGGGTGGCGTTTGTCACGATTACCAAGACTGATAGTAATATGGTTGGGGGGTTGATTTAAAACTGATGTTAATGGTACTTACATTATTGAGAATTTCACTTGAATGTTGGGGATAAAAAGTCAGATGGGCTGGGGGTTGAAAATACAAATAACTTGACGGGAATTATTGACAGGGCAGATGATTTAGACTTTAAAGCTTCAGTCTTAAAAGTTTCTGCGCGGCAAAATCTGTGGCCTGTTAGAAATGGAGTGGGTCAGAAGAGACGTAAGACATTTCAGATTTAATGAAACGCAGACAAGAAGACAAACACTGCTAATGCCTCGCAGTTCGTTGTTTTTATTTTAGACACGGACATTTTGATGGAGACGTCAGCGTTTCAGTGGCAATCTTGTTGAATTTGATAGGAGATTTTAAGAGGCGAATTGCCTGTGTTAATTGCCTTCACTTCTGGTGTACAACAACGAAAGTCGCATTTGAGAACGTATGAGTACAAAGACGTGAGTTTTCTATAAAAGACCTCTTACCTGTTACAAATATGTATATTCCTGCTCATTTGAAAACAAAGATCGATCTGAGTTGCCTTCGACAAATGTAACCATTGTTCTAATTTAATCGATCGCCCAGTCGACTGGGGCTGTAGAATACAGCGACTGCAGAGATAAGACCCCCCCCCCAACGAGTATCCTGAATATGACACTAAACAATCAGATTGTGAAGTTCCAGTAATGCTAGAGCTTTGGGGAATGTGGAGTACTTTATTACCATCGCTACCTGCTCCTCTATGGTCCAGAGTGGTAGCACCTGATAGGGCCCTATCTATGGGTTGAATTGAACTAACGGCATACTTATGCTAACTGAATTGTTTGAAATAGAACTGTATTAACATTTAACTGAACTGTTTTGACATTTAACGGTTTGTAAACCAAAACTATAAGTAAAGTTGGCGACCGTTGTTGAGGGTGACCATAAGGCTCCCTTTTCAATAGCTACTACACTGAGGTGCAGGGGAGGGTGCTACTTCTTTCTCTGGATTGTTCCACTTTAACCTTGATACGTACCTTCTAATGCTGAGTGTTAAGCAAGGCGGTATCAAGTGCCATTTTTAAAGTCTTTGGTAAGACGTGACCTGAGATTGAACCTAAGTCCTCCGGAAAAAAAACTATATACTAAACTGAAATGTTTAGAATTTAATTCGACGTTAAATGACCCGGAAAAGGTTGATACGCCGTAAAATACAACCAACCAACCAACTTTCAGTGGTTTTAAGTGCATCTACTATTTCTTCAGTGGACCTGGGAGCAACGCCAATGAAAGGGTAATCCACATTCCCCAAAGCTCCAGCATTACTGCAACTACACCATCAGATCGTTTAGTGTCATATCCAGGACACCCGTTAGGTGTTGGGGGTCTTACTCCTCTGCACAGAAGTTGATGTATTCTACAGCCCCAACCGACTGGGCGAAAATCAGAGAAAGTGCCGATGGTGTGGCAAGAAAGTTTCTTGAAAAATGTAGACGTATTTCAAAAAAAATAATTCAGCTATCTACCCTGTGTGTTCAAAAATAAAAGGTTTTTCAAAATATCTACGCAATCATATATATATATATATATATATATGTGTGTGTGTGTGTGTGTGTGTGTGTGTGTGTGTGTGTGAAATTGATGTATATGAACAGAAATTGATATATATATATATATATATATATATATATATATATATATATATCAATTTCTATATATTAATTTATATATATATATATATATGAGAAAAAAGATGACATGCTAAATTTAGAATTAATAATTTTGTTCTAAATGTTTGAAATTTTGATATGTACTACTGTAACTGTTATTTTTCATTGTCTAAATCTGAAAAGGGAAGATACCGGAAGTAGCCTTACATACCATAAGACTAGTACATAAATAAAATTGTCGTTCCTCCTTCCTCCCTCTCTTTCTTTTCTCTTTCTCTCTCTCCTGTCTGGTTATATTTTATTTTCTTGTTGGATCTGATTCTTTTGGAGTTTTGATTCATATCAATGCTCTTAACAGGATGGAAATAAATTTATTTTCCTAATGTGACCGAATATTGTTTTTTTTTTTTCTTGAAAAAATATTATTTACTCTGTGGATTTTTATTTACATTGAGCACTTTACCAGGAATATTTGCATATTCTAAATTTGAATATTTTATTTGTCCTGATTGAATTGTTCCCTATTCCAGATTTACTGGATTGAAGAATACCTTATATACATATATACAAAGAGAGAGAGAGAGAGAGAGAGAGAGATTACTATAATCTAATATAATTCTGAAAATCAAAGCTATGTGGCTACAAGTATTCTTGTGTGATACGAATAATTTTCAAAAAGATCTATTTGACCGCTAGATGGAAAAAGAAATGGGTCTTACCACTTCGAATCAGAGTGAGGCTGGGAGTAATGGTAATGAAGCATTACTTCCTACTCCTCGGTGCGCCTAAACCAAAGCCTAACCACCAGATTCAGTTTAGTGTTATACTCAGGACACTTTTAACTATGGTTGGTGAGAGATTAATAGTTATGTACTTTTTGAGAAAAATTTCCTGTATTCAGACTTCAGATTTTGGCAACGAATCTTCTATAATCCTTGGAAAAGACTGACGAAAAAAATTACAAAAATCCTTTGATGAAAAACAAGCTCCTGAACGGGCAGATTTTAAAAGCGGTTATTCGGCAAGGAATTAACTCCACAATAAATCAGCTGATTAAAAAGAAATATATAGTTTAGATTTCGATGATGATGAAAAGGCATTTGACTCAGCTGAACACGCTGCAGTTTTCAGTTGAATGCGATACCAAGGCATTAACGAAGATTATGTAAAATTTATAGAAAATATCTGACAACAAAAAGGAAAAAGTAAGATTGTTTTGTTTTGTTTTATTTTTTTTTTTGTTTTTTTTTCTTCAAGAAACTGAAGAAGCGAAACAAAAATATACGAATATAGTTAAATGATTTACTGCTTATCGTGAACTGAAAAAGTATCGGTCTATATATAAACATAGAAGATTCAAACCGACATTGAGACATTGAATAAACTTTATATATATATATATATATATATATATATATAGTCATCCACAGATCTGTTTCGTTCTATCACAACTCGTCAGTGTGGCTAGACAGTATCTTCCTGTAGCTGGAATCGAAACCCGGTTGACTCAAACGTCAAACCAAAGCTTCTAACCATTCAGCCACGAGGAGATATTAGCTGCGAAGTAAATTTTAAATGGTTATGAATCACAATTACTATTGTTTACATACATCCGTTCAACGGTAGCCGAGACCTCAATTCAACTACGAAGAGGCTTGCAATAGACGCTAATGGCAACACGATTACTTCTTCGCCAGAGAACTCAACCCTACGGGGGTAGGGGAGTATATATATATATATATAGATATATATGATATTTAAATGGAGGAATTAATGTTATATTTGAATTATCATGACTAGAAAATCCGTATGTCGCATGTAGGTGTCCTCTGTAGGGAACACGTACCTTCAAGACACATTAGGTTAGATGATGACTAGTTAATTCGGCATCGCTTATGTGTGATATGTACTGGTGGCCCAGTTGTAGAGTTTCAGCTTCTGTGGTTGTTGGTTCGATCTCCAGTGGCGGAGATCACGTTATACACTGCTGATGAGACCCAATAAGGTCGAAACAGCTGTTCCGTATGTCATATGTAGGTATTTCCCGGATTTTCTAGTCATGATAATTCTGATATATATATATATATATATATATATATATATATATATATATATATATATATATATATAACCCGAGAAGGAAATCTAACGGGTAAGAATACGCAATCTGAGTGCTCAATGCCAACGGCTATTGATACATATTTAATTTGGGATTAAGAATACGTCATCACTCAACGTGCAGAGCTAAAAATCCTTTTATATAAAAATAAAAAGAAAAAATTCTCTTCCTTGGTGTCATTATGAATTTATTTCGGTTGGTTAAAACCTTCATCAGATGTATATAAAAAAATTATTTGGGTGTTCTCAACATTGCTTCCGGCCAGACGGGGACTTGAAAAACAATTTATTTTCATCTATTTAAATTTAAAATAATTTTTTGATTAAAATAAATTTAATATACTTTTTTTATTTTTTGAATCAACAATTTTTTGTTAAACGTTGAAGATATTATACCTATCATTATTTTTCATTTATACAATGTTTATGCAATCCTATAAAAAAAAACGGTTACCCCTAATTTAAATATTATTGAAAATTGGAAAACCTTATCCCGGAAAAAGTAAATAGTGGTACATGACTTATTTAAATCTATAAATAAAATTTGCATTCTACTTTCATTGAGACTATTGTGTTTTATCAATATTGAATAATATTATCCGTGTTATTAGGAAATAATAATTAAATACTGACCTTAACTTACAAAAAGTAATTCTAACTGTTTAAATTATCGTAAAAATGCATGTTATTTATATAAAGAAGAAATTAATATTAATATTGAGTCAATATTTAATTCGCACATCGAACATAAAGTAATCATAATAAGAAAAAAATTAATATGTAGTAGATATTTTATCAATGTAACTAATAATTTATCATATGAATAAATAGAATATTCCATTCTTAAACCTATGTTTACCAATAGCAAAAAACGGTGTAATAAAAAAACGGTATAGTGTTGGGATAATTCCAATTCGTTATAAGTCTTTGAGTCTTATTTCTCATTTATTATAAATTTTTTTTAATTTTACATTCTATTATCTTATTATAAAACCATATGTTTATACTTTATAAATTAAATTTGAATTAATTCATTATCAGAAAAATATTAAATCAATTAATTTATCAATTAGTCTATTTTATAAAAATTATGGATTAATATATCAATACACAGAATTAAAAAATATATAAATCACTTAATTCATAGTACTACCCGTTTCATTGGCCTAGTCGATAGAGTGTTCGCCAATGGTCAGGGAGACCTGGTTTCAATCCAAGGTCGCGTCATACAAAAGACTTAAAAAATGGTACTTGATACCTCCTTGCTTAAGACACAGCAATATAAGGTGCATATCAAGGGTAAAGTGGAGCAATCAAGGGAAAGGAGTGGCGCCCTCCTCTGCTCATCGGTGTAGTAGCAGTTGAAAAGGGAGCCGTTTTGATTAGAAATAATAAAATCCAAGTGTACTTATTCATGGGTGATATCCATGGCAAATATGAATGCTCAAACTTTACGAAACAAGATACGGTTAAAGCTGGTGGATGCCAGTTTACAGATACAAATACTTATTAACAATTTCACGCTTTTTTACTATTACTTAAATTATAAAACCTGTTTGTCATATGTCCAAGCTATCTTTTTTTCCCATTCGGCTAGGACAGTAGAATACACCGACATGACCTCTACAGATGGATAACCCCCCCCCATGACGGTTCTGGATATGACACTAAACAATCTGATTGTGATTTCCAGTAATGCTGGAGCTTTGGGGAATGCAGAGTACCCTTTTATTGCTATCACTCCCAGGCTCGAAGTGGAAGCACCTGATAGGGCTCTATCTATAGGTCGAATAGAACTAAACTGTGTATTTATGCTAAACTGAATTGTTTGAAATAGAACTGTTTTGATATTTAAACTGCATACTTATGCTAAACTAAATTGTTTAAAATAGGACGGTTTTTGACATTTAAACTATATTTATGCTAAACTAAATTGTTAGAAATAGAACATTTTTGACATTTAACTGTGTGTCATCATCATCATCATATCGCGCTGGTAGCACGGATATCCCTGATCCTCTCTCTCCACTCCTCCCTATCGTTCATCGCCCTAGGTAGGTCTTCAGGACAACATCCCGTATCCTCACATAGCTGCTGAATGTATGTTCGTGCTGGTCGTCCTGCTTTTGCACGGCCATGTGTGGGGGTCCATAAGAGTACATCTCTTATGAGTTCGTCCCTGCTTCTCCAGCAGTGTCCTGCATGTCTGGTTCGTCTAACTGTGTGTAAACAAAAACTATTCTCATACTAAATTAAATTGTTTGAAATAGAACTGTTTGACTCAACAAAATACCATGAAACAGAAATGTTTTTGACAATTGATCTGAGTATTTATGCTAAACTGAATTGTTTGAAATAGAATTGTTCATTTGTATAAAAATGGATTCGGCATTTAGTAACCTCTAAAGGTTGATATGCCATAAAACCCAAACAAACAAGCAAACAAACAAACAAGCAAACAAACAAACAAGCTAACTTTTTTTAATTCAAAGAATTACTCCTTGGAATCTCCTCTGGTTCAGCTAGAAAATACTAAAACTTACTTAGCAACCTTTTTTCGGACATAACTTTTTATCTAAAGCAAAAGGAATAACAGCGCACACAATAGCATTACTACCGACTATGCGAATGATAAGTAAACAGTGTTGAATCGATGGCAATAAAAACTTGCCCTTGTCGACATCTTAAGACAACTGTTAGCAAGAAAGATTGCGATGTATCAGATTACGACTTCTGTGCTTTCATCCTCGGGGTAAAGAGGGAAAAATATGAAAAATTAGAACAATTTTCAAAAAAAAAAAAAAAAGATATTGTTTCCTTTCAGCAAATCCAGTTTCTCATCCTCCAGGTCTATCTTGACTTTCTCTCTCTCTCTCTCTCTCTCTCTCCCCTCTCTCGCCATCTCTCTCTCCCTCTCCCCCCTCTCTCTCTCTCTCTCTCTCTTGCTTTTTACTGTCCTCTGCCGTTTAGATCCATAAATGAAAACACATTCCTCTTTGAAAAGTTCCATGACAAGAAAACAAATAATAAAGGAAAATAAAATAATAATAATAATAATTTCAAAATTCACTTCCATCCATGACAGACTGGCTATAGAAATGAATAGATGCCAACATACATACCCGAATGGATGACAAAATAGAAATATCACCCTGATCCAAAAAGACCCCCCAAAAAGGAGCCCCCCCCCCACCAACAACTATAGACCGAAAACGTGCCTAACAATGATGTAGAAAATACTAACGGCATAAATTAGGTAGGAGATATATGATTCACAATTAAGCCGCGGACTCATCCCCGAGGAGTAGAAATGATGAACAAATGGACCAGAGGTATAGGAAAGCTACTACACATTGATCAATACATACTCAAATAAGAAAAGACAGAAAAACTGAGAGAATGGATAGACAACAAGAAGGCATAAGATATGGTCCCACAAAGCCTTTATAATCGACTATATAAAAAATATACAAGATATCCGGCAAAGTCATAAAGGTTATCGAAAATACAATCAAAAACTGAAGAGTCGAACTGATAGCAGAAGGAAAATGCTTAACTGAGGTTAAAATCCAGGGAGTGATCATCTAGGGAGATGCGTTAACACGTTACTGTTTGTAATAGCGATGATGCCACTCAATCACATACTTAGCAAATGCACTGGGGCTACAAACTTCATAAACCGCAGGAAAAATCAACCACACAATGTGAATGGACATCAAATTCCTTGCAAAAAATGAAAAAGAATTGAAAACTCTACTACAGGAAGTGATGATATACAGCCAAGATATAAGGATGGAATTTTTCATAGAAAAATGTGCTATGCTAAAATAAAAAGCGAAAAACGACAAATGACGGAAGGAATAGAACTACCAAATCAAGAAAAAATCAGAACGATCGGAGAAAAGGAAATTTACAAATATTTAGGAATATTGGAAGCGGGCACCAAACAAGCGGATATGAAAGAGAAAAAATTTTAAAATACCCCAGGAGAACGAGAAAACTTCTGGAAACCAAACTATATAGCAGAAATCTCATCAAAAGCATAAATACCTGGACTGTTCCCCTCGTAAGATACTTAGGACCATTCTTAAAGTGAACCAGAGAAATCCAACAAATAAACCAGAGAACAAGAAAATCATGATGATGCATTAGACCATACATCCCATAGACAACATAAACAGACTGTATGTACCAAGAAAAGAAGGAGGAAGAGGACTCGCCCGCATTCAAGATAGCACTAAGGAAGGCAGATTACAGCTACTAGAAGCAATAGAGAAAACACAAGCATCAACAGAACCAAAATAACTAGAAAACAAAATTGGCAAGAAAAACAACTCTATTGACATTTCAAACGATAGACAAGCGAAATCTCTCAGAAGAAGATTTGGTCAAGACTAAGGAAGGGAATCCTTACGGAGAAATTAAATCGGTTCTGATAGCAGCGCAAAACAGCACCATAAGAAAAAACTATGTCAAAACAAGAGTAGACAAGACATAACAAAATAGCAGATATAGTCTATGTGACGACAAAGATGGATCAAAATAAGAAGATGCAGTAAACTCGCCCAAAAAGCGTCAAAGACTAGACACGACTGGGTAGGAAAAGTGATCCACATGGAATTGTGCAAGAATTTTAACTTTGACCGTACGAGCAAATGGTATATGCACAACCCAGAATCCATCCTGAAAAATGAAACACAAGTTTCTGTGGAATTTAAGAATACAAACGGATTATCTAATCTTAGCCAGACGATCAAACCTAGTGATAGTCGTGGTAATTTAATAAGCTTCTTGCTTAGATGTGACACAAGGCTGTATGAATGGGGTACCCAATAAGAATCGAACTCACTCGTGATGGTTTGCTAGTCTAGCTTGCTAACAACTACACCACCCGAGGTACCCCCAGACCTGGTGATTTTCATAATCTTATAACCTTTTTGCTTAGATGTGACACAAGGCGGTATGAATGGGGTACTCATTGAGAATCGAACTCATTCGTGATGGTTTGCTAGTCTAATTTGCTAACAATTACACCAACCGAGGAGCCCCCAGACCTGGTGATAGTTGACAAAAAAAGAGAACCTGGCGAATTGTAGACTTTGCCGTTCCGACAAAACTGAAGGATAGGGAAAAGATAGATAAATACCTGGACCTTGCAAGAGAATTGAAAAGATTGTGGAACAAAAAAGTGACGGTAATACCAGTTGTAATTATTGCCCTCGATACAGTCTCCAAATGATTAGTACAGAGACTGGATGACTTGGAAATAAGAGAACGAGTGTTGAGATCGGCCAGAATACAAAGGAGAGTCCTGGAGACTTGGAGACACTTGCTGTCACTCAGACTCAGGTTGAAAACCCTCTGCTAACGCTGGTATGAAAAAAAACTCTCAAAAGAGTAAAATAATTATTATAGTAATAATAATAATAATCAAAAAAGGAGATAGATATATAGACTTCGCAAAAAAACTATAAAAAAATATGGAACATGAAGATAACGGTGATACCTCTTGTGGCTGGTGCGTTCGGAACAATCCCCAAAGATTTGGTAAAGTGATTTGATGACTTAGAAATCAGAGGACAAGTAAAGACCATCCAAGCTGGAATATTATTAAGATCAGTCAGAGTACTGAGGAAAGTCCTGATAACTTGAGAAGACTTGTTGTCACTCAGACTCCAGTAGAAAACTATTAACAAAATCTGGTAGGAAATATTCTCTAAGGAATAAAATAATATTTAGTTAATTTTTCCACTTCGGCGGACCACAGAGTGAAAATAAAAGAAAACGATAAGATAAACAAACACTTAGACCTTGCCTGAAAACTAAAAAAAAACACTCTGGAACCAGAGGGTGAAGGTGATACCAATTTTATTTGGAGCTCTTGAAACTGTTCCAGAAGTTTTGGTGAAAAGACTGAAGGAATTGGAAATCAGAGGACAAATCGAGACTATCCAGACAACAGCAGCGTTAAAATCGTCAAGAATACCAGGAAGAGCTTCGGAGAACTGAAGAGACTTGTTTTCACTCAGACCCTAATTTTTTTAAAAATTGTAAAGAATTAAATAATAATAATAAGAAGAAGAAGAAGAAGTAATTTTTAACATCCGTACTAACAATGCCATACACACGGTCGGACAGGATCTGACAGTTGAATAGAAGTAAAAGAAACAAAAGATCGATTAAAACAGGACCTCGCTCGAGAAGTTATATTAGTTTTCAACAAGAAGAATGTATTTTCGTAAATTGTAAATCTTTATATCAGTTCCAGTTAACGATGTGGAAGTGAGCTAAAGAGGCGCTTGTATTATGACCGTTCGAAATGTGACTGGCGAATCAAGTTCAAATCCTGGACTATCCTGTTTGCGTTTCATTTCACACTAATATTCTTAGGTATCTTTTCTCTGCAGTCATTGGTAGATAATAGAAAGTACTATGTTATTTATACGATAACCAATCAAAGAGAAGGAAAACTCTGAATTCAAACCAGTTGTATTCCACTTAAAAATTGTCCTTATATCGTATATATCTTTCTGGCAGTTATCAAATTCAGTCTGAGGTATGCATATATGCAGTCTTAAAAGCCAAATTCAAATATTTATATGGAGATATTTGTTTAAGTCAGCTCAAGTTCTTGAAACTAGGATCAAACTCAAAACGTCAGCACAAATAAATAGTAATTATCGAATACCTTTTCTAGTATAACCACTGATAAAATAGATATCAGGGGCCATGCTTATGAACAGGATGTTGTTGCTGTTTTGATCCCCCCCGCCAGCAGACATTCACTGATCACCCCAGATAGATAGATATATGTAACAAACTTACACGAGGGATTTTGAGTCAAATTAGGTACCCCATTCACATTGCCTCGTGCCACATATGTTCTCTGACGAGAGCAACAAGCTGGAAACATACACGTATGTAAGAACAAAATGAATGATTCTTAAAAACATACAAATCTCTAAGTGGACTAATTCATTTTGAAATTTTTACTTATTTCTCTCTTTGGACCTACAACGAAAAAGATGTTTACGTATATATATACTAACATTATGTCTTAAGTTTGAGGCACGCTATGAAAATCGAAATCACAGGTAATGGTCTGCTAACCTATCTTGCTAACATCTATATGATCCAATAAGACATAAGGTAATGTTCTGAATAAATTTTATTTTGTCTATATCCAAAGAGGTTTTATTCTCTCTCTTTCTTTCTCTCTCTCTCTCTCTCTGAATCTATCTATCTATCTATTAGTCTATCAATAATAATGATAATAATAATAAACAAAGCAGTAAATGTTGGCTATGCTGTGACAAAGACGAAACGATCAATCACATAATAAGCAATGCAGCAAATTAGCACCGAAGGAGTATAAGGCGAGACACGACTGGGTTGGCAAGGTGATCCCATATGAAATGTGCAAGAAATTTAAATTTGACCATACTAACAAATGGTATATGCACAACCCAGCACCTGTCCTAGAAAATGACACACATAAACTCCTGTGGAACTTTAACATACAAACGGATCACCTAATCCCGGCCAGGAGACCAGACCTAATAATAATCAACAAAAAGAAGAGAACTTGCAAAATTGTTGACTTTGCTGTCCCGGCGGACCACTGAATAAATCTGAAGGAATGTCCAAAGAAGAATAAGTACCTCGACCTTGCTAGAGAATTAAAAAATCTGTGGAACGTGGAAGTGACGATTGTACCAGTTGTGATTGGTGCTTTTGGCACAATAACTAAAGGATTATAAAAAAGCCTGGAAGACTTGGAAGTTGGCGGACGGGTAGAGACTATCTAAATGACAGCATTACTGAGAACGGCCAGAATCCTGAGACGAGTCCTGGAGACTTGAGGAGACTTGTTATCACTCAAACTCCAGGGAAAAACCATCAGCTAACACTGATGTGAAAAACTCTAAAAGAGTAAATAATAATAATACAATAGTTTTCAAATAAATTGCGTGAGTGAGTATATGTGTGCGTGAGAGAGAGAGAGAGAGAGAGAGAGAGAGAGAGAGAGAGTATTACTTGTGTATACATTGAATTTGGAAGACAATTTTTAGGCAAGAAAATGGTATCGGCTTTTATATAAGTATTATTTTAGTAAGATTTAAATGGAAACATGAAATAAACTATAATATTATGATATATACTATATTATGTATTATAATATATACTATATTGTATGTTGTTTTTTTATATATAAGTATTACTTTAGTAAGATTTAAATTGAAACAAGATGGGAAGGCCTACTAACAATAAGCTGGTTTCAATAATTAATTCCAAAATGATCCCATAAGATAGATAGATAGATAGATCCAATGGAAAAGGGGGATAAATGAAGGAAAAAAGAAAGAAGATATTGAAAACGGAAAAAGAAAGAAAAAAGAAAGCAAAAGAAAAGAAAAAAGAATATACGGCCATCGGTAGATAGATTGGGAATAATTATATATGATAGATACTTGGAAAAGAACTGCAGAGATATATCAAATGGAAAAATGAAAGAAAGAAAGAAAGAAAGAAAGAAAGAAGGAAAAGAAAAGTAAAGGAATATATTAGCATAGATCGATACATACATTGGTTTGCTCAACCTGAGATTGATAGGTTTTATCTCTACACTGCCAAATGATAGATGACACTCTCATAATCCATTAAAATGAATAAATTTGAAGAAATAAACAGCCAAAAAAAGAGAGATAGAAAGAAAGAAACAAAGAAAGAAAGAAAGAATCATTTTAGAGAAATTTCCAAACCTTTGAATGTGGCTGATATATTTTCTCCTTTTTTTTTTGTCGTTTTTTTTTTTTTTTGTTTTTTTTTTTTCTTTGACTTGACAGGACATTCCCTCCAGGTATGCAATAGAAGCTTATTACAAAGGCAAATGCCAAAACCTTCTGAAAATGGCCTTGAGATTTAATGTTCATTGTATTTCCTTTTCAGCTCAGATTCGGATCGTGTTTCTCATCTGGAAATTTTCTTTTCAGACATCAAAAAAAAAAAAAAAAAAGATTCGCTTACAAAACTCATCCATTTTGGAATCTTTGTTTTGGACCAGTTTCAAGAGACGAAAATGAAGTTTTTTTTCCTTTGTATCTCTCTATAAATACCGTTATTATTCTGAGGATTATGGCTCCAATCTTGCTCGTTGAAAGCAAACTTTTTCTAGCTAATCCTATCTTTCCCAAACGCTTATTATTGGTAAACTTGGAATGCATTGGATCATACGACTACGTTTGGGATTAAATTAGTCCCCAAAGCCGGGGGCGAGGATATAAACGGACATATTTCTCAATCATTCTATGGATATCTGTCTGTCTGTCTGTCTGTATCAGTCTCTTTATATCTAATTCTACCTCAGGGGACTTACGTAATTTTATATCTCTCTCTCACTCTCTCTCTCTATCTATCTATCTATCTCTCTTACTCTCTATCTCTTTCTCTCTATCTCTTTCTGTCTTTCTCTCTGTCTCTCTCAGTCTCTGTCTCTGTCTCCTCTTTCTCTCTCTCTCTCTCTCTCTCTCTCTCTCTCTCTCAATATATATATATATATGTATATATTAGAGATATATATTTAATTCCATTGAATTTAAACTGCGCCCCCTGGGTTCCATGAAACCCAGGGGTCGCAGTCTAAATTCCATAGAATTATATATATATATATATATATATATATAAAGGTACAAATCTCCCTACCCCCCAAATATTGGTTGAACAGTACCTCTTCACTTTTTCAACAAAGATGGTTTTAGCTTTAAATAAAGGAACCTCGCGTAATGGAAAGTTCTTCTAATGAATTGGGCACTCCAGTAGCCGTTAGTGAAAATGTAAAAGAATGAAAATTAATGCATGTGCGTTAAAATTCCTTCACTTATGCTGAGACTGCAAATGGCAGTGTGGTATTTTATCAGGTTGACGTAAAGTTAGCCTGGTTTTGATCCCAGCTAGAAACATCTCGTGTGTCTAGCCACACAGATGAGTTGTGATATAATGAAACAGTCTGTCGGTGGATGACAATATATATATATATATATATATATATATATATATATATATATATATATATATATATTGATATGTTTGCAGTAAAGCACATTAACCATTACGCAACAGGAACTCCTAAGATAGATATAAAGCACAAGGGAGATAGACAAAATGTAAGATAATCTATTGAGAAAGAAAGAAGTATAAATAGACGGTGATAAATAAACAGATAGATAAAAACAGAGATTATATTTATAATATACAAATCCATATAAGGAAGAATTACATCCGAACAGACTGAGATAGATTGATAGAATGAGAGAGGGTAGAGGGAAAGATAGGTTTTAACAGACTCAGATGTGTAAATCTGAGGTTTTATATATATATATATATATATATACTTAGTCTGTTCACGTGTAATTCTTTTTGCGAAGGACTTATCTAACTCTCTCTCTCTCTCTCTCTCTCTCTCTCTCTCTCTCTCTCTCTCTCTGTGTGTGTCTGAGCGTATATATATATATATATAAATTAGTTTATTTAGTTGTATTCATCTCTGTTCAAATTCTCTCTCTCTCTCTCTCTCTCTCTCTCTCTCTCTCTCTCTCTCTCTCTCTGTGTGTGTATGTGCGTATATATATATATATATATATATATATATATATTAGCTTATTCAGTTGTATTCATCTCAGTCTGTTCAAACTCTCTCACTCTCTCTCTCTCTCTCTCTCTCTCTCACTCTGTGTGTGTGTATGAGCGTATATATATATATATATATATATAAATTAGTTTATTTAGTTGTATTCATCTCAGTCTGTTCTAATTCTCTCTCTCTATCTCTCTCTCTCTCTATCTCTCTGTATGTGCGTATATATATATATATATATATATATATATATATATATATATATATATTAGCTTATTCAGTTGTATTCATCTCAGTCTGTTCAAACTCTCTCTCTCTCTCTCTCTCTCTCTCTCTCTCTCTCTCTCTCTCTCTCTCTCTCTCTGTATGTGTGTGTGTCTATCTATACACACCCACGCACATTCACATTTATAAAAAAGATTCACAGTTACACCCACCCATCCACACACTCACACATATATTAGTATATATGCAAAATATTACAAATCAAAAATCTTCACAATATTGAATATGGCCCATTACTCTGAGTTTTAATGGCATATCAACCTTTGTAAATTATTTAATGCCGAATCCATCCTTGTGGAAGAACAGTAGTAGTACTGTTTAGCCCATACGTGCGTGGGTGAGGGGGTGCATACCTTTCCCAAAGGTATTAGTCCGAAAGTGAACGTAATAGCATGACTGAATTTCGAACCCGCTTACTACGATGTCACCGTCCAGTACGTTAGCCCCAACGCTACCTGGACTCCCCACATATCCATCAAATGATCATGTTGTACGAATACTTTTATAAAAGCAATGAGCACAGTTTTAGAAATTTTCTGATGTACAGTAGGTTATACGACATTGTACGAATTATGAGTAGCTTCGATTCGAAGATAAGTTCAAATATAATCTATTGGCTATTGAGCTGTTGATATTTCCCTCAAATGATTTTAAATTGTTGCACTTGAACACTCAAAATGAAGATTTGCAGGACATAATGACATTGTTCTTATCGATAAGGACTGCCTTAAGCTTCTTTAAGAGAAGCAAATTTATGTGAAGACCAGAACATTGTCCGTTGTAAGTCATCTTAAAGTGTCCTGTGTGTAATTAGTGTGTAATTCAAAGGCAGGACCGCAGTCTCACACAGGAATGGAAATTATCAGAGACTATCGTATTATATATATATATGTACATATATATATGTATAGATAGATAGAGAGAGAGAGAGAGAGAGAGAGAGAGGATCCGATGGGTTAGTTGTTGCCACTTGAGATTATTATTTTTGTGAATGCGCTCAATTTGTTTCGAGTGTTTTTTACTATGTAGTTGGGCACTGTCTGTTAGAAAAACAGCAACATGGAACAATTCTCTCCTTTAGAATTTGAAAATGCATGGTCAACTGTTTGACATTCATCACCATCATGTCACACCGCCAGCGCGGATATCCCTGACCCTCTCTCGCCACCCATCCCTATCGTCCATTGCTTCCAGCAGGTCTTAAGGGCTACATCCCGTATCGGCATAGAGCTGCTGTATGTAGGTTCAAGCTGGTCGTTCTGCCTTTGCTCGTCCATGTGAAGGGCTCCATAGGGGTACATTACTTATGAGCTTGACCCTACTTCTCCAGCAGTGTCCCGCATGTCTGATTCGTCTAATTTTGATAGTTTTCGTAATGGGTGGCCGTACAACTGCTGCTTTGTGGGGGTGCTGCTTCCAGGACTTCTTCAGTATTGCTCGCAGCATTCTTGTGTAGTTGCCCTCAAGCTTTTTCGCTATACGTTTTGTGAGAGTCCATGTAGTGCATCCATATAGCCGTATCGACACGACCGCAGCTTACGAAGATTTTGCAGTGTTTAGGTATAAATCTGAGTACGGTGCAGAGGATTTGAAATAAGTTGAACGAGTCCAGTGGTGATTACAAAGTTACGTTAGCTCAGAAGCCTTAAATCGATCATTCTGATAAGAAAATAATTTCAAAATGTGTTGCTGAGATCCAGGCCATGATTGACAACGATATCAGCGAGTCAATAAGGTCCACGGCCAGGAAAATAGGTGTGTTTAAGTCTCTTATTTGACAGTTAGATGAGAAAACTTTTTGTCTGGATTAGATTCTAAACGCACTGAACAACAGTTGCCACAAAATATAGCGATAATGACGAAAAACAAACACTAAGTCATTACCATGATGTTCGGAGTAGAGACCAGATATAAGGACGTTATGCCACCATTCATCTTCCCACGTGGCCTTAGGTTCAATACAGAAGCCAACATCAAGTGTTTGGAGAAGGTAGCGCTTAGCTGGATCGAGAGGGTGACTGCTCGAACATCTTATCTCTGGTAACAGGACTCTATGCCATACCACACAAGCATGAGAACCAAGTCACGGTAAGCAGAAAATTTCTGCGATCACATCACCCAGCCAAACTCTTTAGATTTCAATCCCCTTGTGTTATCATTTGAGGGACCGGATCAAGCGAAAGAACAGCAAAATTCCATGCGGCACCAAATATAATTGTAAAGCAAAGATAACTAGTATTTACCAATTTAAACAAAGAGACTGTCAGTAAGGTTTTCAGGAGATTCTGTAACATAGCCATACATGAATATGTGAAACGTACATATAATGCTCATAAAATGTTCATATATAACATAGGAATCCCGAAACACGAAAAACACTTGACGACTTCTTAGTTCAGGTACGAAAATTTTTATTACCTTTGAGTTTAAAGGTTTTTCGACACAAGGAGAGAGATACACCTGACTTTTCTATCTGCCCCAAACCACGTGCTCACCCGACACAAGGCCACGGCGAGCAAGGGAAAGTCAACCGTCTTCTTCCGACGCAGGACTCAACTAACTGACTTTTTCAAAATCCTCCGCGCGCGCTTCCAGTGCATGACGTCATTCACATCCACTGGTCAACCTTTCTATCAGGGATTTTTATTTTGACATCAGTGAACGACTCATCCTACCCGCGTGCGCGTCAATACCTGCGCTCAAGTTTGTACCTAAGTAACCCATGCACTGAGCCGAAAGGTTCTCAGCCTAACTAAACCCAAAAGCAAGATATATAGAACGAAACCTCTCGGCCATTATATTACACTTCCGAAGTCATTTGGAGGCTGTGGTTGAAGCCAATGGCGATTTCTTTAAATAAATTTAATCACTAGTATTTCCAGATAAGTTCATTTAATTTTCCTTTATAAAGGGAAATGTCGTTTCTTTTTTTCGTAAATTAAGCAACAATTTCCCAATCGCATGCTGTGTATATATATATGTGTGTGTGAGAGAGAGAGAGAGAGAGAGAGAGAGAGAGAGATGAAATGAATCAGACAAATATATAAAAAATAAACGGACGATAGATATATTTGGTGATGATGAAGATTTATTTATTATCTATTTTTCATTTACGCCGACAGGTGTTTTAACTATAAATTACCTCACATATAGAAAGTTTTCTATTAAAAGTAATTTTAAGTATAAAAATAAAAGAATTAAATAAAGTAAAAATAATAGAAAAATATTAGGCACATAAACAGAAAGTCTTCTTGTGGGGGTGAATGTTTTTGATTTTAAGAAAAACGTGTAACACAGGAGAAATATATTCGAAATTGATTACGTCATGAAATGGAATATTTTTTGAAAAAAAAATCAGTGTTGTTCATGACAATCACGTGATTGATACAGGCAATGATGTTTAAATATATGGAACTTCAAGGAGATATAACGGATTGAAAGATGATAAAAACAAAAGTTTTGCCAAAACACTCCTGGAAAAAGAAGAAAAGAAGAAAAGAAGGAAAAGAAAAGAAAGAAAGAAAGAAAGAAAGAAAAGAGAGAGAAGAGAAAAGAGAGAGAAGAGAAAATAGAAGAAAAGAAGGAAAAGAAAGAAAGAAAGAAAGAAGGAAAAGAGAGAGAAGAGAAAAGAGAAGAAAGGAAAAAAAAACAAGGCAAATAAACACACCATATGCAAATAAATAGGGATAAATCAAATTAATATCGACCTTAGGTAAATTGCTATATCAAAATAGTAAGTTATATACAGGAGTTAAGAAAAGTAAACATTTGATAGAGAGATTTTTAGCGAAAGTTTTATAAACAAACATATACCTAAGAAAGGAGATAGACGTTTCTAGCAACACTTATTTTACCATCTTAAAGTCCCAATGAATATTAACTAAAACCGAAACATTTTACCGTTGACTTTTCTTTATAATAAATTGGGATTACTTTCTTTTTCTATTTTCTTCATACATGCATACATACATACACACTGGACTCTCCCATCGAGAAAGATGGATAAGTATTCAGTAATTTCACCGGTCATGTGCTTTTCATTATTTCTTTTTTATTGTAAATCCGGGTGCATATTATTAGGTCTCATCAGCAGTGTATACGCTGGAGATCGAACCAGTGACCACAAAATACAGAGCCGAAACTCTACCACTGAGCCCTTGGACCACATCGTACACAAGCGATGCAAAATTAACTTGTCATGGTAAATGCGCGACCACTTAACTTGATGCGTCTCGTAGGTACATCCGTACTCTTACAGAGGACACGGTCACCTCCAGAGTAATTCAATTTATAATATATAATTCCTCTATTTGAATATATATATATATATATATATATATAGCAAAAGTTATTTTGATTTCGTTAAAATATTTCTTTTGAGGCTATTTAAAATGGCAGCAAATCAAACAAAGCCCTCCTGGCTTTAATAAAGGTCTTGCAATATAATTAAGGATGGTAATTAATCGTATTAGTTAATTATTTTATTTGTAATATTAGATAGAGTTGAGGGGTAAGTCTCATGTAGGGTCAAATGGTGCACCCTGAATCCATGAGAGGTTGTTAGCCTGTCATTATGTAAGTTCTTTTTTGAAATCAGCGGGGAGACAGGATGTTTAAAAATTAACCTGTCGGCTGACTAAGGATAAAATGAGGTAACACTAAAAGTTAATGACACATGTTCTTATCATCATTAGTTGAGGAGATAATATATTATGTAAGCAGGGAGATTTTTTTTAAAGTTAGTTCAATAAATAAAAATCGGATCAGTAAAATTTTTTAGAGTGAAAAGTTGACTGAAAAAAAAAAGTAAGAATATTTTCCTGTAATCAAAGATAAAATTAGTCAGAGCGTAGATATTTTTGATAGATATAGCTAAGATTCGTGCAATGAACTATAGCAGTAATTATTGGTGTAAAATAAAGGGACATATTTTGTGTATGTAAAGAAATATTTGTACGGAGTGTCATTATATAAAAGTAGATATGTATTTACGCCTTAGAGTATATGATTGTAAACTGCTGCTGGTATCATATTTAGCGGGGACGGATAAATATTTTTAACGCAAATATAAATGTAAACAGACATTCGTTTAATTAAAGAAAATAAACAAGTTTAAATAAAATGAATCTTGAAAGAAAAGATTGTAGATTTCACTCAAAAGAAACAAACTGAAAGGCATTTGTATAATTAGTAATTCATTACTTACTGTTAGTTCAATAAGTATAGACTAATCCATTTTTACAAAAGAAATTTGCCCAGTCGGCTGGGGCTGTAGAATACACTGACTGCTTCTCTGCATAGGGGTAAGACCCCCGCTAACGATTGTCCTTGATATGACACTAAACAATCTGATGGTGAAGTTCCAGCAGTGCTGGAGCTTTGGGGAATGCGGAATACCCCTTCATTGCCATCGCTCCCAGGTCCACTATGGCCCGGAGTGGTAGCACCACATAGGAATCTATGTATGGGTTAAATAGAACTAACAGCATACTTATGCTAAACTGAATTGTTTGACTAAACTGAATAGCTTGAAATAGAAATGTTTTTGAGAATTAAACCGTACTTACATTAAAACTGCGTGCTTATGCTAAACTGAGTTATTTGAAATAGAACTGTTTTTCGACATTAAAACTGCATTTACACTTTATTGAATTGTTACATATAACTGCTTGAATGGTTTGAAATAGAAATGTTTTTGAGAATTAAACCGTACTTACATTAAAACTGCGTGCTTATGCTAAACTGAGTTATTTGAAATAGAACTGTTTTTCGACATTAAAACTGCATTTACACTTTATTGAATTGTTACATATAACTGCTTGAATGGTTTGAAATAGAAATGTTTTTGACAATTAAACTGTGTACTTATGCTAAACTGAATTGTTTTAAATAGAACAGATTACTTACATAAAAATGGATATGGCATTAGATAACCTACAAAGTTTGATATGCCATAAAACCCAACAAACCAAACAAAAGAAGTATTTATTTGTTCGCTTATTTTTATTATTAGCTAAGCCGAAATGAGCTTAAACAGCTGATGATTTGTCTATAAATAATTCAATTTATCTTGGGTTAATATTTACCCACGGCTCCAATATTAGGGCCTCTACTTAGACTTATACCTGGGTGACCTGGTCGAGAAGAAGGAAAACTCTGAAGAAATGACTTTGTGTCGCAGCCTACTCGTGCGGAGAGGTTGGTATATATATATATATATATATATATATATATATATATATATATATATATATATATATATGTCATCCACAGACTGTTTCGTGGGTGAGTTAATAAATGCAAAAATGCATATGCAAAATGTATAACAAATGAGTTCCCATATATATATATATATATATATATATTCGAGCAGTCTGATTCACAACCGGAGAATACCCATTTTTACATTACTGTTGCCTATAAAATGTTATAATCTGTACATTCAAGGTTGATAAATAACAGAATAGATTTTAGATTTTAGGAAATTTTTCAATCAGGGTCATGGGTGGCGGTTTTCGGGTTGGGTTCCGATGCAGGTTTCTGAGAGCTAACATGATTATCGATTTATCTCCAACAACAGCCGGTGATCATCGAAAATCTGAATCACTGGACACTGACCTTATCCAGCTATGAATTTTTATCATCATACAAGGAAACTAAAGGCTTAAATTCGATCTCTTCAAATTAACACAGACAAATCGATTGATTGATTGAGTGATTGATTGGTGTGTGTGTGTGTGTGTGTGCGTGTTTATTTCATTTATTTTTTATGGGGAGATTCTGTCAAAAGGCCATATTAAATTAATCTGAACGTCCTTTATCTTCATTACATAAAACCAGCAGCTCACACTCGAAGCTTTGCCTTTCAAACGTCTACATAAGGCCAGTTATTGATCCTACACTTTCACAATAGTCAGTCTATTTGCAAAGAAAACGTAGTTTTTTCCAAGCTGCCATTGTGTCAATACTGCTATATGAATGCTCCACCTGGACGCTAACTAAACGTATGGAGAATAAGCTTGACGGCAATTATACAAGAATGCTGCGAGCCATACTGAACTAGTCCTAGAGGCAACACCCTACAAAGCAGCAGCTGTACGGCCACCAACCACCCATCACGAAAACTATCCAAGTTAGACGAACCAAACGTGTGGGATATTGCTGGAGAAGTAAGAACGAACTTATAAGTGATTTACTCCTGTGGACCCCTTCAAATGGACGAGCAACGGTAGGACGATCAGCAAGAACCTATCTACAACAGGTCTGTGTCGATACAGGGTGTAGTCTTGAAGTCCTCCCGGAAGCGATGGACGATAGAGACGAGTGGCGAGAGAAGATCAGGGAGATCCATGCTAGCAGCACGACATCAAGATGATGATTTAGTCCGGCGCAAATTGCTTAAAGGGCCGAGTTTGGACCTTGTTACAGGGGGATTACAATATGCTGACTACATCCCCTGCTGAGAGAGAAGGCCTTCCTGAAGGTCAGATGTCCTGAGTATGATACTAAACAACATCTGATAAGGGGGTTCCATTTCTAAAGATCTGGGGAATGTGGAGTACCCCTGCATGGCCATTACTTCCATGTCCACTTGACCCAAGGCGGTAGTACCGTTTAGGGTCCTATCTATCGGTCAAATAGATATGTTTTAAAATTAAAATTTGCCCTGTTGGGTAAGGCTGGAGAATACACCGACTTTTTCTTTTCAGCGGGGTAAGAACTCTCCAGCGAGTGTCCTGTATATGACATTAAACAATTTGATGGTTATGTTCCAGTAATGCTATCGCTTTGGGGAATGCAGAGCACTGCTCCATTGCCATCGTTCCCAAGTCCACTATGGCCCAGAGTGGAAGCACTTGACAGGGCCCTATCTAGGGGTTAAATAGATCTAAACTGCGTACTTATACTAAAGTGAATTGTCTGAATTAAAACTGTTTGACTAAACAGAGAAGCTTGAAATAGAAATTATTTTGATAATTAAACTTAGATTTAAACTGCGTACTTATGTTAAACTGATTTGTTTGAAATTGAACTGTTTTTGTAGGCTAAACTGAATTGTTTGAAATTGAACTGTTTTTAACATTGAAACTGTACTAACGCGAAACTGAATTGTTTAATATAGAACTGTTTTGACATTGAACTGTGTGTAAAAAAAAATCTATACTTATACTAAACTGAATTGTTTGAATTAGAACTGTTTCACTAAACTGAATAGTTTGAATTGAAATGTTTTTAACAATCAAACTGCTTATTCATGCTAAACTGAATTGTTTGAAATAGAACTGTTTATTTTATAAAAATGGATTTGTTCGTTAAATAACCCACAATGGTTGATATGCCATAAAACCCAAACAACCAACCCTAAAAGTGGTATTAGATACAAAAGAATACTAAATACTATATCACTGTAAAATATTTGTAGTAAGAATAGTTAATTGAAGCCATAACCTTTTGCTAAGGATTAGAAACAATTGCTTAATACAATAAAATTATTAGTATTTGATAAGAATAAGTAAAGTAAGTAAAGTTGGCGACCACAGTCAAGGGTAACCCGAAGGCTCCCTTTTCGATAGCTACTACACCAAGGTGTAGGGGAGGGCGCTACTCCTTCCCTGGATTGCTCTACTTTACCCTTGATCCGTACCTTATAATGCTGAGTGTTAAGCAAGGAGGCATCAAGTACCATTTTTTGAGTCTTAGGTATGACTCGACCTGGGATTGAACCCAGGTCTCCCGGGCCATTGGCGAACACTCTAACCGCTAAGCCAATGTCCGGACATTGATAAGAATACTTGAAACCAAACAACTGCCAGCAAATTATTTGTATTAAACTGGAACATGATATAATCGTAAATTATTTGTATTCAGACTAGTTACTTGAAACTAATTGTTTACTAAAGATTATGATTTTTAATTAATTAAAACCTTATAACAATACACAGACAAATGATAATCATGATAAAGAAATAATAACTTGAAATCATATAATTATTAGTATTAAATATTTGTATGTCCCTGGAAGGGATATACCTAATTGAAGTAACTGAGTAGTTTGGCTTCTTTAACAGATGTAGTACAATCGAACAGGTAGGTAATCGTACTGATACTAGACGTGTGTTCGTACCGACACTGGACGTTCATAGTCGTCATCATAGTCAGTGCACCTCTTCATTGGTCTGTATTAATGGCAGACACCAGCCAATCATGGTACTGCGAGGGAAAACCTAGGTGTATCCATATTCATTATATTAAATAGAAATACTTGAAACCATACAATTGTGTGTAAATTATCTACATTAGATAGTATAACGGTAGCCCCATGAGGAAAAAAATGAGGTAAAAGGCTCAACTGGTAAAGAAGTTATCTATTTGCAATGGGTCTTCGTTCCTTCTTTAAACCCTTCTTTGACCGTGAAACTAAAAACAAAATAGAAAACAACTTCTGTAATCCCTTTCACACGGATCAATAATTCGGGCAAATACAGATACAGTGTATGATTCTTACTTCTGTTCGCCTCAAAGAATGCCCCCTTGGCAAAGTCTAAAATCGCAGCTGTCAGGCAACACGTGTGTTCTGCTCGGAGAAATGGTAATAAAAAGGGTCAAACCTTCTAAAGGTGTCATGTGTGTGACTGGTCGGGGTACAATGGTAATGTGTACCCAACTCTAAGGTGCCCGTACCAAACAAGGAGGATAGCTCCCTCATTTACAGATAGGAATAAATGATAGCATATAACTATAGATTATTTTTATCAACAATTTTTAATAGTAGAAAGATTGGGTATATGGATATTTTATTATAGAAATATTGACCATATTAATATTCAGTCGTAGAAAGATTACCTATATAAACTTTTAATGCCCCCCAAAAATAGCTATATAAATATTTAAAAGTAGAACAATAAACTATATAAACAATTATGATAGGTGACAAAAAGTAAAAGATTGAAAGTATCTGTTAAAGACTATCTAAATGTTAAAAAGATAGACCATATAAATAACTTGTGTGTGAAAGATAGGCACAATAAAAATCAAATGTTAAAATGATAGAACGTATAAAAAACGTATGGGTAAAAGATAGGCCCAATAAAAACTTAATTGTCCAATCGACTGGGGCTGTAGAATACGCCGTCTGCATCTCTACAGAGAGGGATGACTTTCGTCTTCAATGGGTGTCAAGATTATGACTCTAAACAATGTGATGGTGAGGCTCCAGCCCTTGAGATTTGGGGAATGTAGAGTACGTCTTCATTGTCATCGCTTCCAGGTCCAATCTAACCCAGAGTTATAGTGTCCTATCTGATAGTGTCCTATCTATGGGTCAAAAAGAACTGTTTGATATTTAAGCTGTTTGCAAACAAATGACTTATACTAAACTGATTTTTTTAATAGAACTGTTCGACCATTTAACTGTGTGTAAACAAATGACTGATGTTTAATTGAATTCTTACTTATACTCATCAATACTTGGAACTATTTAACTTAGATGACTTATGCTAAATTGAATTGGCAGAAATAAAACTGTTTCATCTTATAACTGTGAGCAAACAAATGACTGATGTTTAATTGAATTGGAAGTAATAAATAGCTACACTTTGAACAATTTAACTGTTTGCAAACTAATGAGTAATATTGAATCGTTTAATTAGTGTTAATAGCAATAATTGTAACCTCTTCACTGTGTGCAAACAAATGATTATTATTGAATTATTAGTGTTAGATAACAATAATTGAAAGCATTTGACTCTGTAGAAAGAATAGCAATACCATATTTACCAACACCTCCGCACGGGCAGGATATAACGCAAGGTCAATCTTTAAGCGGAGTTTAACAGGTTTTGAATTCAGAGTTTTCCTTCTAGACTAATTGCCTCACCAAGGATGAAGAACTCAGTCTACCCGACTATTTACCCATAGCTGGAGGGAGAATAATTGGATTCATACCTTTCCCAAGGATATTAGTGCTATGTGAAATGCAATCAGTCTCGTCTAGGATTTGAACTCGTGTCGCTGTGTCCATTTCCTACGACGATAACCATTACACCACGTGCACCTCCTAAAGAAAGAAAGAATAGCAATACAAGTGTGCAAACAAATTAGTTGTAACTCATTCAAAAATGAAATTACCGACAAACTAATCTCTTACGTATCATGTCTATCTATTTAAATGGGTTCAAACAAATGATTAATCGTAAATTGTAATTGTTACATAGCAATACTTGAAACCATTTTACTGTGTGCAAAAGAAATGAGGTTAGGCTCGTTTGAAAATGTATCAGCAAAATGTATCTACAAAAAGGGCTTTTAGTGTATATATAAAAACAGGATTTGAAATTTAATAACCAACGATGGTTGATAAACCAAACCAAACCTAATGCTAAAAAGTTTTACAATGTAAAATCTTATTGCTGAAAATTTACATCAATCATATTTCGGCAGTGAAGAGAGGCAACGTAAAATCTTAGAAATGAACCTTCTATAAAACTCTAAATGCCAGAAAATCGGAACAAGCTATATTAAACCCGGATGTCTGAAGGAGAAACTATATAAAAGTCTAAGCTAGTAAGTATGGCTGCTGCAAAACCTATTATTAGAAAGAAATGTCATAACAAATTCTAAAAAAATAAACTACTGAAAACTTTATTTCCCAGTCGGTTAGCACTGCAGAATACACCAACTGCATCTCCCAACGCGGGCTCTGTCGGGTGAGGGTGCTGAACACACT
The DNA here is from genome assembly GCA_963585895.1 of Sepioteuthis lessoniana. Lineage (NCBI taxonomy): Eukaryota > Metazoa > Mollusca > Cephalopoda > Myopsida > Loliginidae > Sepioteuthis > Sepioteuthis lessoniana. Next base: position 61,772,351 of record OY757934.1, read on the forward strand.
GACTGCATCTCTGCTGAGGAGTAAGACCCCAGCAACGAGTGCCTTGGATATGACACTAAACAATCGGAAGTTCCTGTATTGGGGAATGCAGAGTACCCCTTTATTGCCATCGCACCCAGTTCCACTCTGGCCTAGAGTGGTTGCACTTGGTAGGGTCTTATCTATGGATAAAATAAAACTGTGTACTTATGCTAAACTGAACTGTTTGAAATTAAACTGATTTTGACGTTAGAACTGTGTACTTTTTCTTAGCTGAATTGTTTGAAATAGTACTGTTTTTGTATGCTAAACTGAATTGTTTGAAATAGAACTGTTTTCGCATTTAACCTGAGTACTTATGCGAAAACGGAATTGTTTGAAATAGGACTGCTTTGAGATTTAAGTGTTAGTAAATAAATGACTGATATTTAAATGAATTGTTAGTGATATATAGCAATACTTTAAACCATTTCATTTGTTGTATAAAATGAATATCTTGAAATAGAACTGTTTTTGACATTAAAACTGTGTATTGGTGCTAAACTGAATTGATTGAAATAGAACTGTTTATATGTATAAAAGTGTATTTGGCATTAAATAATCTCGAACGGTTGATATGTCATAAAACGTAACAAAACAAAACAAAAACTTTAATGAAAGAAGATTGCCAACGTGCAAACATGATATTTGGCCATGTCATTATCATCATCATCATGTCGCGCTATCAGCACGGATATCCCTGACCCTCTCTCGGCACCCATCCCTATCATTCATTGCTTCCGGTATGTCCTCAAGGCTACATCTCGTATCGGCACAGAGCTGCTGTCTGTAGGTTCGAGCAGGTCGTCCTACCTTTGCTCGTCCATGTGAGGAGTCCACAGAAGTACATCCCTTATGGGTTCGTCCCTACTTCTCGAGCAGAGTCCTGCATGTCTGCTTTGTCTAATTTTGATGTTTTTATGGGTGGTAGGTGGCTGTACAGCTGCTGCTGTCTCCAGGATTTGTTCAATATTGCTCGCAGCATTCATGTGTAATGACCGTCAAGCTTTTTCTCCGTACATTTAGTTAGCGTCCATGTAGTGCATCCATATAGCAGTATCGATACGACCGCTGCTTGGAAGAAACTGCGCTTCATATGGCTACGTAAAACCTTATTACTAGAAAATGTGGCGAAATTATATCTGAATGTAAAGACGTTACGTTAAAAATCGTGATGATATATAGAAGTTGGAGGTAAAATAAAAAACAGAATTCACTAAGAATAATGAGAAACTAAATAAATTAACAATAGATTCACGTTTGATCTGCACTTAGAAAAGTTAAATCAGACTCTTACAAACGATATTACTAAAACATGAATTGTCAGGAAATTAAAACAATTAAAAAATACAAAATCAAAAGCTGTAGATACAAATTTGAAATTATTGATATCAAAAAAGGTAATCCTTTGAAATAAAATAAATCAATTAAACTTGTTTGGTTTATTTTTCTGCCAATAAGAATATAAAATCTTGAAATAAAAATTTAAAAAACAAAAATATTCAGTTTGTCTAAACACAACTGCATTTTTTAATTTTAAACTTCGCTTCATATTTTCTTATTATAAACTTCATATCTTTTGTTATTTTAAACTTTGTTTCATAATTAATTTAACCCCACAAAGCCGTAAGCATCCAGACAGAAGTTAGGGGACGACCCGGTTTGAGGGATCTGGCTAGAATACGAGGAGACAGAGACAGAAACAATGGACTTAATTATATAATAAGCGAATGTAGCAAATTAAAACTAGACACACGACTGGGTGGGAAAGGTGAACCACTGGGAATTGTACAAGAGATAAAAATTTGACCACACTACCAAAAGTGACGCATAGTATTAGATTTGTATTACAAAATTATTGTTAGGGGATTATTCTTTCGGATTGTTGCTTTTTTATGAACATACTATCCGTTTTGTTTTTTTTTGTTTTGTTTGTTTTTTTTTGGGGGGGGGCAGCGGGGGTCATGATGACCAGTGACTCTGTAATACTCCCTGTTCTAAGTAAAAGTAAAGTTGGTGACCGTAGTCGAGGGCGACCAGAAGGCTCCCTTTTCAATAGCTACTACACCGAGGTGTAGGGGGGCGCTACTCCTTTCCCTTGATTGCTCCACTTTACCCTTGATACGTACCTTATATTGCTGAGTGTTAATCAAGGAGGTATCAAGTACCATTTTTAAAATCCTTGGTACGTGGGATTGAACCCAGGTCTCCCGGACCATTGATAAACACTTTACCCAGTAGACCACCCTGCAGGGATTCAGTTTACTGTTATCAAAACCATTTAATCTTTGCTGGATTTAGTGCTTCTCGTCAAGTCTCATAAAAAAAAAGATGGATCTAAAGAGGCTGATTGGCAAACCGTCTAGTCTAAGAATATTCCTGAGAGCAAGAAATCCACGCTGTGACGAGATTTTTTTTTTTTTTTTTTTGTTTTTTTTTTGTTTGCTTGGTTTTTTGGATGTTTTTTTTTGTTTGTTTTTTTGAGGGAGGTGTTTTTGTTTATGCTTTTGTTTTTTGTTTTTTTGACGTCTTCATAAACTGTCTTCTGTCTAAGTAAATAATGACATTTACGTAGCCGAGCTTAGTCAGGTACAGAGATTTAATTGCGTTCCACCCTGTGAGGGTCGCAACTTTATAGTTAAGAAAACGTTTGATACTAAAGAAAGACAGAATGTAACAGAGAGACTAAGACGGAGAGGTTGACAAAGAAAGAAAGAAAGAAAGAAAGAAAAGGATTAAAAAAGAAAGGAAGAATAAAAAAAAGAAAGAAAGAAAAAAGAAAGAAAGAAAGAAAGAAAAGGATTAAAAAAAGAATGAAAGAAAGAAAGAAAGAAAGAAAGAAAGAAAAGGATTAAAAAAGAAAGAAAGAAAGAAAGAAAAGGATTAAAAAAAGAATGAAAGAAAGAAAGAAAGAAAGAAAGAAAGAAAGAAAGAAAGAAAGAAAAGGATTAAAAAAGAAAGAAAGAAAGAAAAGGATTAAAAAAGAAAGAAAGAATAAAAAAAGAAAGAAAGAAAAAAGAAAGAAAGGAAGAAAGAAAGAAAGAAAGAAAGAAAGAAAGAAAAGGATTAAAAAAAGAATGAAAGGAAGAAAGAAAGAAAGAAAGAAAGAAAGAAAGAAAGAAAGAAAAGGATTAAAAAAGAAAGAAAGAAAGAAAGAAAGAAAGAAAGAAAAGGATTAAAAAAGAAAGAAAGAATAAAAAAAAGAAAGAAAGAAAAAAGAAAGAAAGAAAGAAAGAAAAGGATTAAAAAAAGAATGAAAGAAAGAAAGAAAGAAAGAAAGAAAGAATAGCAAAGACGCTTGAAAGAAAAAGAAATGAAAAGAAAAGAAGGAAAAGTTAAAAACGATCTCAAAGCCAAATTGCCTTGAATACTGAAACATCTACATTTGTCTTTATTGCAGGAATGTGATTCGTTCGTGTAAAAATACACTCAAAATGTCAATCCTCTTGGCATAGATGCTATAAAGATCAAACTTTCTCATCATAAAGATGCCAAACCAACACTTCGTACCGATAAAAAGGCGAACTCTTTTTGTCGATTTTTCTTTTTATTCTTTTGTTCATCGCAAGAACTCAAAGTAAAGCTAAACAATGAAAAGCTTTTTATCGTAACGCTCAGTACAGTATAGCATAAGTCATCCTGACACACCCATAAAGAATTACAGAGGGGATGAAAAGGGAGTTCGATCTCTGTTTGGTTGCTTGCAAAAATGCCAGAAGAAACTAAGCAATTCTTCGTTGTGCGGAGTAAATCAACTCTTCTTGCCTATCATTATACTTGCAGATCATTATAATGAGTTGGATCTTCAGAAAGCACTTTTTCAGTGTAGCCTTGTGCCTGTCCTGTAGGGAGGCTTTGAAACTAGAACATTTTACTTATGAGGATCATTAAATAAGTTTCCAGACTTTTTCGTATGGGCACTTTTATTGATAATACACACATGAAACTCTAGTCCCCTTAGAAGTAATCTCTGGCTGCAGTGCACTAGTCGACCGTTCCAACAACTATTGGAAGGCCCCATGGAGGTCCTCTTATGTGAGCATGTCAATGACCTTCGTCACACCCTCTTTCATCTCCTCAATTATCTCATAACGACAGCCTCTGAGCTGAGGGGATAACCAAAAGTCACAGAGAGCAACGTCTGGAATATGGGAAGGGTGAGGAACTGTCTTGATGTCCATCTTGGTCAAATCGTCTGCGATAAGGATGGAGTTGTGGACTGGTGCATTGTCCTCGTGGAAATGCCACTGACCCGATTTGAAGTGTGTTGTCCTCTTCCGACGGAATCTCTTCCTGGACTCCCTTAAAACCTCAACATAGTAGTCCTAACCGTAACCCTTTGGCCAATCAACTCTGGTGTATTGATTTTCTTACTCCTCCCACACCTCTCATCATCCCTCACAGACTGCCTGCCTTCATTGAATCTCTTATGCCACTCAAAAACTGATGCTCGATTCATGCAAGATGCTCCAAAAGCAGTCTGAAGCATTCCATAGATTTCTGTGGCATTTTTTCCAAGTTTAAAACAGAATTTTATTGCATATCATTCTTCTAAAGTGCCCTCACGTCCAGATTGCATTTTTGAAATTCACTAACTGTGACAATCAGGCTTTAGTAGGGTGTATTCCAATTGCTGCAGTAGGTGTTCATATGAACCTGAAATCATAAAAATTGGTCAGACATCTCATAACATGTATAGCAATAACATACTGAAATTTCAAGAGTCTATGACAATTTTAAGGGCAAGGACAAAAAAGTCTGGAAACTTATAGAAGGCACCACGTAATCTATATTGAATATTTGTTTCCTGGTTGGAATTAAAGCGTAGAATCTTTTTTCTCATTTTCTATCGTCTTTTCTCTTTTTACAGAAAACGGTTGAATTTCCGATTAGACTTATCCTAAAAAGTCCAACCATTTCAATGTTTAAAAATACGACGACTGCAGAGAGCTAAGAACTCCCTAAAAAAGAGTGTCCTGGGTATGGCACATCTAATGGAGTTTTGGGAGCTCTTGGGAACGTGGAGTACTCTTCATTGCTATTACTCACAGGTACATTTTGACCGGGGGGTGGGGAAATAGCAAATATAGCATAAATCTATTTGGAAAAAATTCTATTAGACAGGAATATTTCATATCATACGAAGATCCCGCTGTGAATCAGGTGAAATATTGCCAATGGAGTTGAAAATTAGAGACATTGTTTAGATTTGCACCTTTTTCAAAGAAATCAATATTAATGGGTCCTTTCATGTTCCAGAAGACTCTCAGTAAGACTTTCTTTACTCACAGCTGCGCCCGGCACATTTTCTTTACCAGAGAGTCAGAACACTGACAGAGTAATGTTTAGACCATTTGTAAACTTTGTTTTCTTTGACTAAAACCTGCTTCTCCGTAGACATCACTCGTTCTCCGATAGATTTCACACGGTTTCCACTTCTTAGCCAGCAAAACTTTGATTACAGATCTCTGTTTAAACCTGAAAAATTCTGTTTGATTTGCCGCCATTTTGAATTGCTTGAAGGCAGATATTTTTGCGAGATTCAAATATTTTTTTAATATGAACAAAGTCCATACAATATGGAGATTGTTTTTATGGAAAAAATACAAAAGAACGTATTTTGCTTTTTTTCCCCAAAAAAAACTTTTCCCACAATTTATTGAATAACCCATGTAGAAGAGAGTACAAATATTCTTAAGAAACAACTGTACCAAAAGGTTAATATAGAATGAACTATGAATGCAATTCCCTAACTTCTAGGCTTAAAATAATCCCAGACTATTTGACATGCATTGGTTTGGTTTGGTTTGGTTTGGTTTGTTTGGGTTTATGGCATATCAATCATAGTCGGCTATTCTATCCCAAATCCTCTTTATACATATCAAATATACATAATTTGTAAACGAATTTTGTTGATAACCTTTTTAAAAGAGTCTGGGATCATTTTTTGCGCACTGTTTAATGGTTTCAAGCTAGTATTGCTATTTAACACAAATTATTCTGTACAACACTATTCACTGATTGGCACTTAGTTAAATAGCTTCAAATATTGCTATGTATCACAAACAATTCAATTAAACATCAATCATTTGTTTACTTGCAGTTAAAGGATCAAACAGTTTTATTTCAACAATTCAATTTAGCATAAATCATTTGTTTGCCCTTATTTTAAATATCAAACAGTTCTATTTGGCCCATAAATAGGACCCTTTCTGATGATTTCATTCCGGGCCAGAGTGGATCTGGGAGCGATGGCAATAAAGAGGTACTCCACATTACCCAAAGCACTAACATTTCTGTAGCCACACCATTAGATTGTTCAGTGATACTTGTTGGGTGGGGGTCTTTTACCGTTGCTGGGGGTTTATGGACACATATGAGACACCTCGTTAAGCAACTTATTTGAAGCAAATTGTATAAGATATTTTACCGAATTCAGTAGACACTGTAACATATACAAGGTTCATCGCGTGTTGTACTCCACTGTCGGTTGGGGGTGTATATTACACCGACTGCATTTCTGTAAAGGGGTAAGGCCACCCCAATAAGTGTCCCAGATATGATATTCAACTATCTGATGAAGTTCCAGTTGCTTTGGGGAATGTGGAGTATCCCTTCATTTTCACTGCACCTAGGTCTATTAAGGCCTGGAGTCGTAACACCTGATAGGGTTCTATATATTTGTCAAATCGAACTATTTGATCATTTAATTGTGTAGAAACAAATGACTGATGCTAAATTGAACTGTTTGTGTTATATATCAATACTTGGAACTATTTATCTTTTCTTTCTTTCTTTCTTTCTTTTAATGGCATATCAACTCTTTTTAGGTTATTTAATGCTGGGAGGATTAGGGTGTTCTTACCTTTCCCAAGGGTATTTGCCCAAAAGTGAACGTAATAGCGCGACTGGAGTACAAACTCGCGTACTACGATTCCGCAGTCCATCGCTTTAACCACTACACCACGAGGACACCCCCTTGGAACTATTTAAATGTGAGCAAATGAAAGACTGATGTTGAATAGAATCATAACTATTAAATGAAAATACTTCAGATGCTTAAACCAAATTGTAATTATGGTATTACATATCAATACTTGAAACAACTTCACTGTTTTCAATCAAACGATTGATATTAAATAGAGTTATTCGTGTTTGATAGCAATACTTGAAAACAATTTCCTGTGTGCAAACAACAGTTTAACTTAATTGTATAAAAATAAATTAACTCTAACCTTTAAAAAAAACAAAATTGCCAACAAATGATTCACTTACAAATAGTATGTATATCCATTTAACAGTGTGCAAAAGAATGAGCTTAGGCTTGTTTAAAATGTTACCCACAAAATATTTGTTTAGAAATCATATATATTTAAACAAAATTAGGTATTAAGCACCCTACATGGGTAGATATATTACATAACCCAAACTAACCAAATCATCATTGGTCTAGTGTGTTGAATGTTCGACAATGGTTCGGGAGACCAGTGTTCAACCCCAGGTCGCGTCATACTAAAGATTTCAAAAATGGTACTTGATACCTCCTTGCTTAACGCTCAGTAATATAAGGTACGTATCAAGGGTAAAGTGGAGCAATCCAGGGAAAGGAGTAGCGCCCTCCCTTACACCTTGGTGTAGTAACTATTGAAAAGGGAGCCTTCTGGTCGCCCTCGACTTTGGTTGCCAAATTTACTTTTATATCTGTACAGGATTTTGTATTAAATAACCCACAAGCCAGCGAAGTCGTCAAATGACTGGTAACACCCCTTTTGGCTCTTACCGGGCAAGACGGGAGCTCGGGTAGCCCCAATTCGATCCATTGGTCGGTCATATCAACACCCAACACCTTACATGATTATTCCGAACGTATTCCTTCAAATTACTCTTATAGCAAATAAGAACCCAAGTCTACTTTAACTTGAAAGTGTTAAAACAAATGATTAATATTAAATAGAACCTTGTGTGTTTGATAGCAATAACGGAAACTATTTAACTGAGTGCAAAAAATATTAATATTAGATAAAATCATTAATATTAAATAGGAATACTTGTAACCATTTAACTGTGGGCAAATAAATTATCAATATTAGATGGAATAATTAGTGTTCGATGGAAATGCTTGAAAACTTTTCACAGTACAAACTAATGAGCTCTAGCTCGATTAAAATAAAGTAACCGACAAACTATTCACTGACAAATTATATATATATATAGAGAGAGAGATACTATATATATATATATGCCATTAAAGGAAAACCTTTAAAAATTACTTATATTTTTTGTACTAATATCTATTTCAACAGATTTGTAACAAAGCAAACAATGACAATAACGTTTACAACAACAACAACAACAACAATAATAATAATAATAATAATAATAATAATAATAATAATAATCACTTAATCTCGGCTAGAAGACCAGACCTAATAATAATCAACAAAAAAAAGAGAACTTGCAACATTGTCGACTTTGCTGTCCCAGCTGACCACAGAATAAAACTGAAAGAATGTAAAAAGAAGGATAGGTACCTCGACCTTGCTAGAGAATTGAAAAAGCTGTGGAACAGGAAAGTGACGATTGTACCAATTGTGATTGGTGCTTTTGGCACTATAACTAAAGGATTATTAAAAAGCCTGGAGGACTTGAACGTTGGCCGACGGGTAGAGACGATCCAAATGACAGCATTACCGAGAACGGCCAGAATACTGAGAAGAGTCCAGGAGACTTGAGGAGACTTGCTATCTCTCAAACTGCAGTGAATAACCATCAGCCAATACTGATGTGAGAAATTCTAAAGGAGTAAATAATAATAATGATAATAATAATAATAAGTACCTCGACCTTGCAAGAGAAATAAAAAAGCTGTGGACCATGAAAGTAACAATTGTGCCAATTGTGATTGGTGCGTTAGGCACAGTAACTAAAGGATTATTAAAGGGCCTGGAGGACTTGGAAATTGGCGGACGGGTAAAGACTATCCAAACGACAGCATTGCTGAGAACGGCCAGAATACTGAGACAAGTCCTGGAGACTTGAGGAGACTTGCTGTCACTCAAACTCCAGTGAAAAACCATCAGCTAACACTGATGTGAAAAACTCTAAAGGAGTAAATAATAATAATAGGACTGTTCATGGTGAGACAAATAATAGGTCGAATAACACTAGCGATAGGAATAACAATGATAGCAAATGTAGAAATAATAAAACTAAACACAGGAAAAGAAATAGAATATGGTTCAACCCTCCACTTTTTTGTAAATTACGATTAATATAGGTTAATACTTCCTAAGGCTTATAGATAAACATTTCAATGGAAATAACCCATTGAAGAAAAATTTTAACAGGAAAACAATTGAAATCAGTTATTCTTGCACTAATCATTTATACAAAATCATTAGCAACTATAAAAGAATTTAATGGAAAAATAATGTGTTGATAGACAAGGTTTGAGTTAACCATTATGTAACTGCAGGGTTAGAGAAGAATGTTCTGTTGGTGGTAAATGTAATTCCGTGAATGTAGTATACAAGGCAACCATTTTTTCAATGGAAAACAAGAGGACATAAAGATATACTTTGGAATTTCTGCTGGTAATTGGAAGCAGAGGCTTTCTGGTCATAGGCATTCTTTTTCTAGCCCTTCTTTTAGTAACCAAAGTGCCCTTTCTAAATGTCGCCATAAGAATAGATATAAGCTCATAACTTTTGGCTGTATATATATATATATATATATATATAAACTGATAACAACAACAACAGCAACTTTCTTATATATATATATATATATATATATATATATATATATATATATATATATATATGAGCGTGTGTGTGTGTGTGTATGTGTGTGTGTGTGTGTGAATTTGGATTTGTATATATATATATATATATATATATACACACACACACACACACACACATATATATATATATATTTATATATATATATATTTATATATATGTTTAGATTAAATCGAAGTAAATGTACTTTGGATTTTAGTATATATGTTTTAAGATATGATCTAAATTAATTCTTATATTTTAAACATTTGTTTTTTTTATTTGAATTATGTAATGAACAATATGAGGTATGAATTTGTCTTGATTACAGAGAGCATATTATAAATGATATTTTTTAGTCCATAGTAGTCATTATTAATATTAATTAGAATGAGTTGCTATTGGTATTGATTATTAGATCTTAATTATCATATTAAGTAATAACATATTGCAGTAGTTGTTAATATCTGTTGTTTTTTGTTGGCATTGATGTTATTAATATTTAAAATAATAATAATGAGTTGAGGATTAGTTTATAATGTTAATAAGCTTGACGATTAGTTGTAATAATTGTAATAGTAATATCAATTGTGATGATAATTCTTAAAATGGTATTATCTATAATATTTGGTATGATTTTATTTATAAATTTAAGGGGTTGAGGTTTAGTGATAATATGAATATTATGATAATGTGTAAGATATAATTGAAATCTTGAGGATATATGAATTTATGTTGCATTTTTTTATAATCTTAGATAATGTCTTAACAGTAACTGGTATAATTCTTATTTTTACTTTTAATGTGATCAATTATATTGAATAGCGTTAAAAAGGCAATTTTCTTAGGCTTTTTGATAAAATAGATTTAATATATAATGTTTTTTAGAATATAATTTTATTTTTGTTAAGAGGTTATTAATTCCCACGTAAGTTGTTTATATTAGATAATTTTCTCTCCCCAAATCAATTTATTCCTTTATTCTATATTTTTTACTGATCTCTTTCATTTGGGTTAAAAAAATTGTTTGCCATTATATAAAAAATTAAAAGAAAGGAAAGAGAAGTCAAAAATTGATACACCTTGATACGGAAATTGAATGTCATTTGTCAACCAGACAGGAAGGACAAATAGTCTGGTCTTTACTTAATAAAAAATAAGAATAAAAACCAAATAAAATTTAGGTATGGGAGATAGGGTGACCTGAATTTTGTAGGTTTTTCTAAATCTTCATAAGAAATTTCTCATTATTTCTTTGTCTGAAGATGCAGCTCTATTTTTTTTATAAATATAGGATCTGCTGAAATAAATATTATTACAAAAAATATGAGTAATTTTTAAAGGTTTTTGTTACATGGTCAGATATACGGATGTGTGAAATAGACATAGGGAATCCGAAATACATGATATTCACGAAATTGCTTCAGGTACGAAACTTTATTACCTTTGAGTTAAAGGTTATTCGACATGAGGAGAGAGAGACACAATATTTCTATGCTGACTGCTTTTACATCGTCAGCTCTCAACCCAACCAACGCGCGGCGCCCGTAACGCAAAAATTCTGAATTTCGACTCTCTCGTTCGGAGGCAGGAACTCAACTCACTGCTTTTTCTCAAATCCCCAAAATCCTCAGCCCACGCTTCCAGTGCATGACGTCATTCACACCCCTTGGTCCTATTTCCTATTTGGGGTTTTATTTAGACATCTGTGAATGATACATCCTCCCCGTACGCGCGTGAACCCCTGCGCTCATGTTTGGACCTAACTAACCCATGCAATGAGCCGAAAGGTTCTCATCCAAACTAAACCGAAAGGCAAGATATACAAAACTAAATCCCTCCGCAATTATATTACATTTTTATTTTATATGGACTTATTTGCTCTGTAATTCATTTTATTATTCAACATTGAGCTCTCTTTTGGATTTTGAATTACGTGGATATTGTAGATAGAAAATCCGAAAATTGAATCTTTCCCACCATCGCCTGACTTGGTTTTGGATAATATAAGGATACATATATATATGAGCACCGACTTTTGCTAAGTCTAGACATCGACTTAGCAATCTAGATGTTTAGATATCAGCACTTTAATACATGTTGATCACCTGTGCACTGACTCTAATAAAGTCTAGACATCATCACAGCATTCTAGACATCTGGACTTCATCACTTTATGACATAAATTGCTCAGCTGTACACAGACTCTAGCGAAGTATTGGCATTGTCAAGAAATCTAGACATCTGGACATCATCTTTTTATTACAAAGGTTTCTCAGCTGAACAATGATTAGAGCAAAGTTTAGACATCAAAGAAGCAGTCTAGAAATCTGGATATCATTACTTTATTATATAAGCTGTGTTGTATAGAGGTTGAAGTTATGAAAAAACAACACTTCTTTATAAAAATATATATGTCTTTTTATTCTTTCGTGAGGGGTTGAAGCTTCAGTGGTATGTGAGAGATAGACGGAGACAGGGACAGACTAAGGGGGATTGCTATATTGACCTATAAATTCTCTTGATCATAGCACGCTTTGTTATCTTCTTCTGCTTCTCGGCCGGGATTGCTCAACTGGAGGCCTGGCATGGGCCATAGGCTCCAGCAGGGTAGTCTCAGCGACTACAAGCTGGCTCAGACTCGGCCCTCACTGATTCCAACTGACACAACTGCCACGGGCATCTACATATATTATTTCATTACGCCTACTTACTTCCGATTAGTTCACGTGATCTTCTTCCGCTTAATTACTCGGGTGGTTCGCTGATTGACGTCTCGGTCAAGGGTCAATATGTAACAATTGCACTGCTGAGAACTGACTAATAAAGTCGAAACATCGTCATAGCAGTCTAGAAGCCTGGACATCATCCAATTATAACAAAGGTTTCTCATCTGCACACTGACTCTAGAAAAATTTAAACATCAAAAAAGCAGTCTAGACGTCTTGACATCGTTACTTTATTACATAAGTTGCTTACCTGAGCCCTGACACAAGCAAAGTTTATGCCTTGTCTAGAATACTGGACGCTTGGACATCTTCCATTTATTACAAAAGTTGCTCCGCTATAAACCGATTCTTGCGAACTCTAGACATAATCACTGCTATCTAGATGACTAGACATCATCTTTTTAATACATAAGTTGGTTGGCTGTGCATTGACTCAAGCGAAGTCTAGGCATAATGACAGCAATCTAGATATCGAGACATCACCATATAAATGCATAAGTTGCTCAGCTGTGCACAAACCCAAATAAAGTCTGGACAACATTCCAGTAGTCTTGACATCTCGGCATCATACTTCATCATATATGTTCATATTTACCAAACCCTCCGCTCGGACAGGATATGACACAAGGTCAATTTTTTAAGCGGAGTTTAACAAGTTTTTAATTCAGAGTTTTCCTTCTCCTAGACTAGTTGCCTCACCAAGGCTGAAGAACCTAGTCTGCCCTACTATTTACCCATAGCTGGAGGGAGAATGATTGAATTCATACCTTTCCCAAGGGTATTAGTGCTATGTGAAATACAATTAGTCTCGGCCAAGATTTGAACTCGTGTCACCGTGTCCATTTTTAACGACAATAACCATTACACCACGGGCACCTCCAGATTTTCGAATTAACAAAATATAAAAATTCTGTCACGATTTTTTTTTTCCATTGTACCCTTAATCAATGAATGTCCGAACAGAAATCTTTCCTAATTTGGTGTTGCACGTTTCAACTGATAATTTTTATGATATCTTATTTTCTACCTTTAGTTTTTAGCTCTTCATGTATTCATGATAAAACTTTATTATCAAACCTATGTTGCTTTTTTTTTTAAATCCTATTTTTGAAAAAAAGAAATTTATTTAAAATTTCTCCAGGCAGCACTTATTATGTATCGATAGAAGATGGAAATCTTTAAAGATTTCTTTAAATGAACATTAAAAAAAACTGAAAATCTACAACAAAAATAAAATTTAAATTGTTTTTGGAAAATTCACTTTACATCCATTAAGAATTATATGTAAGGTAAATGATAAAAAGGATTGTCGATATGCTCTCATGGGTTTTTTTTTATTGGTTGGTTGGTTGGTTGGTTGTTTTTATGGCAGGTAATGAAAGTTCATATATATATATATATATATATATATATATATATATATATATATATAAAGAGTGTAAATATTTTCAGACTGCAACATATTTTTCATGAGAAAGAAAGAAAGAAAGAAAATATTTAACTGTTTACACACAAATGATTTATATCAAATTGAATCAATACTATTAAATCGCAATACTTGAAACCATTTAACTGTATGCAAACAAATGATTGATATTAAAGGGAATAATTTGTGTTGGATAGCAGTAATTGAAACCTTTTAACGGTATCCAGAGAAATGCACTCTTGTTCATTTAAATATAATGTTATTGATCAACTATTCACTTAAAAATCATATATATATATATATATATATATATATATATATATATATATATATATATACAAAATTTGACATTTTATAACCCAAAAAGATTAATATGCCAGAAAACATAATCAAACCTAATGTTAAATAGCAATATTTGAAACTAACAGTGAACAAACAAATGATTTATATAAAACAGAATTAATAGTTTTCCATAGTATAAGTTGACACAATATAACTATGTGCAAAAAATAAATTACAATACTTGAAACTATTTAATCGCGTACAAATAAATGATCAATATTAAATAGAATTATCAGTGTTAGATAATAATACTTTAAAACTATCTGTGCGCAAACAAATGAACTCTGCATCGTTTAAAAATTGTTACAAATAAACTATTCGTTTTCAAATCATATACGTATAAACACGATTTAGCATTAAAAAGCCAACAATGGTTGATATGCCGTAAAACCCAACCAAACGAAATCATATATATTTAATATATAAGTATAGATAAGATTTGGCATTATCCAACAAGGGTTGATATACCATAAAACTCAGCCAATTTAAATCCTATATATTAATATATAGAATTATAAGGAGGATTGGGCATTAAATAGAATATAATGGTTGATATGCTTAAAAACCCAACCAAAGCAAATTCTATATATTTGATATATATATATATATGTATAAAGAGGATTTGGCATTAAATGACCTACGATTGATGATATGCCATAAAACCCAACCAAACAAAATCCTATATATCTAATATATAAGTATAAAGGGGATTTGGCATTAAATAACCAACAAGGGTTGATATACCATAAAACCCAACCAAACCAAATCCTATATATTTAACATATATGTGTTAACAGGATATGGCATTAAATAACCAACGATGGTTGATATACCATAAAACCCAACCAAACCAAATCCTATATATTTAACATATATGTATAAAGAAAATTTGGCATTGAATAACCTACAATGGTTGATATGCCATAAAACCCAACCAAACCAAATCCTATATATTTAACATATATGTATAAAGAGGATTTGGTACTAAATAACCAAGAGTTGATATGCCATAAAATCCAACCAAACCAAATCCTACATATTTGATATATAAGTATAAAGAGGATTTGGCCTTAAATAATGAACAAGGGTTGAATGCCATAAAACCTAACCAAACCAAATCCTAAATATTTAATATATAAGTATAAAGAGGATTTGGCATCAAATAACCGACAGGGTTTGATATGCCATACAACCAACCATAATCCACTATTTCTCTTCTGTCTCTTTGTCTGTTTCTTTCTTTTTTGTTTGTTTGTGTGTTTCTTTCTTTCTATTCCAATCTTCTTCGCATGATCTCCTTTCCGACTATTGAACATGATATAAAGATCAAATAGTCTCTACTCTTTCTTGAACTCTGATGAATCCCAGAATCCTAAACCTCTTTCTCCTCGGTTTCTTTTTCTTCCAAAGTCAAAAGTTGTTGAAACGAAAGCAAAACTGAGCCCCCGCCCTCTATATAAAGAAAGAAAAGAATCAATACTCTCCAGATGTTTTCGCGATTGACATTTACCCGGAGGCCGATTCTCTCCTGGCGGTATTTGGATATTTTTAGACAATGATTTCTTTGGAACTGGGATGGAAGCGTTCCGATTCGGTTGGGGAAGTTGACCAACAAATCACTGTCCGCCATTGTAGTGATGGTGGCTGTATTAGGGTTTGTCGGGCGTAAGTCTGGATAACACTCTTGGTCCAATGGTTACTAACCTGGGTTCGCTCGAAACCAAAGGGTTATCGAAGTCTTTTTTCAGGCTTCGGGTAAAATAAAAACAAAGTTCTGAACAAGCGTCAAAATTGATCCAGAGTCTTGATTCAAATTAACACCAGTAGGAACTCTAAATTTTAACTTGTTAAACTCCGCTCAAAAACTGTCCTGCTTCAAACCCTGCTCGTGAAAAAGCTTTGAGCAAGTACTTATTAATTAGATATTAATTACAAATTGAATCTTAATGTTAATGTAAAAGAGTATCGGTTTTAATGGCATATCAACCCGTGATGATTATTTAATACAAAATCATATATTTTAAAATAGGTAGGGCAACGAAGGGATTTGCATTTTTTTAAATTTATTTATTTTGTTCTTACGCACGTGTTATATATGTGTTGGTTTCCAGCTTGTATCTTTTGCCAGAGAACATATGTGGCAAAAGGCTTTGTTAATGGGGTACTCAATGAGACTTGAACTCACTCTTATTCGCAGTTTGAATGTTTTTCAATTTGGTTTTGGGCTTTATATTGAGGCTATTCTCCCGTTTTCTTAGAGTATGTTTACTTTAGTCTGCTTTACTCCTCTTTGATAGTTAATATGTTTTTGTCGTTGTGTGTGTGTGTATGTTGGGGTGGTTCTGGGTTTCACTAACAGTTATTTTTCTTCTCTGTGTGTGTGTGAGTATGTGTCTTGGGGATTTTTTGTGTGTGTGGCATTGTGGTTTTAAATCTACTGGTAATTCTTCTCTTTTTTTGTAATTATATATATATATATATATATATACTCATTAAGAAAAAACAACAAACCGGTCACATTAGGATTATAAATTTATTTCCATCCTGTTATGCGTTTTTGAAAAATTCAAAAACACGAAAAAAAAAATGAGCTCTTTACCAGGAAATTTTAAATGTTCACTCTTGAATAGTTTTCTTGTCCTGATGGAATTACTCCCAACTCCGGTTTAACTGGACCAAATAATACTCTATATATATATATATATATATATATATATATATATATATATATATACGTGTGTGTGTGTGTTAGGTTATTTGGTTTAATGGCATATCAATTTTTGTGGGATATTTAATGCTAAATTATATATATATATGATTCGTAAAGGAATAGTTTGTAGGTAACATAATTTCTAAACAAGTCAGAATTCATTTGCTTTGACACAGTTAAATGGTTTCAAGTATGTCCATGTAACATTAATAATTATTTTAAACACTTTAAATTAACATCAGTTATTTGTTTGCAAACAGTCAAAATCATTGATAGATAAATAGATTCTGTAAGTGAATAGTTTTCTCGTAATTTTATTCAATGACTTGAACAGGTACAACCACTCCCTTGCCCAGTCAGCTGGGGATGTAGAATACATTAACTGTGTCTCTGCAGAGGGGTAAGACCACCGCAACGAGTGTCCTGAATATGACACTAAACAACCTGATTGTGAGGTTCCAATGATGCTGGAGCTTTGGGGAATATGAAGTAACCTTACTTTGCCATCGCTTCCAGGTCCACTCTGGCTCTGAGTGGTAGCACCTGATAGGGATCTATCTATGGGTCAGATAGAACTAAACTGCGTAGTTATGCTAAACCGAATTGTTTGAAATGGAACAGTTTTTGACATTTAACAAGATCTATACTTATACTAAACTGTTTGAATTAGAACTGTTTGAATAAACTGAATAGCTTGAAATAGAAATGGTTTTGACAATTAAACTGTGTACTTATGCTAAATTGATTTGTTTAAAATAGAAATTATTTGTATAAAAATGGATTTGGCATAAAATAACCTACATAGGCTGATATGCCATAAAATCCAAACAACCAAACAACCAATAACCACTCCCTATTAAAGTAGACCTGAGAGGAATGTCATTGAAGGGTTATTCCACATTCCCCCGACGCTCTAGGACTGAAGCCTCATCATCAGATATAGTTTAGTCTCATACACAGGACACACGTTGGTTCGTGTATTTGAAGTGGGTGGGCTTACCGATTCCTTTTAGGAGTGCAGTCAGCGTCTTCTACTGCCCCAGCCGACTGGATATTATTGGGTTTGAGAAAGCTTTCACTTTGTGAACCATTTCAAAGCCTTTCTACTCCCGTCACAATTGGATTATTATTTCTGAAACAGGTCACACAAAATCCTGAATAAAATCCTAAAACAGGATTGAGTACTTGAATTAACCATTTCGCCAGTGAAAGTTGAACGGAATGGGACATGGACAAAATAGGTCACAAAGGGATATCAGATTTATGAATTTTAGGTAATCCATACATTCTCGATCTTAGCGTAAGATCGAGAATGTATGGATTACCTAAAATTACCTATTGCACGAATTAACTCATAGACTTCTCGAGAGATAAATTTTTATCCTGAACAATTTAAGAAACTGCTACTGTAACTTAATTTCAAACTTGTGGGTGTCATCAAAGGATAAATCGCCATTTTTTAGAAATTTAGTTGTATCGCCCAAAATAGTGGTCATTTTGATAATATAGTCAGTACGATTTAGATAGTTGTAAAACAATGAGCGCTTTGGTGTCTTGCATAGAGCCAGGAAAAAAAAACATTTAATTGTCCTGGGGGCTCTTTACATTCTATTTTATTGGTCAACTCTGTGCAAGAAAAACCTTAAGCACTCCTTAAACTTACTGGGAGACAATAGTTGCTTGATTCAGGTCAGTTTTTAATTTTTTTTCTCCTCCCCCCTTGGTCATACCATCATTCGCATTTTTCATCCCTCATTTAATTAATTCTGTTTATTTTGTTTTAAACGACTTCTGATGTTGTCGCTTGACTAATGTCACATGAAAAGGCCCTTTACGATTCCAATACGTTTCCTTATATTGCAATCTCCCAATATGCATATGTCTCTTAGCATTTGCCTCTTTACATATATATATATATATATATATATATATATATATATGTATATATATATATATATATGTAAAGAGGCAAATGCTAAGAGACATATATATATATATATATATATATTTTATCGGTCAAGTCTGACTTCCATATGACCCATAGCCTATCGATAGCATTCGCATGTTGATGCTTGTCCCGGTTGATGAGACACTGCTTCCTAGGTAGGTGTACATATCTACTTGTTTCGTGTGAAGATGTCGTCTCTTTGATTAAAGCACATGTATTCCGTCTTATATGAGTTGACATGGAGGCCTATGCCAGCAGCTGTTCGTTCCAGACTATGTAGCAGGGATTCGGCTTAGGCGGGTGCGTTTGCCAGAAGCGCTATGTCATCGGTGTTGTCAGCGTCCGTAATTGTATGTGCGGGGTATCTTCGAGTTCTTTCCTTTATCAGCTTATCAATAGACGTTCTCAGCGCGTAGTCTAGACAGATGATTAAGAGGTATGGGGCTAATGTATCTCCTTGCAGCACACCTGCTACAATGTCGAAGTAGTCCGTATCTCCATCCGGGGAGCGGAATTTTACTTTCGTGTTTCTATTTAGCATCATTATGGCTGCAACGGGTTTGGGGGGGGCGTAGGCGAGTAGTATTTGTTCCATCCTTCCCCCCTGTACGGAGTCAAAGGCCTTGGTGAAGTCGACAAATAATATTGTTGCCTCTAGGTTTTTTGCACGTACACAGTCAAGAATTACACACACACACACACACACACACACACACACACATATATATATATGGGTGTGTGTGTGTGTATGTGTGTATGTCTAATTCTTAATTCTTCTAGACTAGTTGCCTCACCAAGGCTGACGAACCTAGTCTGTCCTACTATTTACCCATAGCTGGAGGGAGAATAATTGGATTCATACCTTTCCCAAGGGTATTAGTGCTATGTGAAATGCAATCAGTATCGTCAAGGATTTGAACTCGTGTCGCCGTGTCTATTTCCTACGACGATTACACCACGGGCACCTCCTCTTTAATTTCCTTTCAAATTCGCTTACTATAATATTGCAGTCAAGCACGTTAAACACTACACAATGGACACTCTCCCGTCTTCGTATCAATCCATATATATATAGCTAAATCATTTTATATCTATCTGTCTATCTATCTATCTATTAAATCATTTCAGTTTGTCCCAATGTATGTCGGTCTGTTTATTTGCACACATTAGCGTATCTCTGTGAAAGGAGTGATATATCAATTGGTTTAGTTTGGTTTGGTTTCATGACACATCAACCATTGCAGGTTATTAATGACAAATCCATTTTATACACATTAACTGTTCTATTTCAAATAATTCAGTCGAAGTTTTTTTTTTTGTTTACACACAGTTAAATGTCAAAAGAGTTCAATATAGCATAGGTCCAGTTTCAGTGTCAAAAGCAGTTCTATTTCAAACAATTCGGTTTAGGATACAAAAACAGTTCTAATTCAAACAATTCATTTTAGCATGATTTCAATGTCAAAAACAGTTCTATTTCAAACAATTCAGTTTATCATAAGTACACTGTTTAGTTTCATTTGACCCATAGATAGGACTCTATCAGGTGCTACCACTCCGAGCTCCAAATCGAGGAGCTATGGCAATAAAGGTTTACTCCGCATTCCCCAAAGCTCCAGCATTTGAGGAACCTTACCATTAGATTGTTTAGTGTCATATCCAGAACACTCGTTGGGGCAGGGGTCCTACTCCTCTGCAAAGAAGCCGTCGGTGTATTCTGTAGCCTCAGCCGATTTGGCAGTCTATCAATTGGGTTGAACTAGAAATTTCCTTCTTTTTTTAAAGCAAATAGTAAATATGCATTTCAAACTAGCAGTGTTTTAAATGCAACCGGAAATCACCTAACTAAAGTGTGTTCTTATCGGTCATTCTGAATTTGATAGTGATAGAGCGTACCTCATAATATATTCTATAATATTATGTCATAAATGGAGGAACTGAAGTGCAAATTCGACATGTAACATTGTTGGAATTTAAGAATAATAACTAAAAAACACGCTACAGAAAAAGCTAAGAAAAAGTTTATTGTTTATAGTTAAGGTATCATTACTGACTGCCAAGTTCGAGATTGGTTCCAAGTATTTGTCGCTGCCTCCCACCAGACACGACTTGACACAAGGTCAAAAGCCCGAAGGCCGATTAAAGTGGGGATAAAGGGGAGGGGAGGTTGGGAACGAATCGAGACTCGAACCCTGCTTGTCAGTGCTGCTCATCGGCTCACTTAGTGCAATGTGAGCCTGATGAGGCAAGCAGTTTCACGAACCCAAATGTGGGTCCGGGCACGTATGCCAGTTAACGGCTTAAACTAGACGCATGGTCTAGTGCCGTGCATGGGGGACAAAGGAGACAAAAATGCAGCTCGCCCACCCGAAGGTAGCCTAGTCGAAATTAGGTGCCTAATTAAAGGCCCCAAGTCAGCCATTGTTCCTTTTCCAGGGCCACGCTCCGGACCGAAGTCCAGAACAGGCCCCGGGGCGGTCGCCAAGAGCGTGCCTGGTTCCCTTCTGTAACATAGCCATACATGAATACGTGAAATGTACATAGAATGTTCGTAACGCATATATAGATAACATAAGAATCCCGAAACACGAAAAACACTTGACGACTTCTTAGTTCAGGTACGAAACTTTTTATTACCTTTGAGTTTAAAGGTTTTTCGACATAAGGAAGAGATAGACACAATCTTTCTATGCTGACTTTTCCATCTGCCCACCCCCAACCACGTGTGACACCAACCGCAAGGCCTCGGCGAGCAAGCGAAAGTCAACCTTGTTCTTCCGAGGCTGGAACCCAACTAACTCACTTTCCTCAAATCTCAGCCCACGTTTCCGATGCGTGACGTCACTCTCATCGCTGATCACATCCTCTATCTGGGTTTTTTTATTGCGGCATCTCTGAATGATACGTCCGCGCCGCACGCGCGTGAACACCTGCGCTCATGGTGCACCTAACTAACCCATGCGCTGAGCGAAAGGTTCTCAGCCTAACTAAACCAAAAGGCAAGATATATAAAACGAAATCCCTCGGCCATTATATTACACTTCTGGCGATTTGACATGAACCCAGACCAGGATGCGCATCAGACTTTAAGAGGAAATGTGGAATTCAGTTCGCGTAAAAGTACTCGAGAATTAGCACTTGACCTGAGCACGTTCCTATCCTCAATATGTCATCTCTTGAAAAACATAGGAAAGTAAGCAAGCAGGGCATTTGTTGGCATATCAGCCTTATTACGTTATTCATTGCTAAATCTATCCTTCTAGAAGAACAGGAGTGGTGCCATTTAAACAAAAGGGGGGTTTCACCTTTCCCAAGGATATTTGTCCGAAAGTGAACCCAATAGCGTGACTAGAGTTCGAACTTGCTTACTACGATTCCATCATCCAGCACGTTAACCATTACCCAATGAGGGTTCCTTATGCTCAAAGTAAGAATAATAAGGAAGACCGTATATCTATAGCGCCAAATCTTCTTTCAAGGCAGAGAAATGACTTGCTTCTCAGGCATACCATTTATGGTAACAAAAATGGTTTTTTTTGTAACAATACAAAACGCAGTGGAATGATAAGTATGAATCTCTCTGCCAAACTCAAAGGCGGAGCTTCGTGGTAGGAAAGTTATCCTTTGTGTATGGCGAGATCACCGTGGTAATAGAAGAAACGTTGTGCTTTTCTCTAATAACGCAAGACCACATTCAGCAAGAATCATACGGGAAAACTATTGTATTTAGGATAGACTATTCTAACCTATCCATCATATTCACCTAACCTGGCACTAAGTAATTTCTTTCTTTTACATTCTCTACGAAATGCTCTGAACAATAACAAAAAATTCTCAAGAGCAGGTGAAAATGTTTTTTTGGTAAATTTCTTAAACTTTTGAAAACCAGCAAAATTTTTCTTGAAAGGAATCATCAAACTAT
>OY757934.1:61800227-61829392 GCA_963585895.1 Sepioteuthis lessoniana
GCAGGACAATGCACCAATCCACAACTTCATCCTTGTCACAGACTATTTAACCATGATGGGCATCAAGACAGTTCCTCAGTCTCCCTATAGTCCAGACCTTGCTCCCAGTGACTTTTGGTTTTTCCCTAAGCTCAGAGGCTGTCGTTATAAGACAATTGAGATGAAAGAGGCAGTGACGAAGGTCATTGACACGCTCACACAAGAGGACTTCCATGGAGCCTTCCAGAAATTGTTGGAACGGTACAACAAGTGCATTCCAACAGGAGGAGGTTACTTTGAAAGGGACTAGAATTTCATGTGTGCACCATCGATAAAAGTGCCCATACAAAAAAGTCTGGAAACTTATTTAATGATCCTCGTATATTGTTTCCAAGTGTCACATTTTACGTTTGCATTGATACCATATCCCGCACAAGTGTTGATGTCACGCTGCGCATGCGCGCTGCGTTTCTTCATATTCTTAAAGCTAAATTTACTGAAAGTTTTACGCTGAAGAAGCGTAAAAAAATGCGTTTCCAAAATGTCTGTTCACATTTTCGCATCCATTGTTAAATATCCCACCATATATAAAGTTAAAAAAAAATAAACTGCCAAGTTGGCTATGTCTGGGCCAATCTTTTCACAAGTCCGTATCAATGTATTTATCGACCAACACCTGTTCATATCTGCCTACTAATCAATAAATGTTGATATCTGTGTACTTTACCGGCTCTATCTTATGCTAATTTTCTTCATTTCTTTCTGCCTATCCGTTTCTGAGTCTATTCATCTGTCTGTCTGTCTCTATTTCCTTTTTCTTATGTTCATATCTCTGCCAGATCATTGCTCTCACATTCATTTATTATCTTCATTTATCTCTGCCTATATTTACATCTATCTATCTATCTATCTACATGCACACACATCTATCTATCTATCTATCTATCTATCTATCAATGTCAGCCGGTACTTTATTAATCAATCAATCTATCTATCTATCTATCTCAGTTGGTACTTAATTAATCTATCTATCTATCTATCTATGTCAGCCGGTACTTTATTAATCTATCTATCTATCTATGTCAGCCGGTACTTTATTAATCGATCTATCTATCTATCTATCTATCTA
Organism: Sepioteuthis lessoniana; assembly: GCA_963585895.1. Taxonomy (NCBI): domain Eukaryota; kingdom Metazoa; phylum Mollusca; class Cephalopoda; order Myopsida; family Loliginidae; genus Sepioteuthis; species Sepioteuthis lessoniana. The sequence continues at coordinate 61,801,336 of OY757934.1, forward strand.
TGTCAGCCGGTACTTTATTAATCTATCTATCTATCTATCTATCTATCAATGTCAGCCGGTACTTTATTAATCAATCAATCAATCTATCTATCTATCTATCTATCTCAGTCGGTACTTAATTAATCTATCTATCTATCTATCTATCTATCTATGTCAGCCGGTACTTTATTAATCAATCTATCTATCTGTCTATCTTCATTTTTATGCACACAACTTTATCTGTTCTTTACCCTCTCTTTAGTTATCTTAATTTCAGCCTGCTTTCTCTTTCATTTATATTTCTATCTATGAATTTATCTGTCGCTTTCTTCACCTGTCTATCCGTCTATCTATCAATCTGAGTTCATCTTCCCCTTACTATATTTCGATCTCTTGGTCTATCTATCTATATATATATATATATATATATATATATATATATATACCAATCCCCTCCGCTCGGGCAGGATATGACACAAGGTCAATTTTTTAAGCGGGGTTTAACAGGTTTGAATTCAGACTTTTCCTTATCTCTCTCTCTCTCTCTCTCTATATATATATATATGAATATGTATATATATATATATATATGTTCATATTTTGACTACCACTAGCTCTTTCTCTCTCCCTCTCCCCCTCCCTCTCCCTCTCTCTCTATCTCTCATACTTTCATTCATCACCTTGATTCACTTTACCTATCTCTTTTTTCTTCTATCTATCCATTTAACTATCTATGTACAGTTCTATTTTGGATCATTCTTTGCCTTCTGCTACATTAATCATCTTGATTTTTCCCTAGATATCTCTTTCTTCACCCATCCCCCTCTCTCTCTCTCTATATATATATATATATATATAAATATATATATGTATATATATATATATATATATATATATATATGTGTTTTCTGTCAATTACTTAACACTTAACTGATACGCTTCAGGGAAGTAGAAAATAGAAAGAGAAGATGAAGAACGGAACTCGCCAGCAATTCGCTATCTTCCACATTTTCCCGCCACACGAAGAGCAAGTTTATTTTCGTCTGTGTTAAGCATATTTGCTTATGGGGAAGCAATTAGAATGGTTGAAATAAACAGCCATTTCTTTCATATGTTTGACTCAAACAGCTGAGGAATTAGGAATTATGTCCTGCAGAAAAGAAACAACCATATAATTTTTTTTAATGATTGTATTTCCACTGCACGTTTTCCAGTCGAAATATATTCACTCTTACTGGAGCAGAGAACTATTAAGTTACCTAGGTGCGTCAAAATTTTTGCAACATTTTGTTAACGTGAGGTATAGTTCGGTAGCTTCGGATAGTTTTACCGAAGTTGTGAAGGTGACAAACGACAGCTTAATCAGCTTTGGTCATGTGATACATGCGCCACAAATTATCATGTACAACCATCATCATCATAATCTTTTCGTGCTATCGGCACGGATATTTCTGACCCTCTCTGGCCACCCCTCTCTATCGTCTATTGCTTTTGGCAGGTCTTCTGGGTTACATCCAGTATTGGCACAGAGCTGCTGTATGTAGGTTCGAGCTGGCCGTCCTGTCTTTGCTCGTCCACACCAACTAGCGTGATACTATCTTCGACAGCTTGATCTGCTTTGGTGCACATTTTTATTTCAAATCATTGTTTTTTGTTTTTATCTGGGTGGTTCAAACGTTTTGCAAAATTTTGGTAGTACGTGAGGCACAACTCGGCAGCTTTGGGTGCTTTTACCAAAATGACGAACCACACTGGACTCTGAGATACCGAGCTCACCTGATAGTCTCCGAATGCTACACACCAGATTTGTTTTCGTGACTTGAAACACAATCTTAGAATCCACAGTTTTAATTCAACCTGCCTTTGTCTAATCGTCGTGGTTCTTGTTACCAGAGCTAAATTTATTGCACCAATTGGTTACTGTACTGTGATCAACTGTCAATTCCGCTTTCGCTCTACAAATGGTTTTGGTTGCTTCCTTGGTGTTAAGACACAGTTCCAACTCGTAAAGCATAAGTTCTCAAATTAGGCTATGTCTTACGTTCATCAGTGTGGTTTTCAAATCACACCTAAGGGAAAGCAATACACAACCTGTCATCGCGCTAAGTACCACGATACTACCAACCACAGTGGATAGCTCCCGTTCGGCCACATAATATACGCTTCAGAAACTCACACGTGTCAAAATATCGCAAAACATTTGACTCACCCTTGTATCTAAGAATTTTGGACATATTCTTCAATTCCGGCCCAAGTCCCGAGGAGAAAATCTTCAAAGTTTGAATAGAGAAAGAATAATCAGTGACTCGGAAGATTTTCCAGATATATCCCAAGATGCAATGCGAGAGGCAAATATGTTATCAAGCCTGGAGTCGTTCTGGGAATTTCTTCAATATTCCATATAAGTTTAATCAAGGACGTACGCATGGATTTTCATGGCAGTAAACCACATTTATTCAGCTCAGATCGTATTGGCAAAGGATACTGGAATCGCTTAGTTTTAATAAGATTCCTGGTTTTATTAAGGTCGTATTTTTGATACTTTCAAAGCCCAAGGTCTGTAGCTGAAAAGATGGGAAAATAAAATGATGCAGTAAAAAATATTTTACAAGTATTTTCCTGGTGAAAGATATCGTATATGACAGTACGTCCCTATTTGAATTTGAATTTACTGTATTATATCGTTATTTATAATGGTTATCAGCATAAAAAATGGATTCGTTAAAGAGATTTGTAGTATTACGATTCTTCGGGGTACTCTGCTCTCGTTCGATGGGAACCTATAATCAAAAAGGCCAGGTTGAATTAAAAATAATCAAAAAAATGAATAAATAAATAAAACCACTAGTCAAACTGATTGATGTTCTAGGTATCAAAAGAACATTAGGTTTATAGGGCCCTAAAATTGACACTGGATTGTCCTGGTGGAGACGCAGTGGATATAAGCGTTGGGTTTAAACAGTTCTAAGTGACAGTTATCTCTGGACTGCAGGTTCAATCTAGGCAGTAATATAGAACAATAATCAACACAATAATCAACACATCTTAACACTTGTACCCAGCAATGAATAGCGGAACGAGCAGAGAACGCCTGTGGATCGAATAAAGGGTTGGGTTCAAAGTTCTGTGGCAAATCCCGATTACGACATGAAGGCTCCCGAAACGTTGTGCAAACATAAATAAAGATGAGGATAATAGTCCGAAGAATCGTAATATTACAAATTATAATCAAACCCCATCTCTTACATTCAGAGAAATCGTTAAAAAGTTCAAATCCTGGACGAGGCTATTAGTGTTTCACTTTTCGATAGTGTCCTGGCTTAAAGCACTTTATCAATATTTTCTTCCTACTGCTTTGGGGAGGTTAGGAGAGCAAAATGGTCTCTCTAACCACGTGGAGTTGAAGGTTGTTTTTGGGAGAATCTGTGACTCCTCAATATATTATTTTTCTTAGTGTCAGCGTATCCAAAAAGCAGGAATGATATGTCATCATCATGTCGCACTGCTAGCGCGGATTTCCCTCTCGCCACCCGTCTCTATCGTCCATCGCTCTCAAGAGGTCTTCCAGGCTACGTCCTGTATCGACACAGAGCTGTTGTATATAGGTTCAGCTATAAGGTCGTCCAACCTTTGCTCATCCATGTGAAGAAGTCCTCGGGGGTATATCACTTATAAGTTCATCCTTACTTCTCCAGCAGAGTCTCGCATGTCTGTTTCGTCTAATTTTGATAGTTTTCCTGATGGGTGGTAGGTGGCTGTACAGCTGCTTTATTGTAGGGTGTTGCCAGCGAGCTGTATAGAAAAAGTCTTTTAATAATATGTATATACATATATATACATGCACACACACACACACACACACACACATGTATATACTGGTACTTATAATATCAATAGTAACTTGAAGTTGTAGCGGCTCATTGTCTAGTGGGTAGATTGTTCACCAATGTTCTGGAGACCAGGGTTCAATCCCAGGTCGTGTCATACCAAAGACTTTAAAAATGGTACTTGATACCTCTTTGCTTAACACTCAGCAATATAAGGTACGTATCAAGGGTAAACTGGAGCAATCCAGGGAATGGAATAGCATCCTCTCCTACACCTCGGTGTAGTAGCTATCGAAAAGAGAGCCATCTGGTCGCCCTCGACTACGGTTGCCAACTTTTATATACTGGTAGCAAGCTAGCATTTATATGTGCTTGATTAAAAACCATGGAAATTTTCCTCCTTTATAATTTTATATTTTTCTTTTACTTTTTTTTTTTTTTGTTAATTTCTTTGTATCAAAGTCAAATTAATGAGGAAGTTGACTCATGTTCTGCTCTCAAGAATTTTCGATCAAATCGATTCTGGGATATTTTTATTTATCAATTTATTTAGTAACGTAGTTGGTATTGTTGGTTTTTACTAAGCCTTGCTGAGATCAGACTGTCCTTTTTGTGGGAAATATGTATTTTTGTATAGCTTCTCTGCAATATTCTTTTGTTGGTGTTACTTTCAGGTTAGTGAACGCTTGTTATATTAAATAAAGGACAAACCACGATATGAGAGGAAATAGAGATACATTCTCAGGAAAAAAGTATATACAGTATTGGCTTCCGTTATTACGGTAGCAAGTAAGGTGATCTAGTGCGATCTCCAGTCTCCAACGCTCTAATACTATTCCTATAAGAAACTCCTATAAGAAACTGCTCTTCACCTTCTAGTCTGCCCTGGTATTAGTAGCTACTGCTATATATGGCAGATGGACAAGTTCATTGTGTGGAAAAAGGTGGGTGATATCCAAAAGTTGGAAGGTTTTATTATTGATAGGGTTGCTTTGATTTTCATGTTAGTTGTGAAAGATGTTTAGTATATTAGTTTCAATGTTGAATGCTATTTTATTTATGTTTGGTTGTTGATTTTTTTTAGGTCTCTATTTTTCTTTGCTATTTTTTAATGCATTTTTTAAAATCCTTGAACAACCTGTCTAACTATTGGATCCGGATACAAAGAAATTAGAAAGCTAGAGAAGAACATTGTAAGATTATAAACGAGGAAAGTTCCTTGGTTTTTAAAAAACTTAGATAGCTTTCTTTGATAGATAGATAGATAGATAGATAGATAGATAGATAGATAAATGAATTAATTAATTTAGCCTCCTGAACCATCGATGGACACTCAAACCATTATGGGCTGGTATTGAATATATATATATATATATGTGTGTGTGTGTGTGTGTGTGTGTGTGTGTGTGTGTGTGTGTGTGTGTGTGTGTGTGTAAGGTACGTTCTGGAGTATCAATAAAAAAACGAGTCATCAATAGAGGAATGAAAAGTAAATGAATCACTGATTTTCCTCACAATGCACCACTTTGCATTTTCAAGTTACATATTTCAGCAAATTTTGCATTGGTCGAAGCACTTCCCTTAATATCGTCAAAAGTTACGTCATCGTATTCTTTTTTATACCTTTCATGTCTACCCTTCGAATGAATTTTCAATTCAGGAAACAATTAATAGTTCTGAACTATAGTCAGGTCTGATAAATTTGGAATGTGCTGCAGTTTCACAATCCCTAGTTTCACAAAAACCACACTTTGGAACATATAGAGAATTGGCACAGTAGATCTTGACAGCAGTGTCGACATCAATCCAGTAAGTAGAGTGTTCGCCAATAGTCCGGGAGAACAGGGTTCAATCTCCGGTCGAGTCATACCAAAGACTCAAAAATAAGTACACGATACCGCCTGGCACAAAGCGTTAAGACTCCCTCAACGTGTCCTGGATATGGCACGGAACAATCTGTGGTGAGGCTCCACTAACGCTAGAGCTTTGGAAATGCATTGTACGTCTTTATTGCCCTCATTCCCGGGTACACTCTGACCCAGAGTGGTAGTATCTGAAAGGGTCCTATCTATGGGTTAAGTAAGTAAGTAAAGTTGGCAATCTTAGTTGAAAGTGACCCGAAAGCTCTTTTTTCAATAGCAACTATACCAAGTTGTAGGAGAGGGCACTACTCCATACTCTTGATAGCTCCACTTTACCGTTGATCCTTCCCTTATAATGCTGAGAGTCAACCAAAGCGGCATCAAGTACCATGTTTTGAGTCTTTGGTATGACTCAACCTGGGATTGAACCCCGGTCTCACGGACCATTGGCGAACACTCTACTCATTAGGCCATTAGCCCGGTCGATGGGTTAAATAGAACTAAACTGTGTTCTTATGCTAAACTGAATTGTTTGAAATAGAAATGTTTTGACATTTAAACTGCGTACATATGCTAAAGTGAATTGTTTGGAATACAACTGTTTATACGTATAAAAATGGATTTGACATTAAATAACCAATAATGGTTGATGTGCCATAAACAAAAATAAACCAGCAGAAAACATAGCGTAACGGTTATAGGCGTTGGTTCCCTAAGCTTCAAATGAGACAATCATCTGGAGGTTGCCGGTTAAATCCTGACTGCAGGCGAGTAACAATATAAGAATACTTAACACTTGTACCCGGTTATGGCTAAAGGAATCAGAACAGGCCACCCCGTAGATAAAATTATGGACGTGGTTCGAAGTTCCGTGAAGGTTCCTGAGTGCGACAAACAGCTGAAGAAGGCCGGAGGACATATTGGCCGAAACGTTGTGGAAATAACAATTCAGATGAAGACAATAGTCCGAAAAACCTTTATGATAAAAATAAACCAAACCAAACATGATGCCTTCTTGCTTTCTATGGAGGAAAGTTTGGAAACTCTCGAAGATGACCGGGGTGAATTAATAGCACATTAATAAGCAGAGGTACCGAATTATACAAACATGTTTGTTGTTTTATCGCCTCGGATCGAGTAACAAACTTTTCATCAACACTTCTTCTCCACGGATTTTGACTGTACCAATAGTATTATAATATATACAAATTCTGATAGTCTACAGCGTCTGGACATACACATTCATACACACATACAGAGAAAAACACAGACATGCATATACAGAGAGAGAGACAAAAAGAATAAGTTAAATTTCATCTATGCATGAAATAATTCAATATATATATATATACATATAAAAGTTGGTGACCTTAGTTGTGGGTGACCCGAAAGCTCACTTTTCAATAGATACTACAACCAGATGTAGAGAAGGGCGCTACTCCATTCCTTGGATTGCTCCACTTTACCCTTGATCCTTACCTCATACTGCTGAGTGTTAAGCAAAGCAACATCAAGTACCATTTTTTGAGTTTTTGGTATAACTCGACCTTGGGTTGAACCCCGGTCTTCCGGACCATTGGCAAACACTGTACTCATAAGACCAATAGCCCAGTATATATACATAATTTGGAGAGTGTTAAATATCTGTGATAGAGCTATTATACAATATAATAATAAATAAATATATATTAGTTTTTATATATATTTAATTGTATGGAAGCTTATCTACGACCATTGGTTTCATGCCGTCTTTATGCGATAATCATCAGGCAGAAAAAGTTTTTTCTACCAGATGACTGTCGTATAAAAACGGCATAAAAACAGTTGTCGCCGATAAGCATCCATGCTATTAAATATATATATATATATATATAACTAATATATATCTATTTATTATATATATATATATATATAAATTGATATCAAGGTAATCCAAGTAGAAAGAGAGATTCATAGAAAAACAAAGTCGACACTATAGCGTTTCGGTTCGAGGGGTGATATTAGTGATGTCAAATCAGCGATTGACGTAGAAAAGCTCAAAATACAAAAACCTAGGGAAAATTAGTATAACAAGAAAAATTAGATTGTGAGTAGGCATTAGTTCAAGGTTGATTCTTATTGTGGATTTTGAGGGCTTTACATTTAGCAAATTGTATTAAAGATTTGGGGTATAGAAGGTTAAGGAAAGAGTTTTATATGGAATAAAAAGGTCCACGCAATGATTTGTTTTTAAGTTATTTATTTTTCTTTAACACGTATTTCTGACGTTTTACATCATCTTCAGGAGGTAAATGGTTAAATATTTTCGGGTGTATGTGTGTATGGGAATGAACAATATAATCAAAGGATATATTGAATATAAATAACGTACCAAAGATTCAGAGTTTTTCTTACTATTCATAATTAATATATCCTTTGAATATATTGTCTTTCACTCATACATACACTCATACACGATAACATTGAACCATTTACTTCCTGAAGACGACGTAAAACTTCAGGAATACGCGTTGAAGAAAAATAAATTAATTAAAAACAAATCCCCTGGTGGACCTTCTTATTTTAAAGTATTTATTTTTTCTCTCATGAGACTAACAAAAACTCATATAAATATATATATATATATATATATATGTGTGTGTGTGTGTGTGTGTGTGTGTGTGTGTGTGTGTGTGTGTGTGTGTGTGTGTGTTTTGCATAAAACCTAATGTATCAATATTAACAACTTGTAAAACATAAATTAGATGCACTTATCAAAAGTTGATGTGAGTCTCAATATCTTTAGACACCGAAATGTCGAGGCAGAGATCATGTTCATATGAAAAAATTTAAAAAAAAAAAAGAAAAATTCAAAAAGAAAAATTAATATCCCATTAACAAAAGCCACCAATCAAAATTCACCAATTAAAATGTACGTAATCAAGTAAAGAAATATAACTGGCAAATCAAAATCACAAATTACAAGTCAATTTCAAGTTGAAAGACATTGCCATATTAATTAAAATGGTGACATTTTGATATCTGCTCTGATTGTTAATTCAATAATCTATTCGATACTGCAAACTACAGTATGGACCATTTCTCTTCTAAGCACAAAGAGCGGCTTACTTGGCTACCACTAAATATATATTCGTGGTCAAATCCTGAGCGAAACGGTCTGCGTTTCAACTCCCATTAATGCCATTGGGAAAGGTTTGAATCCATCGCTTCTGTTTAATGAAGGTGAGATTATAAGTAGAATATGAAAGGATCTAAAAACGAACGCTCGAACGTTTGAATATTGGTACCAGTGAATTATTATTTGACAAGATATGAATCATTCTACAACTGGTTTATCTAAATATTGATTGGTTTGGTTTGGTTTGGTTTAGTTATATGGCATATCAACCATTGTTGGTTATTTAATGTCAAATTCATTTTTATATATTTAAACAGTTCTATATCAAACAATTCAGTTTAGCATAAGTATACAATTTAAATGTCAAAACAGTTATATTTCAAACAATCCAGTTTAGCATAAGTACATAGTTTAGTTCTATTTAACCCATAGATAAAACCCTATCAAGTTCTACCATACTGAGCCAGAGTGGAGCTTGGAACGATGGCAATAAAGACGTACTCTATATTCCCCAAAGCTCCAGCATTACTGGAGCCTGACCATTAGATTGCTTAGTACCATATTCAAAACACTCCTTAGGGGAGCCTTATGTCTCTGCAGGGATGCATTCGGTGTATTCTGCAGCCCCAGCCAACTTGGCTATCTAAATATTGAGTTGTTTGATATATTGATTGATTGACTGATTGTTAGATAGATTTCAACGGCATAGCAACTTGTCAAGTATTTTTATTCCTAGAGTTCAGGGAATTGCATATATTGTATGTTTATATTTACAGACAACGTATCAAGTATTTCTATCAAACACAAATAGTTTGCATACAGTTCTCTGGTTTCAAATATCTCTATTTAACACGACTTGAAATATAGTTTCAGATATTTCTATTTAATACTACTTGAAATATAGTTTCAGATATTTCTATTTAACACTACTTGAAATATAGTTTCAGATATTTCTATTTAACACTACTTGAAATATAGTTTCAGATATTTCTATTTAACACTACTTGAAATATAGTTTCAAATATTTCTATTTAACACTACCTGAAATATTGTTTCAGATATTTCTATTTAATACTACTTGAAATATAGTTTCAGATATTTCTATTTAACACGACTTGAAATATTGTTTCAGATATTTCTATTTAATACTACTTGAAATATTGTTTCAGATATTTCTATTTAATACTACTTGAAATATAGTTTCAGATATTTCTATTTAATACTACTTAAAATATAGTTTCAAATATTTCTATTTAACACTACTTGAAATATTGTTTCAAATATTTCTATTTAAAACTACTTGAAATATTGTTTCAAATATTTCTATTTAATACTACTTAAAATATAGTTTCAAATATTTCTATTTAACACTACTTGAAATATAGTTTCAAATATTTCTATTTAATACTACTTAAAATATAGTTTCAGATATTTCTATTTAACACTACTTAAGATATTGTTTTAAATATTTCTATTTGATACTACTTAAAATATAGTTTCAAATATTTCTATTTAATACTACTTGAAATATAGTTTCAGATATTTCTATTTAACACTACTTGAAATATTATTTCAAATATTTCTATTCAATAATACTTAAAATAATGTTTCAAGTATTTTTCTACATAATTTGTTTCAGCACACCTATATGGTTTCAAGTAATAAAAATAATTCTATCCCTGTTGGTTGGAGCTGTAGAAGACACCGACAGCATCTTTACAGAGCGGTAAAACCCACTTCACAGCGAGTCTCCGGGATTTGTCGCCAAACTATCTGATGGTTAGACTCCAATCGTTGAACTTTGGGAAATGTAGATTATATTAATGATAATTTGGTCTCAAATATTTTAAATTGTAATTAATTGTCATTTTTTTGCACACAGTTATATAGTTTCAACTTACAATAATAATACTTAATAAATAATTACAGATTCTTAATATTGACAATTTATATTTAAATGATACTAAATATTCCCAGCTAATATACATAATTTGCACGGAGTTTTATGGTTTCAAGTATTTCTTTCTAATACAAATAAATATATGGTTTGTAAAAGAACGGTAAAGGCGATTTTAAACCCATAGTTAGGGGGGATAAGATGACGCTACTCCTTTCCCTTGACTGCTCTTCTTATCCTTGATCCCCAACTTATAATGCTGAGTGTTTAGGTGCCCGTGGTGTAATGGTTATCGCCGTAGGAAATGGACACGGCGACACGAGTTCAAATCCTAGACGATACTGATTGCATTTCACACAGCACTAGTACCCTTGGGAAAGGTATGAATCCAATTATTCTCCCTCCAGCTATGGGTAAATAGTAGGGAAGACTAGGTTCTTCAGCCTTGGTAAGGAAACTAGTCTAGGAGAAACAACTCTGAATTCAAACCTGTTAAACTCCGCTTTAAAATTGACCTTGTGTCATATCCTGCCCGGTCGGAGGGGTTGGTAAATAGGATAATGCTGAGTGTTAAGCAAGGCAATCTCAAATACCAATTTTTGAGTCTTTGGTATGATTCGACCTGGGATTGAACCCCAACCTCCCGGAGCATTGGCGAATACTCTACCCACAATCCCAATGGGCTAGTTTAGATCGGTATTTTTCGTACGTCCCACTGACTGGACAAGTGTAACACACGGCCTTTTTTAGGTGGGTCCAGGCGAAGGGCTGTAGCCCAGACACGCTTGACAAGCACAAAAATGCCTCGGGCCTCGTCGGAATATCGAATACTCGATATAAATGTATACCAAAAATAAAAAAAAATACATTCCCGAACCCTAAGGCTTGAAATGACTCGATACGGTTTGGCGTGCCGTTAAAGTCAATCAATCAAAGAGGTTGACTTGTCGTTAGAGGAACCGACCACCCTATTTTAAACTTCTACGAAACTTCAAAGACTACCACGTCTCTTTAACTAACCAATAGTTAAACAGCTGCCAAAAGACCCACAGGTGAAAATGAACAAAGCCAATAACACCTTCCTCGCCACACCATCTACCACGTTTCCCTTTGACTAAAAAGGCGTTTCTTTATTTATTTCGATTTCCTCTAAGCAAGTCTAAATTAGCAAAAAGTCTTCGATGATACCAAGTAAGTAGAGACAGAATAACTGGGGCGTGTCAGATGAAGGACCATTACTCACGACGTGTGAGTAGCTCCTAGTTGAACTAAAGACGAAAAGTGCTAGACAGCTTAAACAGGTAATTTGTCAGCCCAGTCGGTGAGGCTTTGAAAAACCTAGCTGTATCCCCAGCAGATGTGTAAGAACCCCACCAATAAACACCAAAACGGAGGGGAGTCATGAGTATGAAACGAAGCAGCATCTGATGGTGAAGCTCCAGTTCTAAACATCTTGAGAGTGTAGAGTACGCCTTTCAATGTCATTACTCCCAGGTCCACTCTGACCCAGAGTGGTAGTACTGTTACTGTGACAAATAATACTGTTAGGTCAAATAAACCTTTTTGAAAATTATTCGTATTTGATATGTAAAAAAATACTCTAAAGGAAAAACTATACAAAAAATTAAAATATGAAAGTACAATGAACGTAATTACCTAACCTCTCAGCATAAAATAAACTTACACAGGTTGCCATGCCGTTAAAATTAATCAGATGATGATTTGGTTTTGAGGTCAACTGTTAGGTAGGACCAGCCACACTTTTGTCATGAACTGATTTTAAAAGACTGGTGGGAGAGTCTCGTAATGTAGTGGCTAATGTACTATAATGTGAAATCGAGATACGAGAGTTCAAACTCCAGTTCAGCTATAGCATTCACTTTCAGTCTAATACTTTTTCAGCTACGAGTTAAATAGTATAGCTGCTCTTCTTCTACAAGGATGGCTTGGGCATTAATTAACTCACGAAGTTTGATATGCCATTAAATAACCCAAAGAAAATGAGCCCGAAGATTCTCCTAAACATGACTCACCAGGATTTTACTGAAGAGTGTTTGCTTCTCCCACATTGGTTACCCTATCAAGTTTAATTAAACCGAGGCTTAGTAAATGAACTATGCTGGCGATTTGTTCTCAGCGTTGAAGGTTCGATATCGAGACGAGTCAGTGACAATTTTCGATACGTTCCGACGTGTGGTTTTTGTGAAACACAGGATTGCGAAAGTGCAGCACACTCCAGATTCGCCTGCTCATGCAAAAGTTCCTTTACTTGTTTCCTAAAATGAAAACTTATACATTTTATATATATATATATATATGTGTGTGTGTGTGTGTGTGTGTGTGCGTGCATGCGTGTGTGTGTGTGTATGTGGTACTGAACATACATATTCTAGAAATATAATGAAGTTTTTTGTTTGTTTGTTTGTCTGTTTGAGTTTTATGGTATATCCAACATTGAAGGTTATTTAATGCCAAATCCATTTTTATACAAATAAACAGTTCTATTTCAAACAATTCAGTTTAGCATAAGTACACAGTTTAATTGTCAAAAACTTTTCTATTTCAATCTATTCAGTTTAGTCTAACAGTTCTATTCAAACTATTTAGTTTAGTATGAGTATAGATTTGTATTAAGTACAGTTAAATGTCAAAACAGTTCTATTTCGAACATTTCAGTTTAGCATAGTACAGTTTCAATGTCAAAACAGTTCTATTTTTAGCAATTCAGTTTAGCATTAGAATACTGTTTAGTTCTATTTGACCAAGAGGTAGAGACTTACCTGGTGCTACCACTCCGGACCAGAGTGGACCTGGGTGCGATGGTAATGGAAGGGTGCTCCTCATTCACCAAAGCTTCAGCATCACTGGAACCTCACCATCAGATTGTTAGTATCAAATGCAGGACACTCCAAAAAACCGATTTTGTGATTGTTCAAATACTTATGACAAATACTTTCTACCCGGAAATGCTCATAAAACCTAAAAAGAAGTATTGCTCCTAATCAGACCGTTTTCTTTGTATAGACTATGAATGAACAGCAATAACACTTGAGTATAAAAATATATACTCTCTTCTTTATGGCCACGAAAGGGTCGAAATGACTGAGAGAGACAGAGAGATGGACTGCTATCATTGACACTGCGTTGTGGATTGACATATTTAAAGGCTTATTTCTTTGACGGGAGGTTTGACACAGAACTAGTTCTCACCCAGGGAGAGAGGGTGTCTGTCCCCACTCCTGGGTCACTCGCTGACTGCTCTCCGAATGACTCCGAATATTACTGACAGCGTAACTCCCAGGTCATTTTATAATATTCTCAACGCCCACACATTTTTATTTCGGTTTCCAATTCACCTGATTCATTTCCGCTATCCATTGTTTATCCTAAGCCACAGGTTCAATATCCTGTTTACAAAATCAATAATAACTGGTTGTCAAAGGTGCAACCCGAGTGCAAAAACGCCGTCTTAAGAGACAACTGCCTAAACTTCCACAAAAAAAGCGTACAATGAAGATTTCCTCAACTCTAGGCATGAAATAACCCTCGGTGGGTTTACATGCCGTTAAGATAAATCAAATGATTTTATTTTTCACAAATATTAGAATAATCAAAAAATAATTTAAATATCTAAGTTGACAGTAGGTATTTTATTTTCATTATATATATATATCACCAAAGAGAATGTTTTTCCTTACTCGATAATAAAAAAAGTTAAAAAATACGATTGCCTTGAACAATTGTTTTTAACATGAATGATACAACAAGGACCAAACGACTGGCCAACGTTTCAAGAATAAATAAAAGATTTACCGGGATTCATTTAATAAATAAGGCGTGTTTCATAATATAACGACTCACATTTCATCCAGGGAAAAGTAATTTGCTTCATTTTTCATTATAACCTCCATTCTTTAAAACACATTTTTTCCGATCGATAAAGAAGATTTTGTATTCCTTCAACATAGAAATCTTATGGTCTGAGTTTTTAGCCATTTGATCACGAAGTTCTTCACTTCATTATCGCTGGAAAAATTTGGTTTGGTTTGGTTTGGTTTGGTTTGGTTTGGTTTGGTTTGGTTTTTATGGTATATCAACTATTGTAGGTTATTTAATGCCCAATCCATTCTTGTACATATAAACAGTTATATTTCAAACAATTTAGTTTAGCATGATTATGCTGTTTAAATCTCAAAACAGTTCTATATAATACAATTCAGTTTAGCATAATTACTGTTTAAATGTGAAACGGTTCTATTTAACCCATAGGTGCTACCATTTTAGGCCAGAATGGATCTGAGAGCAATAGTAATAAGGGGTACTCCACATTTCCGAAAGTTCTGGCATAACTGAAGCCTCACCATCAGATTGTTTAACGTTATATCCAGGACACTTGTATGGGAAGTCTTACCTTTAAGCAGAGATACAATTTGTGTATCGGCAGCCCCAGCCGACTGTGCAATTAAAAACTTTGTTCCACGCAGGAAATCTTTGCGGTGAATGTCAGAGGTCAGATTTGGGCTGCTAGAAAGATATGGCAGCTCTTCCAAACGAAACTGATTCTTGATTTTAATTGTTCTTGCTGCAGTTTGAAGACCGACATTTTCCTCGTTCGACTCGGTGACAAATGACCTTGAAAAAGCAAGATCATCAAGCAAAATAGTGTTTGCTTGACCCACAGAAATGTCCTCGCGGCGTAATGGTTAAAGCGATGGACTGCAGAATCCTAGTAAGCGAGTTCGAACTCCATTCGCGCTATTACATTCACTTTCGGACAAATACCCTTGGGAAAGTTATGAACCCCCTTATCCTCCTAACTATCGTTTAAATAGTACCGCTACTGTTCTTCAAGGAGAATGGCTTAGGCATTGAATAACCTACAAAGATTGATATGTTGTTAAACTGAGAAACCTAACCAAACCAAATATAAAGGATTAAAAACATTTTAAACGAGCCTAAGCTTTATTTTTTGCACACAGTTAAATAGTTTTAAGTATTTCTATCTAACAAGAATGATTCTATTTACAATTAATCATTTGATTCCAAACAGTTAAATGGCTTCAAGTATTGCTACGTAACTAACAATTTAACATCAGTCATTTGTTAGTACATACTTAAATAGCTATATATATATATATATATATATAAGTAAATATTTTGTTGGTAATTTCATTTTTTAATAAGTTACAACAAATTTGTTTGCACTGAAGTATTGCTACTGTTTCTACACAGTTAAATTGTTTCAGTCATTCCAATCAAACACAAATAATTCTTTTCAACATTAATCATTTTTGGCACACGGTGAAGTGGTTACAAGTATTTTTATTTAACATTACTTATTCTATTCAACACTATTCAACCATTTGCACACAGTTAAATTGTTTCAAGTATTGTTATGTAATACCAATATTTTAATTTATTCACACAGTTAAAGAGTTTCAAGTAATGCTATTTAACACTAATAATTCTATTCAGCATTGCTCTTTCGATTGCACACAGTTGAATGGTTGCAAGTATTGCTATGCATCACTTACAATTCTATTAAATATCAGTCATTTGTTTACACACAGTTAAATGGTCAAACAGTTCTATTGCTAACAATTTAATTTAACAGTAGTCATTTATTTACACAGTCAAACTGTTCTATTTAACCCATTGATAGGATCCTATCAAATGCTACCACTCTGAGCCAGAGTGGAGCTGGGTGCAATGGCAGTGGAGGGGTACTCTTAATAAGGTAAATTATGGCATTAATAGGTGGCAATAGGAAAAACTGTTTACAGTTGCATATTTTCAAGGAAATTAATAGTGATGAGTCTTTTCTGGTCCAAGAACCCCATCAACATGACCTTCTTTACTGACTGCTGCGCCGTGAATATTTTCTTTGCAGGAGAGTCAACGTTTGCACCAAGATCTGGATGACAGACATCTGTTCAAGCCTAATTTAATTTGCAGCCATTTTGAATAGCCTCAAAGCAAATATTTTTGTAGGAAAATAGTTTTTTGCAATAAACCAATTCCAAATAATGCCAAGTGAATATTCATGGAAAATAAATTCTGAAAAGAAAATATATTTCCTTTTTTTTCAAAAAACGTTCCCTTTATCTATTAAATAACCCTCGTATATATATATATATATATATATATATATATATATATATATATATGTATGTTAAACATGAAAAAATAAAACATATTTCTATTAGTTTGTTCTTCTAGGAAATAAGATAAAATGCATTTCGTATAGATAGATTTTTTTATTAAAATCCTGTCATACTCACATTTTTTCAATCAAGAGAAAAAAATCTTTTTTTCTTCTTTCTCTGTTTTTTCTACCCCCCTTCCCCTCTCTCTCTCTCTCTCTCTCTCTCTCTTCTCCTTCCCATTATCTCCCTTTCTCTTTCTCTCTCTTCTTTTCTCTCTATCATACACACACTCACTCTTTCTTTCTCTCTATCTACCTCTGTCTCTTTCTTTCTCCTTCTCTTTCTCTTCCTTTCTCTTTCTCTCTCTTCCTTTCTCTCTATCATACTCTCTCTCTCTTTCCCTCTCTGTCTCTGTCTCTGTCAGTCTGTCTGTCTGTCTGTCTGTCTCTCTCTCTCTCTCTCTCTGGCTCTTTCTCCCTCTCTCTAAAGAGATTTATTTAGATAGTCAGGGACCTTGGATTTGAAGAACTGAAATTGACGGGGAAATACCTTCCACATTTCAGTTGTTTTAGAGAAGAATCTATTTCTATGAAACGCGTGTCTTGAATGAGGAATATAGCGAAAGCATGGACAAGATATAAAAGACTTGGCAGACCAAATTTTGACAGCACACTCCCGGATTCGTAGTATTAAAACATCTGGTCCGTTCTAACACCTACAATGTAAATAACTATAGAAAAAGTGACAAATTAGCAAAAGAAGGATGGCCCAGTCGGTTGGGTCAGTAGAATACACTGACTGCATCTCTGCAGATGGGTAAGGCTCCCCAACGAGTGACACTAAACAACCAGATTGTGAGGCTCCAGTAATACAGAAGCTTTGGGGAATACGGAGTACACCTTTATTGCCATCGCTACCAGGTCCACTCTGGCCCGGTGTGGTAGCACCTGATAGGGTCCTATCTATGGGTGAACTAGAAGTAAACCGTGTTCCAATGCTAAATTGAATGGTTTCAAATAGAACTGTTTATATTTTTTAAATTGGATTTGCCATTAAATAACTAACAATGGTTGATGTGCGATAAAACTAAACCAAACCAAACCCATAGAAGGAGGTTAAGGAAATTGATAAAAGGGTCCCTCACCAACCAGACCACCTACCGTGGTAACCTTGGTTTCTTTCCTGATAACATTTTGAAGCACCTGGAGTCACAGTAACAGATATCGGGAGCATAATTTCACTGTTCCATTGGGCAGGTTTTCATCGACAAAATACTATTTTTGCACCAAAGATACTACTAGAGGCTAACGTGCTAGACAGCAACCACAAAGTTAGCGAGCTCAAACCCCATTCACGTTTTTGCGTTTACTTGACCCATTTCAGCCTTCAGAAAGGGTGAAACTTTTTCAACCCCAGCAATGGGTAAAATAGTATCACTAAGTAAAGTTGGCGACACCAGTCAAGGTTGACCTGAAGGCCCTCTTTTCATTAGCTATCACACCGATGAGTAGAGGAGGACGATACTCCATTCCCTGGATTGCTCCACTTTACCCTTGATCTGTACCTTATAATGCTGAATGCTAAGCAAGGCGGCATCAAGTACCAATTTTTTAGTCTATGGTATGACTCGCCCTGGGATTGAACTCCGGTCTCCCGGACCACTGGCGAACCCTCAACTCATTTGGCCAATGGCCCGGATACTGTTCTTAAACATGGATGATTAAGGCATCAAATAACCCGCAGAGGTTAATATGCCATTAAACAAAGTAACGAAATGTAATCAAAATATTTCCCCACATTGACTCGAAAAGACTAGCTGTACCGAATTTTAACTGGACACATACGATTTGGCTGTTCAAGGTTAGTTGGTTGGTCGGGGTTTATGGCATATCAACCTTTGTAAACAATCTAATGACAAATCAATTTTTATTCAAATAATCAATTCAGTTTAGTATGAGTACCCAGTTTAATGGTCAAAAGCATTTCTATTTCAAGCTATTCAATTTAGTCAAACAGTTCTAATTCAAAACAAATCAGTTTAACAAAAGTATGCAGTTTAAATGTCAAAACAATTCTATTTTAAACACTTCAGTTTAGCATATATACGCAGTTTAAATGCAAAAAAAAAGTAAACTCAAGAAACCACGGTTTAGTTCTATCGAACCAGGAGATAGACTCTTATCAGGTGCAACCACTTCGGGCCAGAGTCGACCTGGGAGCAATGGTAACGAAGGGGTACTCAGCATTCTCCAAAGCTCCTGCATTACTGGAGTCTCATCATCAGATTGTTTAGTGTCATATCCTGGACACTCGTTGGGTTGGGGGTTACCTCTCTGCAGAGAAGCAATCGGTGTATTCTACAGCCCCAGCTGACTGGGCAAGGATGTTCAAGAGCTTGAAGGTCGTTTGATGAAAGTAGAAATAGAAAAGTGACAGATTATCAATGATTTGCAAATGGTTGAAGAGATGAAACGTGTCTCCCACAATAAGACCTCGTACCTTTGTACCCTTAATTTGTTTCGGATTAAATTTAAAGAGTTCTTAGCGCTCCTTAGTTATTTCCACAGAAACAACAATAAATTCAGAAATCATATTAACACCGTTTGAAAAGTTTGGTTTTGGTTTGATTTGGTTTTATGACATATCAACCATTGTTGGTTATTTAATGCCAAATCCTCTATAGAAATATATTAAATATATATGATTTGATTTGGTTGGGTTTTATGGAATATCAACCATTGTAGATTATTTAATACCGAATCCTTGATAGAAATATCGATTGACAAAATCAAAGAGAATGGCTTCGAACTGACGAAGAAAAGAAGCAGAAGATACCCCGCAACAACAATCACCGACGCCGACTACGCCGATGACATAGCGATACTGGCAAATACACCTGACCAAGCCGAAACACTTCTGCATAGTTTGGAACGAGCAGCAGCAAGCATAGGCCTCCATGTTAATGCACATAAAACGGAATATATGTGCTATAACCAAACGGGGGACATCTCCACTCTAGAAGGAACCCCCTCTTAAACTAGTAGACAAATTCACGTACCTAGGAAGCAGCGTCGAATCAACCGAAAAGGACATCGAAACGAGGTTAACGAAAGCATGGACAGCTATCAATAGGCTATCGACTATATGGAAATCAGACCTAACCGATAAAATGAAACGCAGTTTCTTCCAGGCAGCGGTCACATCGATACTGCTATATGGATGCACTACATGGACGCTAACAAAACGGCTGGAGAAGAAACTAGATGGCAATTACACAAGAATGCTGCGTGCAATCCTCAACAAGTCCTGGCGGCAACACCCAACAAGACACCAACTGTACGGCCACCTGCCCCCTATCACGAAAACTATTCAAGTTAGGCGAACCAGGACATGCAGGACATTGCTGGAGAAGCAGAGATGAACTCATAAGAGATGTACTCTTATGGATCCCCACACACGGCCGCGCAAAAGCAGGACGACCAGCACGAACGTACATTCAGCAGCTATGTGAGGATACAGGTTGTTGTCCTGAAGACCTGCCTAGGGCGATGAACGATAGGGAGGAGTGGCGAAAGAGGGTCAGGGATATCCGTGCTGCCAGCACGATATGATGATGATGATGATGATAGGATTTAATTTGGTTGGCTCTTATCATCATCATCATGTCGTGCTGGTAGCACGGATATCCCTGACCCTCTCTCGCCACTCCTCCCTATCGTTCATCGCCCTAGGCAGGTCTTCAGGACAACATCCCGTATTCACATAGCTGCTGAATGTATATTCGTGCTGGTCGTCCTGCTTTTGCACGGCCATGTGTGGGGGTCCATAAGAGTACATCTCTTGGTATATTAACTATTGTAGGTTATTTAATGTCAAATCATTTTTAGACTTATATATTCAGTATTTACTATTTGGTTTGGTTGGGTTTTATGGCATATCAACTCTTCTTGGTTATTTAATGCAAAAGCCTCTTTTTCCATATACAGGGTGGAACGATAAAATTGTCGTCCAAGAAAAGACCATATGATTCCATTTCCGTTTAATGAAAACCAGTTTTCTTTTTTTTTTCTTTTTTTCTTTTTTTTTTGTTGCAGACCATCTACTAGTTGGCCAGTTGTGTATGAATCCCAAGAGCGATAGGAGCCTTCTATCATGTCTGAAAGTTACACAATGTTCAACGAGCAAGATCGGAGATGCGCCGCTGTACAACTCATGCACTCTACCGATCCAAGTTATGACAACAGGACCGTTGCCAGCACCTTCAAAATGCAAATCCGGACTGTTCAACCTGCCCAGGGTGATGAAAACAAAGTTTCCGTCTACGGTTATGGTCTTTGGTGTGGTTTCAAGTGAGGGCCACATCATGCCACCTCACATCTTCGAAGTCGGCTTGAAAGTCAACACCAAAGTGTACCTGGATGTGCTGAAGAGTGTGGTGATACCCTGGTGCAATCATGTGGCCGGTGGCAGACCCTGGGTGTGGCAGCAGGACACGGCGCCGGCCAACAAGTCCAAAGAGACCCAGGCTTAGCTTCAGAAGGAGTGCTACGACTTTGTACCCTTATCTCACTGGCCCCCTCCTCCCCCGACCTGAACCCTCTGGACTACTTCGTTTGGTCATACGTCGAGAACATTACCTAACTGACCTCCCACAACACCAAAGCCATCCTGATCGCTGCCATCCGCCGAGTATTCGCCGAGCTCCCGCCGGCGCTTGTGGAAAAGGCACGCTCTCAGTTCCGGATCCGTATCGAGGCGGTGATTGAGGCTGAAGGCGGCTACATTGAATAGACGTCAGCTCTATGACATAATCAAGTTACCTGAATTGATTTTTTCAATAAAAGTTTTAAAATAAAGCTTTAGTGTCGTTTTCTTTAGGTCGACAATTTTATCGTTCCACTCTGTATGTATAAAATATATGATTTGGTTTGGTAGGTCTTCATGGTATATCAACCATAGAACGTTATTTAAAACCAAATCCTCTTTATACATATATATTAATACATAGGGTGCAGTTAGGTGTGGTTTTAAGCCATATCAACCATTGTTGGTTATTTAATGACAAATCATTTTTAGATATATATATCAAATATTTAGTATTTGAATTGATTGGGTTTTGTGGCATATCAACCCTTCTCGGTTATTTAATGCCGAAGCCTCTTTATACATATATGTATAAAATATATGATTTTGTTTGGTAGGGCTTCTTGGTATATCAATCATAGAACGTTATTTAAAACCAAACCCTCTTTATACATATATATTAGATATATAGGGTGTGGTTTGGTGTGGTTTTATGGTATATCAACCATTATAGGTTATTTAATGCCAAATCCTCTTTTTTACATATATACTAAATATACGATTTGTAAAGACATTTTATTGATAAAATTTCTAGGCGATCCCGAGTACATTTTATTTGCACACAGTTAAATGGTTTCAAGTATTGCTATATAAAATCATTCATTTATTTTATACACGTAGGTTTTAGGTGTTTTCATATTTAAATAAGTTAGAAGTGATTTGTTTACACACTTGTATTTCTATTGTTCCACAGTTAATTGGTTTCAATTATTGCTATCTAGCACTAATAATTCTATTCGATATTAATTGCAAACAATGAAGTGGTTACAAGTATTTCTATTTAACACTAAGTGGCCAAGTCAGCTGGAGTTGCAGTATATTTCGACTTCATCTCTGCATAGGAGTAAGACTGACCCAACGAGTTTCCAAGATATGATATTAAACAATCTAATGGTGAGGTTCCAGTACTGCTGGAGCTTTCCGGAACGCGGAGTGCCGCTTCATTGCAATCGCTCCCAGGTCTACTCTAGCTTGAGTTGATAGCCCCAGATAAGGTCGTATGTATGGGTCAAATAGAATTACGCTCTATGCTTATGCTAAACTGAATTGTTTGAAATGGAACTGTTTATTTCTATAAAAATCGATTTGGGTTAAATAACCAACAATCGTTGATATGCCGTTAAGCCAAACCAAAGCAAATTTATGTTAAATGTTCTATTCAACACTATCAATTTATTTGCGGACAGTCAAATGTTTCCAAGTATTGCTAAGTGATATCAATAATTAAATTTGGACACATTTTTAAAGAGTTTCAAGTATTGCTATGTATCATGAACATTCAGTTAAACATCAATCATATATATATATATATATATATATATATATGGAGTGCCACTGCGATATCGGAATAAGCAAGTTCGAACTTCAGTTGAGCTATTATATTTATTTTCGGACTAATTCTCTTGGGAAAGGTATGAACTCTCTTAATCCTCTGCTATGGATTAAAAAGAACCAGTACTGTTGTTCTACAAGGATAGTTTAAGCATTAAATAACCCAGGAACGTTGATATGCCTTTGAACAAATTCTCAAACAGTTCTATTTCTTACAACTCGGTTTAACATAAGATATTTGTTTACACACAACTTATGTGTCCAATAGTTTTCTTTGCCCCATAAGGCACTATTAGGGGCTACCACTCGAGGGCAGAGTGGACCTGGGAGTGATGGCAATGAATGGATACTCCTCTACAGAGATGCAGTCGATTTATCCTACAGCCCCAGTCGACTGGGCTACTAGAATCCTCGTTGGGGGAGTCTTACTCCTCTACAGAGATGCAGTCGATTTATCCTACAGCCCCAGTCGACTGGGCCTACCAGAATCCTCGTTGGGGGAGTCTTACTCCTCGACAGAGATGCAGTCGATTTATTCTACAGCCCCAGTCGACTGGGCTACCAGAATCCTCGTTGGGGGAGTTTTACTCCTCAACAGAGATGCTGTCGATTTATTCTACAGCCCCAATCGACTGGGCTACCAGAACACTCGTTGGGGGAGTCTTACTCCTCTACAGAGATGCAGTCGATTTATTCTACAGCCCCAGTCGACTTGGCTACCAGAATCCTCGTTGGGGGAGTCTTACTCCTCTACAGAGATACAGTCGATTTATCCGACAGCCCCAATCGACTGGGCTACCTTAACCCTCGCTGGGGAAGTCTTACTCCTCTACAGAGATGCAGTCGATTTATTCTACAGCCCCAGTCGACTGGGCTACCAGAATCCTCGTTGGGGGAGTCTTATACCACTGCAGTCCCAGTCGACTGAGAAAACCGTTGTAAAGAGAAACAGAAATTTCTACATATTCAGTACTATTAGGAGGGGTGTGTTTTGCACAGTTATCGTCGTTGTAAATGTTCTCGGGTACCCAAGTTAAAACCCTGACTGAGATTGTGTTTCACTTCACCCTAATTCGCTTTGGAAAGATATGAATATATCCCTTCTCCCCTTCTGCAGTTGTGGGTAAATAAACTGTTCTTCTTAGCTTTGGTATAGCAACCAATCAAGGAAAACTGAATTCAAATCTACTGGAGGCCGCATAAAAATTGATCTCGTGCCACTTCCTGTCAATGGCGGAGGGGCTGAGCAAATACGTACATGGTTTTGGTGAGACACAGTTCCTAATGATAAATTCTGGTTCGTAACATTCCAATGACAATAAACTGATTGACCCATTTCGCTGTCGATGAACGTTATTTCTTTCTGTAAGGAAAAAAATTCCCAGCGTGTTCAATCATTTTTGATCGAACCACATCTGTATTATGCGCTGTCTTCTTTGTAGCAAATTACGGAACATTTCGTAGCATTATGTTAGGCAATTATTCCTTTAATTAAGATAATTAATCATTCTTTGGCAATTACAAAAAAAAGCAAAAAGAATTATAATTTCCAATTGTGCTCAGACAAAAAGAATTTCCTTCAAATTACCAATTCCTTCGGAAGGCAATAAGCGCCCTCCTGTCTACAGAAATGACAAAAGTGTGAAGATACCATAAAACAGATAAATGTCTCTTAGATCAGATATTTGTGACCAGAAGGTCATTGCCATTTTGAAACTATTGTTATGTAGTTGCCACCTCTCAATACATGTGAATTTGGTTGCCGGCTATGTGACCGACCACGTAAGGTTAACTACAAAAATTCTTATTGTAAATTTTGTAGAGTAAAAGAAATAAAAATAATTTTTAAAAGATTTTAAAAAATGAAAAATTAGAGAAGAATATGAAGAAATTAAAAAGAAAGAAAAAAAATCACACATTAAAAAAGAAATGAAGCCAAAGAAAAAGATATTAACAGAATAGATTAACCTTGAAGAAGAAGAAGAAGAAGAAGAAGAAGAAGAAGAAGAAGAAGAAGAAGAAGAAGAAGAAGAAGAAGAAAAAAGTAATGTTAAATATATAAAATTTTAAAATTGAATATATATATATATATATATATATATATATATATATATATATTATAAAAGTGTTGGTTGTCACTTAATCATTTTGTGGGTTTGCGTCGACCCAAGTGCAATATAATATGGAGAATGCTAAATATCTAGGATAGAGATATGATATAATAATAAATAAATATATATTATATATATATATTTGATTCATGGAATATAGACTGCGACCCTTGTGTTTCATGGATTTTTTTCAAAACAACAATCATCAGGCAGATGTTTGGAGAAAAAAAATCCATGAAACCCAAGGGTCCCAGTCTATATTCCATGAATTAAATATATATATATATATATATCTAATATATATTTATTTATTATTATATATATATATATATATATACGTGGGCCATTCAATAAATCAGGGGATTTTTTTTAAAAGCCAATTTTTTTTCTAAATGTAAGCTCTGCATTGTTTGAAATTGGTTTATAGCAAAAATTGTTTTAATATATTTGTTTTGAGGTTATTCATAATAACTGAAAATCTAACAAAAGCTTTTCATTAAAAATTTTTCTTCTAACGAAGACCTCCGGTCGAAACTAGTTAAGAATAATTGAAACGTAATTCCACTAAAAATAATTCTATTTATTTAATCACTTTTGTCCATCATATATATATAGTCATCCATAGACAGACTGTTTCGTTCCATCAGAACTCTTCAGTGCGGATAGACTCGCAGGACGCTCGAAGCCGAGTTCGAAACCCGTCCAACTTTACGTTAGACTAAGTTTTAGACCTCTCGGCCAGCGAGCGGGCCACATTGGCTAAAGGAATTTTTAAGGTACTTATTTAGCAACAGCATTTTTATACCCTATCGGCTACCAGAGTGCTCAATTCTTTCGAAGAGCTTTGCAGTACGCTAGCGGCGGCCGACAATTCCTTCGCCAGAGTGCTCAACCCCCATGAGGGAGCGTATATATTGTCATCCACAGACAGACTGTTTCGTTCTATCAGAACTCTTCAATATATATATATATATATATATATATATATATATATATATATATATATATATTGGTTTAAATAAGTATGAGATTCCCTATTAAATTGTTAATAATTTTCTTACTTTTATTACTACCCAACCTCCGCTGAAAATCTGTGTGGTACCTCGATCCGATGGCTATTAGTATACATATTCGATTTTATAATAACTTTCCACAAAAAATAAAGTTAAGAAAAATACGTTTTCTAGGGTGGAAATAATTATAAGACAGTTTTGAAAATTTGTATTTAACGGCAAAATTGTACAAAATTCAATATTTACTTTTATTCCCTTTCAATTGTAATTCTTCAACACAATTGTTTTGCATTGAATCGATAAGTTTTCTGTGAGTTTCAGATGGAATTTTATTCCAAAACTGTTTAATGCAAGATTTTAAAGTTTCTCTCTCTTCAAATTGACGTTTATTTTTGAAAAAATTCCCCAAATTTTGTATTGGGAATAAATCTGGTGAATTAGTGGGCCAGTCAAAAACTTCGATATTTTTTGTTTTAAACCAGTCTTTCGTGAGCTTAGGAATGTGTATGGCAGCGTGGTTCTGTGAAAAATGGCATTATTGGTGTCGAGACGATTCATAAATAGGAAGACTTATTTCGAACACATATATATCGAACAGAGTTTTGTTTCCCTTCCATCATTACTAAATCAGCCTTTACAGACGCAGAAAAAACTCCCCAAACCATAAAAGATCCTCCACCAAATAGTATTTTTGAAAACAGCTGCTTCTCCTTTCTTAAATCATAGCAATAACAGTGGGAGCCCTCGGGCCCATCCGAATTAAACTTTTTTTTCATCAGAAAACAACACGGTTTCCCATTTCTCCTTTGTCCATGTTACTTTTTTCTTTAACCAATCTAAGTGCATCTGCTAGTGTTTAGCAATTAAAGCAACGACTGTCTTCTTGTTTCAATATGCGAGATTTGGCGATTCATGGAGAAGTTGACAAACTCTTCTTAGATTGAGGGGTAAATTGATATTTTTGCTGATCTCGAGTTTGATTGTTTCCTTTAAAAGCTTCTCAAAAAAGTTGACCTCTGGCTGCATTTGTAATTTTAGGTGGACGACCTGGACGTTTTCTGGTGCTATACGATTCAGGTACCTTTAGATAATTTCTCCCAACTGTTTGGGACCTCAGTAGTTCTTTTGGAATGAAACTTCCTTCCCGTTTATAGGCAGATATTTGCCTTTTTCCCTTTTCATTAAGTGGGGAGTTTCTAGGCATTTTTCTGTAATTCTATTCAATTATGAAATATTTGAATAGGACTCACATGGCTTAAAATCATTATATTAGTCTTTTTATAATCTGCGCATGCAGCTTTTAAAACTGTCTTATACTTATTTCCACCCTCGAAAACGTATTTTTCTTAATACCTTTTTTGGTGGAAAGTTGTTATAAAATCGAATATGTATACTAATAGTCATCGGATTTAGGTACTACACACACATTTAATATATATATATATATTCATCATACAACGTGTGAAAGCACGTGTGATACCCTGCCCTCATCAGCCGCCAACCAGGGTGATAACACAGTTTCGGTAGCTCAAGGCGGTACTGCCACTCCTGGCTTAGGTTAGGTATATATATATATATATATATATATATATATATATATATATATATTATTCAGTCCAGTTAAACTGGAGTCGGAAATAATTCCGTTAGGACAATAAAATCATTAAACTATGAACATTAAATTTTCCTGGTGAAGAGCTCCATGTAACTCACATAACAGAGCAATAATTCCTTTCAGAAAAACAAAAACCAGTCACATTAGGATTATAAATTTATGTCCATCCTGTTATGGGTATTCATATGAATCAATAGCACCAATATATTTATATATATGTATATATGTAAGTTGGCGACAGTAGTCGAGGGTAACCCGAAGGCTCCCTTTTCAATAGCTACTACACTAATGTGT